>JBBBDQ010000910.1:5382500-5427500 GCA_037127315.1 Ascarosepion bandense | reverse complement strand
AAAAAAATTCAAAAATTTTTGGTTGGACAATGAAAAATGTATTTTGCCATTTTAGTAGAAATGGTAGCGTATAGTGTGTGTGTGTGTGTGTATATATATATATATATATAAGCTGGTTTTTCTTCCCGATTTCTCGTTCCGAGTCGATATCCACTGCATCACAATCCGTATACTTTAAGTACTTTGAATAAAATCTAAACTTAAGAAATCAGAATAACTTCATGATTTTTAATTTTTTTTTTTTTTTTTTTTTATTGTGGATTGAAGTTTTTCTAGGCTAAACAAATATTGATTTAAAATTGATTTTAAAAGAGTGCCAAAGATTTAAGAACAAACAAATTTTGATTTAAAATTTATAGTTTCTTGGTGTGCATTAATATTTGCGATGAGTAAATTTATATTTGCGTTGTGTTCAGAAATCGGAAAGCCGAGTTCGAATCAAGGCCAACGTAAATTTTTCTTTGGCGGTTCGAATTCCAGCTGAATTCACGTACGCGCAAAACACCCCTGGGAAAGGTATTAATCCGCCTCTTCTCCGTTCAGCTATGGGTTAAATAACGAGATAGATTGACTTCTAAAACATTGGTTGCCAATCAATCAACCGCAGAAAGTAATGGCAAAAAAAAAATACGGAAAAAAAAAACTTATTTTAATCTTTTCTAGATGGTCCCTCTTTCTACCTTAAACGGTGATGCTGTTCATCATAGTATTTTGGTGTATTGTAAAATCAATCTCTGACTTTGCAAATTTATTATAAAAGAATAAGGTACCACCAAAATGGATGCTTTTTTCCCGAAAAGAAAACAAATCCCTACCTCCTGTTTTAAAATATTTGCCAAAACTCAGAGAATTATCAAACATAATTTTCAGTACCAATTCATTAAACAATTATTTATTTTAATGATTTCACCCTAAGCAAAGTGTGAACGCCGCTAATGCGTAGGTGTGGGGTACAGTGAGAGAAAGGACCGGGTGCAGGAGTTGTCGAAGAAGGGATGAAGATGGGTGTAATTCAAGGAGATAGAAGATGGCAATCGACGATGCATTTAAATTTTTAGAGGTTGTGGCTTTCATAGAAGCGAGTAAACGAAAGTTTCACAGGCGGGAAGTGCGGGAAAAGGAGCTATTAGAGTAGAAGAGGAGTTACATTTAACTATTTCAACGATAAAATGGTGGGGCCTAGAATCTAATATAGTAGCACGCTTAAATTCTTGTGGTCGGCGCAACAGGGGAAAAAGCTCGTTAGAAAAGATAGCATACAGAATAGGATATTTTATTACAAAATTTTGCTGAAATATTAGAAGCGGGGGGGGGGGGCTATTCTTCCTTCTCCTTTTAAATATCGGATGTGTATGTTTTAATTTTGGGCTGTCTTTTTAATCGTATCACCCCGAGCAAGGCGGTAACACCACTGATGTGCAAGGGCCTACGTAATAGTGAAAAGATTGGAAAAGAGAAAGCCGGAAACCACATCCTAAACAGGGAACCATGGATGAGCCTCTTAACCTGTTCAATAGACGTGGGTGGAGTGTGAACCGGGTGATAGATCTATCTATGTACTCCAATTTTTTCACTGTTATATAAAAAAAAAACAAACCCTGAAGATGTTAATTCAGTAAAAAAAATTAATACAATATTAAAAATAAACAGACGGAAATTTCGTCCCGAATCTTACCAAAAATTAATCAATAAAACTAAAAAAATATTTTTTTGACAGTTGAGGCTTCCATAAATCAATAATACACGTAATTTTACTTTAGATTGTATAGTATAAAAAAAAAAAAATACATATATTTAAAAAAGAATACTTGTATTTTTTTAGTGCGATTTTGAAATTCATCCCGCTGTTGTTAGTAAAAACGTTTTTTTTATATTTTAAGCGGAGCTGAAGGAGATTATCACCACCTTTGAATTTGTTGTTTTTTTTTTTTTTTTTTTGTTTTTTTTTTGGGGGGGGGGGTACTTTGTTTCAGTGAAATCTTATCGACTACATCTTAAACTTTCCCATTCACAAAAAATAATTTAAAAAATTTCAATATTTCAGCAATTTTAGGGGGCTCAGTTTTTCATACAACGTTATAAGTAAATCGATCCTCCCTTTTGGAACCACTCGCCGGTACGACATTACCACCACCTGTTAATTTGTTGATTATCAATTTTTTTTTTTTTTTTTTTTTTTACATTTTTCAGTGCAATCTTATCGATTAAACCCTAAACTTTCCGATTGACAAAAAAATTGTAAAGATTTCAACATTTAACCAATTTTAGTGGGAGGAGTCAGTTTTTCATACAACCTTATATTAAATCGATCCTGTGCAAATAACATTTTTGCTTGCGCATATTCAACTACTGAATCCTTTGCCAAATTTTTTAAAGCCATTCTTGGAGTTTTCAGGGAAGATGCCATCGTAAGAAGAACTGAAGAAAACTTGAAAAACACAAAAACAAGAGCAACAAATCGTTAAAAAAAAAATAAAATAAATAAAGCGACCCCACAGCGAGTGGTTCCAAAATGGAGGATCGATTTACTATAACGTTGTATGAAAGGGTGAGCTCCAGCCACAAACTGTTTAAATATTGAAATATTTTCAAATTTTTTTTATAATCAGAAACTTTATGTAATAACCGGTAAGACTGCGCTGAAAAAAAGAAAAAAAGAAAAAGAAAAAAACAACAAATTTAAAGGTGGTGGTAGTCTCCATCAGGTCAACCATAATTTATTAAACAAATATGTTAGAAAAAATCTAAAAACGTAAAGTTTAAGGTTATATTTGAGTGTGAAACTTTATTTTTTTTAATTTTTATTTTATTTTAGCAACTGTTAGATTATTTCCTTATTGAGCATCTATACCAAAAAATAGTCATGAATTACGCCTTTGACCACTTGTTGCTATCGGAGGAGTAATAAGATATATGATAATTTTATAACCCTTAAATACAGAATGATTAAAAAAAATTAAATATTTTGACATCAAACAAGTACGAAAATAATAAAAATAAAAGTAACTGTATTAAATTAAAAAAGTATAATTTAGGTAAAAAAAATAAGTTCTAATCCTAGTGTGAATAGCATCATTCATTCTAATAAGTTTCATAGAATCATAAAGAATACAAAATTATATTCTTAAACTTTTGTTTGTGTAAGGTTAGAGATAATAATTTTTTTTTTTTTTTTTTTGAATGTTGGGATTATTGCATTGCTGGTGTTCCGTATTTTTTTTTTTTTTTTTTTTTTTTTTCGCGCATTTAAGGAGTTGGATTAACTGTCGATTGTAAATTTACTTCCGATCATGCAACATTCGATAGCTGATAGATTCTTCTATATATATATATATTTATATAAAGGATAAACACACCTTAGATGATCCTTGATGTGTATCATATTGCTCTGGATAGTACCCATTGAGCTCTCTGTATGGATCTCTCTTTAATAATTTATATTAAATCGATCTAATTAGATTATCCTCTCCGTTCAATAATTTGACAGCATTGCCTATATATATAGAGAGAAAGAGAGAAGCATGTTATAACTTTTATTTGTCGGTGGTATCTTGGCGCAGGGCTTAGCTGGGAGCGCTCGCAGACGCTTGTAGTACGACTGTGTGGATTTTCAGGAAAATCAGTTCAGCCGTTTCGAAGTCTATCAGGGGCTTGTATTATTATTATTTTTTTTTTTCCCTTATGTCTTTTCCTAGGTCTAGTGGTTATCACGTCTACTTAACACACAGAAGGTCTTGAGTTCAAAACTTGCCGGAACCTATTTCATTGTCTTTTTGGATGTGCATTGTGGTGCAGTGGGTATCGACTTGGAATGACAAATTGGGGGAGCCGAGTTCGAATTCCAGTTAAATTCCTTGCATTCACTTGTGCGCAAATACCCTTGGGAAAGGTATTAATCCGTCACTTCCCTCCAGGACAGATTGGGTTCTATAGCTTTGGTTAGCAACCAGTCTACTGCAGAAAACAATGGCAATCTACTGCAGGATGATGTTCTGCCCAGTCAGTCATGTCTGAAAAGAGACATGATCACCCAAAGCATGTATCACATATCGCATTTAACCGACTGAATGTAAGATACTCAATTGTAGCTACATCAATATATGTGTTGCCGTCATTTTAGATGGCATATCAGTATAAATATTTTGTCATTTTTGATGGCTCGCTCCTGTATGGGTGTAAATAATATATATATATATATATATAAAATAAATTTCGAAGTTCAGAAGCGTTGCATGATCATTTCTGCATTGAGTCCCGGAGAGAGATTTCACATTTCATCGGCAACTTTCGGGGCTCAGGGTAAAAATAAAATAAGATATTGCCGGTGGACTTTCAAAAATTTATGTCACAGAAAAAACTAGATGGGTGGGATTATAGCAATCAATGTCTATTTTTAGATTTTGGACAACATTACTTTTAGATTGAGTTGTAAGTGAAAAATTTAAAACTTCAGCCGGTAATATCTTTATTTTATTTTTCTTTTGAGTTTTGGGGGTTGCCGATGAAATGTGGGGTCTCTCTTAGGGATTTCATGTGGAAATGATCATGCAAGGTTTTGAACTTCGAAATTTATTTTATTTATAATTGCCTCTGTAATTTAAATATGAATTACATTGAGTCCTCCAACTGGATAATTTAATATTAATTAGGATCTAGTCTTTGGGATTTACCTTCCTGCTTTTCCTTTTGGATTAAAGTTTTCTAAAATTATATATATATATATATATATACACACACACACACACACACACACACACACACAATAAATGTCTTTTTCAAATTTCTTTTTTTCAAATCAGCTTACAATATAGAGAAACATTTCTTTACCAACTTTTATTTTGTCCCTCTAAGGAACATTATCAAGGTAAATGTAAAGATTCTATTTTGCAATATGTACTTATAAGTAAAAGTGAAAATATTATGTATTTTAATATTTGTCTAGACAAAGGACACATGGCCCAGGGGATAAAAGCCTTGGTTGGATCAAGTGTTTGACCCAGAGAGTTGTGTGTTCAATACCTGACAACAGTAGTAGCGAAAAACAAAAACTTAGTGTTGAGTTAAATGAAGATAACTCCTGGAACGAAAACAATCTATCCCAGTGATCGAAATAAGGGTTTGTTTTAAAATTTCAGAATGCTCTAAACCTAGCTGTGTAAGTCAAGGTAAACTATGGAGGACACTAAGCGAGGTAATTTTAATGCCTAGTAAACAAAAGTGAGTAAATGTTATTATATTGGAGAATTCTATCACAATTTGGGATACTTAACAAAAGATGTGCATTGTGGTGTAATGGATATCTGCTTGGAATGAGAAACCTGAGAGCCAGGTTCGAATTCCAGTCAAATTTGTTTCATTCACTTATGAACAAAATACCCTTGGAAAAGTATTAATCCATTTCTCCCCTGTCTATTGGCTAAATTGGATGCCAGATTGGGTTCTATAGCCTTGGTTGTCAACCAGTCTACCGCAAAAAGTAATGGCAATCTAGTGCAGGAAAATCTTCTGGTTAGTCAGATATAGATATATACAGGTGTAAAGGCTCATCCCTTGTTCCCTGTTTAGGATGTGGTTTCCGGCTTTCTCTTTTCCAATCTTTTCACTTTTCTTTTTCTTTTTTTTTTTTTTTTTTTTTTTTTTTCAATTGTAGTAGATAGACTAAACTATCGCCCCGTTCACACTCCACCCACGTCTATTGCACAGGTGTAGAGGCTAATCCCTTGTTCCCTGTTTAGGATGTGGTTTCCGGCTTTCTCTCTTCTAATCTTTTCACTCTTACGTAGCCCCCTGCACATCAGTGGCGTTACCGCCTTGCTCGGAGTGATAAGATTAAAATATATATATATATATATAAGGAAGTCAAAGTATGATTTGTTGGGAAAAATTCTTAGTACAACCCACTTTCCAAAATCTAACGAAGTGAACAAACATTTTTTTTAAAGGGCTTCTGGATTCAGCCAAGAATTTTTCAACCCTTCTCATTAAGCATTTACTTATGTGCAAATACTTTTTTAGGAAAAAAATCATTTTACCCTTCAGCTATGGGTTAATAGGACAGATTGGGTTTTTTTGCTTTGATTGGCAACTAGTCTCTTACAGAAAGTAATAGTAACCTACTGTGGGAAAAATCTTCTGCCCAATCAGTCATGTCTCCTTCGAGACATGATTGTCCAAGTATCATGTATGGCACTTTACTGACTGATTACAAAAAGATAATAACATAAGGGTGTATTTAAATTAAAATTGAAATAAAACAGTAATTTTCTGGTAATAAATATTTGAATAAAAAAAGCAAGAAGTATTTTAGAGTTTGTGACTATATTGGTGTTTGTTTTGTCTTGCTATGCTCAGGACATGAACTGCTTATGTATGTATTAACAAAGTTATTTCTACTTACTTCCTTCACCTAGTGTCCCTTATCTGCAAGTTTGTTTTTATAGTTAATTTCATCTTTTGTTTTGAAATTGTTTGTATCTAGAAAAGGTTTTGTGTAATCTATTTTAATGGTGTGGATATGTGTTGTGGTGCAATGGACATCAGTTCAGAACAAGAAATTGGAGAGCCAAGTTCAAATTCCAGTTAAATTTGTTGCATTCACTTACCAAAAATACCCTTGGAGAAGGTATTAATCTATCTCTTTGTTATATCGCGGGAACAATATAAATAACAAGATAAATTTCAGGTAGAAAGATTTGCACAACACGTAAGGGGTAAACAAGTAATAGTGTAAAATAACAATCCCGCCCCACCCGAGGAAGTGAGGAAGCGGGGGCGTTTTCCGGCCGTTGAAAGGAACGGATGGTTGTTTGACCTTATTTCCGGCAGTAGCGGAAATGGCTACAAGAGGCAAACAGAACAGGTGTCTCTGAGAATTACGTGAGCGTGCGTAGGCGAGGCAAAAAATCGGAAGTACCGGTTTGGAGATAAAAAAGACCTCGGGCACGGATTTCACGACAGACGAGTCTAGACAGACAGAGGAGCAACAGATACGACGACACTCCCCCGTCACCCCGTCAACCCTTGGAAGCGCGCTCTCACTCTCTGTTCACTAGGCTACACGGTCCATCGTTCATTAATAAAAATATAACTCATATTTTTATATATATGCGTGTTTGTCTGTTTATTGATATACAACAATAGTTTATTGTACGGGAAAGTACAAGTAACAGAGTTCATAGAATGGTAAGTTAAGATGGAATGTGAACGGAATTCGAATCGTCTAGTACTTCCTTAATTTGATGCTTAATCTCTTTAGCGAATCAACTGTCTGGGGTGATAGAATGTTCCATTATAACACTATTCCCTCTAGCTATGGGTCAAACAACAGGACCGATTGGGTTCTATAGTCTTGGTTTGCAACCAGTCTATCATAAAAAGTAATGCAACCTACTGTGGGAAAATTTTCTGCCTAGCCAGTCATGTCTCTTTTGAAGCATGATCACCTAATCATGTATGGCACTTAACTGATTTTAATGTCATATCACTTTGGGATGTAGGCAATAGGGACATTCCAGATTCCTTTTCTTAATTATCTGTGAATTGTTGTGGCTTTTGGGAAAGATAGTGGAGTGGTTTCCTGTTGCCTTCAGAGTTTTCCTTCTTTTTGACTAGCTGCCACCCAAAGCAAGTCTATTAGGCAAAATTTAGTTAGGTTGGTTGATTTTATGATGTGGATCCTTTACATTTAAACCTAATCATAATTAGATAAACAAAAGAAAATATAATGTGTGTGTGTGTGTGTGTATATATATATATATATATATATATATATAATATTGCAAAAAGTAAAAGAACATGTAGATTAAAAACCCACTGTTCAAGCATTTACCTTTATAAAGTGTGCTCAATACAGAGTAGAGCTTAATATTGTAATTTTGTTATTACAATGGTTTGTAGAGGCATTGTATCACTGCAGAAAGGTTTTCGTGTTTCAGAGCAGGACTGTTCCTCTTCAGGTGACATATCAAAATAAATGGTGAAAATCACCATTTTCACCATTTATTTTAATATGACCTATGGAAAAACGGTTTTGTTCTGAGACAGGAGGATTTTTGTGTAGTGATGTAGTGCTTTTGTGGACCATTGTAATAACAAAATTACAATGTGTGTGTGTGTGTGTGTGTATATATATATATATATATATATATATATATATAAGTGGTGAGGACAATTATATATTACAGTCACTATATAAATTGATTCTCACTTTGTGAACACTAGTTTTTATTCATTTACATTACAGTGAATGTAAATAAATCTGTAGTTAATTAGTATTTGAATGGTTGATTAAGTTTATATGGCTTATCAACCCTTCGTGGGTTATTTCAAAACAAGAAAATATTTTTTAAATTATAAGATTTTGTTTTTTTTTTAGAAAATTGTTTAATGAAACAAGTTTTACTAATTACCCTAGAGTTATCTGTGAGGAGGGAGGAGGTGGATTCATAACAAAATGTAAATGTAAAATGGCATTAAATCTTAGATGCAGTTTAATATCTTGTTGTTATTTGTAAGTGAATATAATAAACCCAACAAGAATTGGAACTCAGCTCTCCTATTAACAATTTTGAGCCATTATATCAATGACACATCCAAGCTTAAAACAACTGGTATTCCAATGCAGTCACTTCTCAGACTGGATGTTGCTTAATTACAGTGATCGTATGAGAATCAGTGTTTAAACATGATGTGTCCATAAACCATAAGAAATTTAATGAGAAATACATTAAAATTGAAGTATAATTATACTGACAAACCCATGTAGATTGACAATGAATTAGATTTTAGAGTTAGTTTTTATATTAATATCTCTAAAATTACTGAAAAAGGATAGGTTCTGTTAGGTCTAGTGTGTCTAAGATGTGTTATTGTGACTTTATAACCACATTTAGTCATGGGACTGATGTGTATTTTTCTGACATTTTAGTAACCATCTTTATAACTGCATGTCTCTGTTGGTGTTCATTTGGGGAGAAAGGTATAACATTTTTTGTTTATCTTTTCATCTTAAGTAAGGCAATAAAGCCACTATCTTAGCAAGAGGGTAATAGAGTGAAAAAAAATAGAGAAAATGTAACTGAATAGAAAGGAGAATAAAGTTTAAAAAAGATAGATGACAACAATTGACGTTGCATTTAAATTTTTGAAGATTGTAGTTGATAAGAAAGCAAGAAGCTGGAAGAGAGTTCTGCAAGCAAGAAGTGCAAGAGAAGCTGTTAGCATAGAATCTACAGTTATTTCTAGCCATTTCAACAGTAAAATAATTAGCTAATCTTGTGAGAATGGATGGTGAAAAGGGGGTCCTTAGCAAAGGAAGAAAAACTGTTCAGACCCACTAAAGATAGGAAGTTGAAGGGATGCAGTACATAGAAGTAGGAAGTCTACAATTTCTTTACCACTCAGAAAAGTTGTCATTGCACATCATCAATGAAAGGATCAGTCAGTTAAGTACCATATGTGATATATGCTTTAGGCGATCATGTCTCTTTTGAGGCATGATTGACTGGGCAGAATATTTTCCTGAAGTAGGTTGCTATTGCTTTCTTTGGTAGACTGGTTGCCAGCCAAGACTATAGAACCCAATCTGTCCTGCTATTTAACCCATAACTGGAGGGAAGAGACAGATTAATACCTTTCCCAAGAGTATTTGCGTGTAGGCGAGTGCAAGGAATTCAACTGGAATTCGAACTCAGCTCCCCGTTTTGTCATTCCGTCGATATCCACCGCACCACAACGCACGTAGGATAAATATCTAAAAAATGTTTATCACGTTCGACTGTTTCTAATTCATATATATATATATATATATATATATATATATATATATATATATATAAAGGAAAACTCAACACGTCATTTGAATTGGTTATAAATTATAATTCATTGAAATGAATTATAATTTGTAACCAATTTAAGTGATGTGTTGAGTTTACCTTTATAAATATCATATTGCTCTGGATAACATCCATTGAGCTCTCTATGCAGATATAACACTTAATATTTTATATTAAGTTGATTTTGTTGGATTATCCTCACCGTTGACAGACTGGACATGAAACATGCACACACACACACACACACACACACACACACACACACACACACACACACACACACACACACACACGGGTGCGATGGGTAAATTTTCTTTTTTATTTTTGCATGTGTGAGTTGTTTTTGATTTTGTCAACTGCACCATGCCACACAACCAAGAGAATCCAGTCATGGCTGTCAGACAATTTCTGCAACCACATCACCCCCTTACATCTGCCCACCTGACTCTTCAGAGTTGTGTCTGAAACCTTGTAGAAGATTACTAGAGGCATAACATTGCCATCACTAGTGATCACTCCAAACAACTTCGTAATCACCATTAAACTTCTCCAGCTCTTTCTTCTCTGCACTGTCCTCAGATTGACAACCAAACACTCTGAAATGTTTGTATTGGAGCTTTGCTTATGAATGATAAGGAGTACAGCATGTAATTTCTAAATTTCTAGCAAACTGAATTGCATTGTGGTGGTCTTTTTCTTATAGATGATGCTAAACTGACCCTGCTATACTGTGTAGTTGGCAAAATCAAAAACATGGTGCAAGCACAAAAGAAAATATAAAATGGCTGCAATTTGACCATCATACCCTCTGTGTGTGTATGTATATATATATATATATATATTAGTATATCGAGGCAGCAGATAATTTTCTAAACATATACTGTTAAATATAAGAGACAATGAATGCCTATTATGTTTAATCGCGAGCCGTTCTAAACGTCGTATTTTGACTTTAATTTCAGGTGAAAAGAAAGACAAAAATTCTCCAACATGTTGGTTCTAAGCTTTCGGCTAACATGAGCCATCTTCAAAGAAGGTTACAGAGACATTAACATAAAGCATCCACCATCAAAGATGATTTTATCTTGTGTTGACATAAAACTTTGCTAAGCAACGACAACAGTCACCAAATAGCAAACGCAGTTTGTAAATTTGTAATGCCGTTCTATGACGTCACACCATGTGAGAACTCGAAATTTTAACAGTACCCTATGTCTAAATGCAATATAATGTTTTATGAACAGGTTGAAATGTAATTTTATTAAGTGTGGAATTGTTTTGATTTAATGTAGATGGCCTCCACTATCTATATATGACTCGTTTACAAATGGAAAATATATATACGCACACACACTCTCTCTCTCTGTTTGAATCAACATATTAGGTTTATTTCCTGTCTTATGTATACACTAGCAATATAGCCCGGTGTTGCTTGGGTGTAATGAAAGCTGTAAAACTAATCCATGGTCCTGGAGCTCAGACTCTTTGGACATTGGCACGAAAGACTAAAAAGCAATAGTTGTTTCCAGTTAAAGCGAAACCATAGACTGAAAGAAAAATGAATGGATGTAAGTCAAATTTTGATTTCCTGGTATCGATATCAAATTTTCTGCACTATTGTAAGAACTGCAACCTTGAAACTTCTGAATATTGTTTTTTATGTCTTTGTCTGTATCAAATTTGATTAAAATTGGACCACTCCTTCTATAACTTGATTTTTTTTATTATCAATTTTTGATATTTATGGGGAGCGCCTTGACACAAAACCTAGCTAAGAACACTTGCAGAAACTTATAGTACAACTGTGTAAATTTTCAAGAAAATCGGTTCAACCGTTTCAGAGTCTATAGGTAACGGATACACACACACACACACATACACAGACACACACACACAAAGTTCCATACAGGATGTGGTTTCCGGCTTTCTCTTTTCCAATCTTTTCACTCTTTGCTTTTTTTTTTTTTTTTTTTTTTTTTTTCAATTGGAGTAGATAGACTAAACTATCGCCCGGTTCACACTCCACCCACGTCTATTGAACAGGTAAAGAGGCTCATCCCTTGTTTCCTGTTTAGGATGTGGTTTTCGGCTTTCTCTTTTCCACTCTTATGTAGCCCCCTGCACATCAGTGGCGTTACCGCCTTGCTTGGGGTGATATGATTAAAAAAAAAAATTACTTCTAAATAAGTATATTGTTTCGACTCTTCTTGTGTCTTGTCAGGTGAAGGTGCTGATTGCGAAATGAGGAGTTTCAGAAGGTTTAAAACTGGACAAACCCCCTCAATACGTAACAGTCAGGGGTTTGTCTAGTTTTGAACCTTTTGGAGCTCTTCTCGCAATCGGCACGGTCACTTGATACGACACAAGTGTCGAAACAAAATACCTACTGGTAGTGAGGTTAAGACATACTTATGTTATAAATTTTAAATAAATATTTACTCAATTATTGTATTAAGCACTCTAAAAGAACAGTGCTTTTTCTGACTTTTTTGTTTTTGATACTAGAATTTTATTCCATCTATACCATCCCTATACTAGTGTGTGTGTGTGTGTGTGTGTATATATATATATATACATATATATATATATATATAATTAAAAAAAAGTGAAAGAACACGTAGATTAAAAAAAACCTACTGTTCATGCATTTATTTTTATAAACAGTGCTCGCTACAGAATAAAGTATATCAACCTGAAGAGGAATAGTTTTGTTCTGAAACATGAAAATTTTTATCTAGTGATATTATGCTTTTTAAACCATTGTAATAACAAAATTACAATATATATATAATTTAGTTTCAAAATATCTTACAAGACTTTAAAATATATTTCATTTTTACTTCAATGTAATCAAAATTATCTGTATTTTTTTTTTTCTTCCATCATCTTTGTTTTTAAATGTCACATTCTGATAACATAAAATCTGCCAGCAATGGTGAAACCTAGGAACCTAGACGTAAATTTACAATAGTTGAACTAGGGAATAAATATATATATATATATATATATATACTCTCCGTTTATATATATATATATATAATATATCCTCTCCGTTTATAAAATATATATACACTACCGGCCATAACTATTAGGCCACCCCAGTTTTTGTATAATTCTAAATGAAAATAGAATAGTTTTTTGTTATTATTAATTTACAAGGCAGCCAGGAAGACTTTGCTTCGGCCAGCCAATAAGAAGAGACTATCATGGGAAAGAGAGCACAAAAACTTGACACTAGAACAGTTCATTTGATGCACATGTTATTGTGCAGTATTAACAAAAGAACAATTCTATTTTTATTTAGAATTATTCAACTGGCAATAAATACTAAAAATAGTATGAAATACATCATTTCTTTTAAAAAACTATGATGGACTAATAATTATGGCCGGTAGGGTATATATATATATATATATATATATATATATATATATATATAGTGATTTATTCCCTAGTTCAACTATTGTAAATTTACATCTAGGTTCCTAGGTTTCACCATTGCTGGCAGACTTTCTGTTATCAGAATGTGACATTTAAAAACAAAGATGATGGAAGAAAAAAAATACAGATAATTTTGATTACCTTGAAGAAAAAATGAAATATATTTTAAAGTCTTGTAAGATATTTTGAAGCTACCAGCGTCTGTCGTAAATAATGTATTAAATTAGGACAATTAATAATAATAAGGGAAAAAAAAATTAAAAAACAAAGTAAAACAAAAAAAAAAACTGAATCGGATTAATTTAAACATCAACATATACCAGAGGACTAAACTTAAAGTTAAAACTGAATATTTTTACTATAGCATTACTATTTTTCATTTATTTTTAGCTCCGGTAATTAATTTTTTGTCTCGACATTATTTCCTGATAACTTCAAACCTTATTTGATGGATACACATTTTTGAATAGAACACACTTATTTCTTTATTCTATATTCCAGGCCGGTAGACGTAATTTATAATGTTTCTAAAAACATGAGGTCTCCCTACTCAAACGAGTGCACAATACAATATAAAATAAGATATTAAATAGCATAATAAAATAAATTATAATGTTAAAGAATTAAAAATAATGTAGGATTTAAATATAAAATTCATAAATTTTAGATATATATATTCCATTTGTAAACGAGTTATTACGCGACCTAGGTTTCTACCATGAGTGGTGTCTTCAGGCGATTTGCAATAACTGATTTTACCGTTTACCGTTTTTTTTTTCTGTTTATGAACGCTCACGTAACGGTTTTTTTTTTTGGTTTTTTGAACGCGCAATTTTTAAATTTACAAGAAATTATAACGTTTTCAAATAGTTATTTTTTACTGTGGTTACACCTAGTCATGAATTCCGTTCTTTCATTCAATAGTTTATTTTTGTTTGGGAATAACATAATAGCTAAATTTTCTTCCTGCCACAGTCTACATATTTTACCACCGTTGTAAGGCTTGGCTTTTTTTTTTTTTTTTTTTTTTTTTTTTTTTTTGACTATACTCCACGTTATGTCTGGGTCTTTTTCATATTTTGATTTCAATTTCCACACGTGGCTAGTCAATTTTGTACAGTTTTTAAGTTTTCTATTTTGAAGGCAGACTTTCAATGTGCACTGGTCTAATTTTATGATGACCAAAAACTAAGTAATTAAACTATATATATATATATATATATATATATATATATAATGGTAAACCGTAAAGGCGGAAAGGATGGTTCAAAAAATTATTTAATTAATATAAATCATTAATTAGATAAAAATAGACAGCTCAATGGATATTATTCAGGCAAATATATTAAAACTCAACACATAAATAAATTTAAAAGGTGTGCATAATTACGTCTTCAGTTGTTTTCTCAATATATTATAGTATTGTGCAAAAGTATTAGGACAAGAACTATTTTATTTTATCATAAAGATAAACTAGTTCTTATCCTAATACTTTTGCACAGTGCTGTTGTATATATGCATCGCTCATTCGATAGTGAATTGGAGCACTCTAGCTATTGGGCGTGTTTATACGCGCTAAAAACAAACCTGCTTTCTTCTGCCGGACGTAGGGGTAGAATCGCCGACTGACGCCGATTCGGTCGGGTTTCAGTCCTAGGTTAGGAAGCGAACGGAGTCTAAGCCGTACTGATTCGCTGTAATACAGCAAAACAGATCTGTCTGCGGATGACTATATATATATATATATATATATATATATATATATATATATTGGTCATCCACATACAAGCCTGTTTCGCTGTATCACAGCTCATCAGTTTGGCTATAGTGTTTAATTGTGAGAATTTTAGTTGGTTCGTTTTTTGTTTTTTTGTTTTTTTCAGTGGTTTTACTGATATTTTATCAAGCAGCATTTTTATTGTATATACCAAAAGATTTTCAAAAATAAAAGTGACTTTTTAAAATTTTTCAATAAAACGTTTATTGCCATCATTTGATGAAACAAAATGTACAATTTTGTAGTAGTTTGCACATGTTCTAAAGAATAATAATAAATATTCATTGCTTTATTTTTATATTAAGCACTGTTTTTTAAATTAATGTTTTGAGCGTTGCAAATATTTTCTTCGTTCCTTATTCATTTGGATACATATATGTGTGTGCTTATGCAGCAATTACTCATTTTTAAAGGTTTCATTAAAAATGGCAAATAAGATATGACGGTTTACAGGTTTACATACTTTTTCATGGAATGTTATATTTTTCTTTTCAGAACATAAATTATAAAATTTGTCAAAATGTTTTATTTTGCCGAGCGCTTTCGGCGATACTTTTACCCATTATTGAGGATAACTATCGCCCGGTTCACACTCCACCCACATCTATTGAACAGGTGAAGAGGCTCATCCCTTGTTTCCTGTTTAGGATGCGGTTTCCGGTTTTCTCTTTTCTAATCTTCTCACTCTTATGTAGCCCCCTGCACATCAGTGGTGTTACCGCCTTGCTTCGGGTGATATGATTAAATATTTATATATATCCGCAGACAGATCTGTTTCGCTGTATCACACTTCATCATTCCGGTTAAACAGCCGATTACCTTTTACCCAGGATTGAAACCCGACCGAATTGGCGTCAGTCGGCGATTTTATATACATATATACACACACACACACACACACACACTATCTATCTATCTATATATATATATATATATATATATATATACACAGCATTTCTTCTTCCATGAATGGTTCGTTGAATATGGCAAAAATAATACAAAAATACTAACAAATTTTGTTACCAGGAAAATTTTTGAATAAAGAAAAATAGTTTGACAATGATTAAAGTATTAGTTAAAAGTACTCGGTCAATAAAAAACGATAAGGTAGTTTTTGTTTATAATTAAATTAGACCAGTACACAGTTGTATTAAAAAATGTTTAATATATTTATATAGTGTAAAACTTAAATATTTTTCATTTGGAAATGAGTTAATTCCACAACCTAGGTTTCAAACTTTTGGTATCTTCAGGCGATTTAAAATAACTATTGTTATTGTAAATCGCCTGTGTGTGTATGTGTATATATATATATATATAATTTTCCATTTGTAAATGAGTTGTTATGCGACCTAGGTTTCTACCATGAGTGGTGTCTTCAGGCGATTTGATGTTAAATATTAATCTGGATCGTACCAATTGAGCTATCTTTTTTATAATAGGGGACCTCGAGAATTTTAAAATTGTAAAAAATTATTTTGGTATTGTAGTATATTGTTGTCGTCAAATTGTTCTCCTGTATTGTGAATATGGACATGTTTTTTTTTTTTTTTTTTTTTTTTTTAAAATTTTTAGCAATACAATATTTATCCGACAAAATGCATATATTTACATACTATGTCATTTTACATTTCTACTAATTCCCGGTTAGCTCCCATATATATATATATATATATATATAGTCATCTGCAGACAGATCTTTCGTTGTATCACAGCTCATCAGTACGGTTAGACTCTGATTGCTTTTAACCCAGAATTGAAACCCGACAGAAGTGACGTCAGTCGGTGATTCTACCTCTGGACTGAGGGCGCTCGGTAGAAGGCAGACTTTTTAGCATGTATATTATCATTATACACGCCCAATAGAGTGTTTTAATTTGGTTCGGTAAAGATGTCGTCTGGATGGCTTCAATTCTTCTTCGGGTTATCAGTTCTTTTCAGTATTTAATATCCAGAACAATCCTAAACGCACCTTTCGTATCCACAATTTTTATTTCCTTTTCTTTCAAAGTCCATATGTTTTCCGTCTGTTTTCATTTATTTATTTGTGTTTTGTCGAACACAATTTACATCAATATATCCACGCTATTTTGTTTCGAAGAAAGAAAAAATATTTTTATGAAGAATTGCATAAAACGAGGAATTTGTAAAATTGAATATCTGAAAACCAGTAGGCTATTTTATTCGGTTGTTAATGTTATGGCTCAGTAGGAACATCTTCAAAACAAATAAAATTTAAAAAAAATAGGAAAAAAATCGTTAAAATGACATTTCTGCTTAAAACAAAAAAACTGTAGTTATATTTTTCGAAATTTGAAAATTCAACTCTTAATAAAATTAAAAACAAATATTTGTGAATAAAATATCATGTTTTGTATTTCTGATTTTATTGTACGAAACGTTAACAGAATATAAATTTTCAGTATACGACTGGTTTACAAATATTCTTACATACTTCATATCAATATATATATTCTTACATATTTCATATCAAACATTTCATTAAAAAAAATATGAATTCACTATTTTTCAAAACTTCCAAACTAAAAAGTGTTTTTTTTTTTATCAACGTACATCTGGATGTGCGTTATGGTGCAGTGGAAACTTGCTGGAAACAATTTTAAAACTTGCTGGTAGTAGCACGTGCGTCTATCTTTTTGGAACGAAAAATCAGAGCCGATTTCAAAGTCCAGTTGAATTCGTCGTATTCACTCATGCGGAAATACTCTTGGGAAAAATATAAATCCATAACTTTTCCTTCCAACTATGAGCTAAATAAATAGCAGGGCAGATTGGATTCTACTGCCTTGGTTGGCAACCAGTCTATCGCAGAAAGTACTGGCAGTCTTCTATACGAAAATCTTTACCCGAAAGTGACAGTATTCTCATCCTTCACTTACCCACTTTCTGATACCTCCTATAACCTGTCACTCTTTCTCATGACTTTCCTTCTATGTGGTCCCCTGCAAAGCAGTGGCAATGGAATGCCTTGCTTGGGGGGGGCGATATGATTGGAAAAAAAAAAACAAAAAAAAAACAACTTCTTAGTAAAATCTATAAACTCGTCTATATTGACAACGATTCTCTTAATCCAAAATTCTTTCAAAAATAAAATATACATTTCTTAAATTTGATTTAAGGAGTATTAACTAGTTAAATTTTAATTCATCTGAAATAAAAAAAAAAAAAAAAAATTATTTGCATGTAGTTTAAATTATCACAGAAAGCATATTCTTAATGCTGAGTTTTTATGGGTGGGGCGTTTTCCTGACGTGATTAGTGACTTGAAGTTAGAGGAACATATGTGACTCGAAGAATATTACGAAAACCTATATTTTATATAATTTGTTTAAATACCCAGTAATCTTTCTTTCTTTTTTTTTTTTTTTTTTTTTTTTTTTTTTTTTTTTATAATCATATCGCCCCAAGTAAGGCAGTCTATTGCCACTGGTGCGCAGGGGGTTACATAGGAGGAAAGTTATGAGAAAGAGTGACAGGTTACAGGGTGTGTCAGGAAGTGGGTAAGAGAAGGGTTAAGATACTGAGAGTGAAACGGTCGGAGTAAGGAGCATGAGAGCGAGGATGCAAGATAGATGACTATTGACTTTACACTTAAACTCCTGGAGATTGTAGTTGTCGGGGGAAGCAAGTAAACGAAGAGAATTTCACAGGCGGTAAGTGCGAGAAAAGAAGCTGTTAGAGTAGAATTTGCGTTTACATTTTATTAATTTCACAGTAAAAGGGTGGGACTTAGTTGCTGATCTTGTGGCTCGAGTAGATTTATGCATAGGGGGAACAAGAGAGGTAAGTTCATCGGAGTGAAAGCTGTGAGAGTACTTGAAGAGACACAGAGAAGCCACATTGCGCCGGTGAGAAAGTATCTTGGCTGCCGGGTCGGGATCGATCACATTACAGATTCTCTCTTGAATTTTATCAAGGACCCCTAGGTGGATAGCAGGGGCACCCGACCAGATATGGCAGCAGTGTTCAGTGCAAGAGCGGATGGTGGATTTGTGTATGTGCATGATGGTTTCGGACGGGAAACACTTCCTGGCCCTGCACAGAGAACCGACCTTCTTAGCAACGGATTTAGCTATGGATTCGATATAGTCGTTCCACTTGTGGTCTGATCTAATATTTTATCGAATTGTATGTACTTACGAAAACATTTGTTGAGAAAATGTTATGAAATTTACAAAAAAATTAAAATTTATTTTAGCTACCACTTTATCTTCTGATAATGTCATTTATGGACATCCGTATTTACCCAAATCGGCACGTTTATCCATATATATATATATATATATATATATACATACACACACACACACACACACACACACAAAATATAGATATATATTTTTAAGATAGTAGATAGTTGTTGAATTGTAATGAGTTTTCCATTTATGATTATTTGCGTTGTGGTGAAGTGGATATCGGCTCGGAACGAGAAATCGGAGAGCCGTGTTCGAATTCTAGTTGAATTCGTTACATTTACTTGTGCTCAAATACCCTTGCGAAAGGTACCAGTCCGTCGCTTCTCCCTTCGTCTATTCCTTCCAGTTACTTTCCTTTACCCATTGGTCGGCCATTGGCCACACTATTAACGCCCTTGACCAAAACTATTACCAAAAGTATAAGAATTTTAAACTTGCTGGTAGTAGCACGTGCGTCTGTCTTCTTGAATAGGTAAAAATTAAGACATTTTGTTTTTATTTTTATCCTCTTTTATTTTGCCCGTTTTTGTATAATTTCTAACTTTCATGTCTAATTTGAAGGATCTTTTTCCTCTTTGACTAGACTAAAACTTAGCAAGTCACTAATATCTTTTTTTTTTTTTTTTTCAATTGGAGTAGATAGACTAAACTATCGCCCAGTTCACACTCCACCCATGTCTATTGAACAGGTGAAGAGGCTCATCCCTTGTTCCTTGTTTAGGATGTGGTCTCCGGCTTTCTCTTTTCCAATCTTTTCACTCCTACGTAGCACCCTGCGCTTCAGTGGCGTTACCGCCTTGCTCGGGGTGATATTATTAAAAAAAAAAAGTAGCAGGACAGATTACGTTCTATAGCCTTGGTTGGCAACCAGTCTACCGGAGAAATTAATTGCATCTTACTACAGGAAAATTTTCTGCGTATTCAGTCATGTTTCTTTCGAGACATGATCGCCAGAGTGTGTATCACGTACGGCACTAAACTGACTGAAATACAGTTTTAATTTAATAAAAATAAACTTTTCCGTTACACCCAATGATGCGTAGGGCAGCGTTTTTGCTGTTTCCGTAACAAACTGTTTGTTTTTTATAGGGGAAGAATTGTGAGCCCTCCGCGCAACCCCCAAACTTGGAGGAAGGTGATTTTCTAAGCGTAGCTTAGACGTGACACACGGCCGAAAGTAGGGGGTACCCAGTGAGGATCGAACTTCCTACTCAGTTATAATGATTCTAGCGAGACGAGCTTGCTAACCATTGCACCACGCCTAGGTGTAATAGTGATATCTAATTAATAAAGAATCTTTTAAGATTTAAATAGTGTTTAAATATTTCTTTAATTAAAACTTTTTAAAACGGGGAAAAAAAATTCATGTAACAATTTATTTATCGAAATTCTGTTCATAATATCTTTATTCATAGAAACAATTAAAAGCTTTTCTAATGAAAATATATTTGATTTTTTTTTTTTTTTTTTCATTTGTTTTATAATTCAGGGCATAGTTCCTGCAACTAGGGGTTCTGTTTAACAAAAGAAAATCGATGATTTAAATTTTCAAAAAGCTGAGATGCCAAGTCAGGATCAGTAACATAGCATGTTACATATTATACACAAACAGGAAATAAAAACAGAAATATAAACCAATGAATACATAGTTCGATGTAACATCCGTCTGCACAGGATATTTCTGCTTTGGTTGTCACTCCAATCTGAAGTAGAGCGAAGCACTTCAGCTACTTAACGACGACTAAAATATTTTATTTCTCACAATTTTAGTACACATCCTGTAGCTAGCATATAACGAGCATCAATCCCGAGTTCGTCCTCTAGTAGTACGGATAATGAGAAAAATTCTTTTGCATAACATAGTGACACCTTCCCTTATAGTAGATGCAGCAGCTCTTGATTCGATGTAATCACTCCGCTTCATCTCAGTTGAAAACTTGAGAGCTAGAAATATGTCGCATACCTGGGAGTCTAGTGTTGTCAGCTATGGAAATGGTAGGCGGAAAAGATCTCTATGATGGTTAAGGTTAGTTTTTTTTTTTAACTTTTAAAATTTACAAGCCATTTTCTTCCCTGGTTATACTCATTGTATCCCCATAAAAAAACTAAGCTAAATTAACGTGCTATAATCAATTATGAACCTTTTCTTTTATATTTTCTTTCCGTCTTTAGTGCTCAACGAAGCTACTATTTGTTAACAATTATAGACAATCTCTCCTATCCACTCCCATTAGCATGGATCAGGCTAGTCTCCCTGAAAGCAAAACACTACGCCTCCTTCGCCTAACTCTCTCAGCGAACCTCAAGTGGAATGACTATATCGAATCCATAGCAAAACCCGCTGCTAAGAAGTTCGGTTCACTGTGCAGGGCCAGGAAGTTTCTCCCGTCTGAATCCATCCTGCACATATAAAAATCTACCACGCAGCCGTGTATTGAATACTGCTGCCACATCTGGTCGGGTGCCCCTGCTATTCACCTCGGGGTTCTTGACAAATTCCAACAGAATCTGTAATGTAATCAATACCGACTTGGCAGCTTGGCTGTAGTCGCTCTCTCACCGACGTGCTGTGGCTTCCCTGTGTCTCTTCTACAAATACTTTCACGGATTCTGCTCCAATAAACTTAGCTCACTGGTGCCCCTTATGTATGAATTTACTCGAGCTACTAGACTAGTAACTAGGTCCCGCCCTTTTACAGTGAAACCGATAAAATGTAGCCGCAATTTCTACTCTAACAGCTTTTCTCGCACTTTCCGTCTGTGGAATTCCCTTCCGTATACATGCTTCCTCGACAGCTACAATCTCTAATAATTTAAATGTAAGGTGAATAGGCATCTTCTATCTCACTAACTCGCATCCTTTCTCTCAATCTCTTTTCTCCATTCACCCTACCCCCATTCTACCAGTATTCTCATCTTTCTCTTACCCACTTCCTGACACCCCTATAAACTACCCCTCTTTCTCATCACTTTCTCCCTATGTAACCCCCTGCACAACAGTGGTAGTAAAACTGCCTTGCTTGGTGTGGAATGACAAAATAACAATATAAATCTCAGTCCCTCAAGGTAGAGGTAAATATGCTATAATAAAGTAAGGAAGGAGAAATAATTCCATGCTATAAGAATATGTAGGATAGATAACGTTTGAATCCGGCCGTGAAGAGATTAAGATTGTAGTAATCGTAGAAGCATCCTCTCGGGAGTTTTTTCCCAAATTTACAATTCTGGAGAAGATGTTCGAGTTTTATGTACAAACTGTGTAGATATCGGCATTAAATAATCCATGGTGGTTGATTTGTCGTTAAACAAAATCAAAACAAAATCAAACAACCAATCCATTCGAAGAATGTTATTTTACTGTAAACTGGCTCTTCAAAAAAAATTAAAATAAAATTCATCACCTTTGTCAATTATTATATTTATTGGGAAAGGTATTAATCCGTCTCTTCCTTCCAGTTATGGGTTAAATAGCAGGACAGATTGGGTTCTATAGCCTTGGTCGGCAACCAGTCTCCCGCAGAAAGCAATGGCAACCTACTGCGGGATAATCTTCTGCCCAGTCAGTCATGTCTCTTGAGAGACCTGATCGCCCAAACGTGTATCACGATAAGCACTTAACTGACTGACTGAGTACTACCCCGAACATCCCGATCAAGGGAAGCTTGTAAGGGACTCCGGGCAGTACTTTGTTGCCCTTACCATCTTATCAACATTTGCTTTTTTCTACATATATTTACATACGTTACAGATCAAACTAAGCACAACTATTAAAGGATGTAATATTTTTGCGGGTCTTGACGGCGTTTTGTGGTCTTTTTCTTTATTTATCCGAATTTGTGAATTTGTTTTGCTCAAGCTACGCCCTGGATGTGCATTGTGGTGCAGTGGATATTGACTCGGAACGACAAATCATGGTGCAGAGTTCAAATTCTACTTGAATTCTTTGCATTCACTTAAACACAAATACCCTTGGGAGAGGTATTAATCCGTCTCTTCCCTCCAGTTATGGGTTAAATAATAGGACAGACTTGGTTCTATAGCCTTGGCTGGCAAACAGTCTACCGCAGAAAGCAATGGCAACCTACTGCGGGATAATCTTCTGCCCAGTCAGTCATGTCTCTTGAGAGACATGATCGACCAAAGCGTGTATCACGTGTGACACTTAACTGACTGACGTCTTGAAAAAACACTATAAAATTCACTATTTTTTTTTCTTCCATGATGTTGAATGTGTTAAAATTATTCAACTTTTTAAGATAAAAAAAAAAAAAAAAGCTCAAATTTGTTAGAAATTGCCGTAGAACATTTAAGCTAGAATGATCTAATGACACGTCTCTAATTTATGTTTAGATACACAGTATTTATTTTCAATTTTTCAAGTGGAATTCTTCACCTATATTGAATACTAGCTGTATAGCCCGGCGTTAGTGGTTTTAGTGGTTAAATTGAAATGGTATGGTCAAGTGCTTATTGAAAAGGCTTCAGTTTGAGGTTGCCTTGAAGCGTAAGTTAAAAAAATTATTGGTTTTTGTTGTATTTATTGTCTTTATTGTACAAAGGATTTTACACGATTCGTGTAAAATCCTTTGTACAATAAAGACGGAAGCTGACGAAGGTTCGCCTGAAATAGGCCTACACTTCCGATTTACCATGAAATAACATGTCTGCCTTTTCTTGTATATAGATGTCACGTTGAATACACCGGTTCCCGCTCGATCACCGAAGTTAAGCAACGTTGAGCCTGGTCAGTACTTAGGTGGGTGACCACTTGGGAATACCAGGTGCTGTTAGCGTTCACGGATGTGCGTTGTGGTGCGGTGGATGTCGGCTTGGAGGGGGAAATCGGTGAGCCGAGTTCGAATTCCAATCGAGCACACTGCATTCACTTGCGCACTAGTACCCTTGGGAAAGGTATTAATCCGTCCGCTCCCTCCAATTATGGATTAAATAATTGAGGTCTGCTGTTCATGCGATCTGTGGCAGATTTCTGCACCGATTGTTTGTTATGAGCAGTTCCAAAAAGTGTGGATGGTACTACACAATGCCTTCACCACTATAAACAAATCTCTGTGTGGATGTCTTACTAAGGTTAGACCCTCATACATCGAAATCGATGGGTGAGTCCATAATATATATATATATCCTTTATTGTACATAATTAGATTACAATAAAATCTATATTTTATATGAATACTACCTTATGAAAATTGAAGTGTAGTAGAACGGAGAACTGTATGGTAGATTCTGATGGGTATCATAGATGCGTTTGTAACGGGCCACTTCCACCGGCCCTGGCTTTATGAAAATCAAGTAATGGGATAAAAAATGACACTATTGTATTCATTTTCCGTTTTTCAAGTTTAATTGTTCATATATATTGCACAAGATTCATTATTGAGCATAATTAGGTTACAACAAAACTTGTCTTTTATATGAATATTATCTTACGGAAATTGAAATGCAGCAATGAGGGGCAGATGTGCGTTTTGGTGCAACGGTTATCGGCTCGAAACGAGAAATTGAAAAGCCGAGTTTGAATTCCAGTTGAGTTCGTTGCATTCACTTACGCACAAGTACCCTTGGAAAAGGTATTAATCCGTGTCCAGCTATGAGTTAAATAATAAGACAGAATAAATAGCAGGACAAATTGGGTTCTGTTGCAGAAAGTAATGGCAACCTACTGCGGGAAAACTGCCCTGTAAGTCATGTCTCTTTCGGGACATGATCACCCAAGCCTATATCAAGTATGGTACTTAACCGACTGAATTGGAGCGTATCATAGTACGGTAGTGAGTTCTAATCAAACCAATTTAGGCGATTCGAAGTTTCTTTCATTTTTATTCTTCGTATTTTGTCTACTATGACGTTGGCATAACAAGAACAGGTCATGAATTTTCCAAGAAATGAAAAGTTGCGCCTTAATAAAAAAAATAACAATAACAAAAGAATGGCTCTTTTGACGGTAGGAAATGTGGTCAGGAAATGGTTTACACGCTTCCTGAGAAAAGAAAACAAAAACAAATTGTGGCTAGACTCTTATATCTAATAAGGGCGCTTTGTGGTGGTCAATAACTAATGCATATTAGTAGCGGGCATGATCCTTGTTTGCTGTCCGATACTTACAATTTTTACGCTTACAGTGAGACAATTCTGCAAGCCTTAGAAGTCATGCCAGGATTCATCATTGGTGGCCACAATCAGAACAGTGTAAGATACGCAGATGAGACAGTGCTACAAGTAAGAAAGAAGGAAAGAAAGAAGAAAAATATCAAGAACAATAAAAGAAAGAAAGAAGGGAGAAAGAATAGAAAAAGAAAAAACATCAAGAACAATAAAAGATGTTGGGAAAGAAAACACAGAAAATATAAAGAACAATAAAAACGTTGGAAAGAAAGAATGAAAGAAGAATAAGACGTTGGGGAAAAAAGAAAAAAAGAAAACATCAAGAAGAAAAATAAAAGACATTGTGAAAGAAAAAAGAAAGAAGACATCAAGATAAATAATAAAAAAACGTTGGGAAAGAAAGAGAAAGAAAGACATCAAGATAAATAATAAAAAAAAACGTTGAGAGAAAAAGAGAAAGAAAGGCATCAAGATAAATAATAAAAAAACGTTGGGGAAGAAGAGAAAGAAAGACATCAGATAAATAATAAAAAAACGTTGGGGAAGAAAGAGAAAGAAAGACATCAAGATAAATAATAAAAAAAACGTTGAAAGAAAGAGAAAGAAAGACATCAAGATAAATAATAAAAAAACGTTGGAGAAGAAAGAGAAAGACATCAAGATAAATAATAAAAAAACGTTGGAGAAGAAGAAGAAGACATCAAGATAAATAATAAAAAAACGTTCGGGAAGAAAGAAAGAAAGACATCAAGATAAATAATAAAAAAACGTTGGGAAGAAAGAGAAAGAAAGACATCAAGATAAATAATAAAAAAACGTTGGGAAGAAAGAGAAAGAAAGACATCAAGATAAATAATAAAAAAACGTTGGGGAAGAAAGAGAAAGACATCAAGATAAATAATAAAAAAACGTTGGAGAAGAAAGAGAAAGACATCAAGATAAATAATAAAAAAACGTTGGAGAAGAAAGAAAGAAAAGACATCAAGATAAATAATAAAAAAACGTTGGGGAAGAAGAGAAAGAAAGACATCAAGATAAATAATAAAAAAACGTTGGGAAGAAAGAGAAAGAAAGACATCAAGATAAATAATAAAAAAACGTTACGGGGAGAGAAAGAGAAAGAAAGACATCAAGATAAATAATAAAAAAAACGTTAGGGAAGAAAGAGAAGAAGAAAGACATCAAGATAAATAATAAAAAAACGTTGGGAAGAAGAGAAAGAAAGACATCCAAGATAAATAATAAAAAAACGTTGGGGAAGAAAGAGAAAGAGAAAGACATCAAGATAAATAATAAAAAACGTTGAGGAAGAAAGAGAAAGAAAGACATCAAGATAAATAATAAAAAAACGTTGGGGAAGAAAGAGAAAGAAAAGACATCAAGATAAATAATAAAAAAACGTTGGGAAGAAGAGAAAGAAGAAGACATCAAGATAAATAATAAAAAAACGTTGGGGAAGAAAGAGAAAGACATCAAGATAAATAATAAAAAAACGTTGGGGAAGAGAAAGAGAAAAAGAGAAAGACATCAAGATAAATAATAAAAAAACGTTAGAGGGGAAGAAAGAGAAAGAAAGACATCAAGATAAATAATAAAAAAACGTTAGGGGAAGAAGAAGAAAGACATCAAGATAAATAATAAAAAAACGAATTGGGGAAGAAAAGAGAAAGAAGAACATCAAGATAAATAATAAAAAAACGTTAGGGAAGAAAGAGAAAAGAAAGACATCAAGATAAATAATAAAACGTTGGGAAGAAAGAAGAAGAAAGACATCAAGATAAATAATAAAAAAACGTTAGGGAAGAAAGAGAAGAAAGACATCAAGATAAATAATAAAAAAACGTTGGGGAAGAAAGAGAAAGAAGAAGACATCAAGATAAATAATAAAAAAACGTTGGGAAGAAAAGAGAAGAAGACATCAAGATAAATAATAAAAAAACGTTGGGAAGAAAGAGAAGAAAGACATCAAGATAAATAATAAAAAAACGTTGGGGAAGAAAGAGAAAGAAAAGACATCAAGATAAATAATAAAACGTTGGGGAAGAAAGAGAAAGAAAGACATCAAGATAAATAATAAAAAAACGTTAGGGGAAGAAAGAAAAAAGATAGAAAGAAAGAAAATATCAAGAAGATTAAAAGATGTTGGGAAAGAAAAAGGAAATATCAAGAAGAATAAAAGACGTTGGGAAAGAATGAAAAAGAAAATATCAAGAAGAAGAATAAAAGAGAGCTAGAAGACATCAAGAAAAACAACAGAAGACGTTAGTAAAGAAAGAAAAAACCTTTCCCGAATCCTTCAATTATTGGCTGAATAGATAATTTTCAAATGCGGATTCTCCGCGCAAAAAAGAACCTTTTTGTTGTGTGTTTGTTTGTCGGTTTAAGTGTTTCCAAGTGACTTTCCAATAAATATATTAAATAATTAAAAGCATTGTTAGATTTTTCTAAAGATTTCATGAAAGCATATTAAGTAGAAATTAAAAATTATTTCCACAAACACTCCTTATAAAAATACAAAAATTCTCAATAGAATTTAGTTATTAAATAAATAGAATTTAGTTATTAAATACAAGTTTAATTTTTACAAAAGCCTTGCATGAAATAATCCAGCGATTTGACACAAAGATTTATGAATTCAGCGCAGAAGTGGGCAAAAACTTGGAGAGTTACTAAAGGGAATTAACTGAAACTGAGATATCCAAAAAAAAACAAAAAAAAAACAAAAAAAACATGCCTAGTAGAACTAGAACAATCTACGCCTATGGTTTAAATAAAAGGTTAGGTTCGAAATTCTAATTTATATCACCTAGAGACGTCCCAATGGTACAACAGCCAAAACTTACAATTAAGATGATAACAGTCCGAACAATGTCTGTCAGTCAGTCAGTGAAGTGCCATATGCGATACACACTCGGGCGATCATGTCTCTTTTGAGACATGACTGACTGGGCAGAACATTATCCCGCAATAGGTTGCCATTGCTTTTTTGCGGTAGACTTAGCTAGAGGGGGAAGAGATGTATTATATTATTAAGATGTATTATTATTATTTTTAATTAGTGGGGGATCTGTTTATTACATCATAACAATAGAAAACTGATCACCCACTTTATATCCAGTAAACGTCTTAATCATCTATTTAACCATTATATTCGGTCAGTCAGTTAAGTGCCATACGTGATACACGCTTTGGGCGATCATGTCTCGAAAGAGACATGAATGACTAGGCAGAAGATTATCCCGCAGTAGGTTTCCATTGCTTTCTGCGATAGACTGGTTGCCAGCCAAAGCTATAGAACCCAATCTGTTTTGTTATTTAACCCATAACTAGAGGGAAAAGACGGATTAATACCTTTTCCCAAGGGTATTGCGCGTAAGTGAATGCAAGGAATTCAACTAGAATTTGAACTCGGCACCCCAATTTCTTGTTCCGAGCCCATTTTTTTTTTAATCGTATCACCCCGAGCAAGGCGGTAACACCACTGATGTGCAGAGGGCTACGTAATAGTGAAAAGATTGGCAAAGAGAAAGCCGGAAACGACATCCTAAATAGGGAACAAGGGATGAGCCTCTTAACCTGTTCACTTTGCATATATATATATATATATATATTTCCCTCCAGTCATGTTTATGGAAAGAGACAATGGCAAGGCAGCATTGACTCACTTCATTAGGGAGACAATAGTGAGGTAGTGTTGACTCAGTTCATCCTCTTTACCAAGTTTTATGAAAGCTCTTGCTACATGTTTTCTCTTTAACAATGCCTTATTTTATCTTTTTGTGATAATTCTGTTACCGAGTAGTGAAGAATATATAGATATTCTCTCTATTATAATAAAGACATAGACATATATATATATCCCTCCTGTTGTGTTTAGGGGTTTGTATTATTTTTTTTTCTGATGTCTTAATATAATATACACAATAATAGGTACATCAATATATATGTTGCTGTCATTTCAGACAGCATATCAATATATCTACTGCACCACAATGTAGATATTGTAAATTAGCGATGAGAAAGTGATTGAAGCCGATATGCCATGTCAGGATCAATAACAATACAAATTAAAGATTATAAACTGTAAAATGATTACACCCTTTCTTTGTTCCTAACTAGATTTTCCTGTTTCTTAATACTTTACTTACATTTTAGAAGGTAACTTTTCACTATCCAAATACTCACTTTGGATTTCGGTGTCGTATTTTCTCGTTCTCTGTTAAAATACCTTCAAAATATTTAAGTTTTTGTACTTTGGTATCTTCAGTTTTAATATCTTCTATTTGTAACCCGCGTTTTAGGCGATCATGTCTTGCCACGCTTTTTTTCGTCTAAATAACTGTTGACCCCTTTTAACTAAGTGCCATACGTGATACATGCTTGGGCGATCATGTCTCTTTCGATTCGTGGCTGACTAGGCAGAATATTTTCCCGCAGTAGGTTGCCAGTTCACTCTGCGGTGGAATGGTTAATAACCACGGCTACAGAACACAATCTGTCCCGCTATTTAACCCATAACTGGAGGGAGAAGATTTGGATTGATAGCTTTCCCTAGGGTATTTACGCGTAACTGAATTCAACGAATTCAACTGGAATTCGAACTCGGCTCTATTGATTGCCCATTCAAAGCCGATATCTATTGTACCATAATGCACAATTCACACCCTCAACAGTGTCATACGTTATAGACACTTGGACGTTCATGTCTCCAAAGAGACATGACTGACTACACAGTTTTTTTTTGTTTTTTTGTTTTTCTGCATTAGGTTGTCATTACTTTCTTCGGTAGACTGGTTACCAAGCAAGGCTATAAAACTCAATCTTTCCTGCTATTTAACTCATAGCTGAAGGGGAACAGACGAATTAATACCATTCCCAAAGATATTTGCGCGGAATTCGAACTCGGCTCTCCGACTTCTCATTCCGAGTCGATATACATTGCAACACAACGCACACCCTCAACAAAAATTTAGTCAGTCAGTTAAGTGCCATAGGAGATACACGCTTGGGCGATCATGTCTCGAAAGGGACATGACTACCTGGGTAGAGATATTCTTTCAATAGGTTACCATTGCTTTCTGCTGTAGGATGGTTGTCTACTAAGGATGTAGAACCCAATCTGTTCTGCTGTTTAACCCATAGCTGAAGGTAGAAGCAAGGGGTTAATACTTTTCCCAAGGGTATTTAAGCGTAAGTGAATACAACGATTTTAACTGCAATCTTCGATTTCCTGTTTCGAGCCACTGCACCACAGAAATGAATTTTTTAATCCTTTCACCCCAAGTAAGGCGATACCGCCACTGATGCGCAGGGGGCTACATAAGAGTAAAAGATTAGTCAGGAGGACAGTGAAAACAAAGGTGAACCTGCTACAAGGGGCGAAAGAGAAGGATGTGAACTCAAAAGTGAAAACAGTTGCGAAGTTAGAAAGGAAAAGAACAAGACATACGGGGTGATGTAGAAAGTCAAGTGGATAAGAGATGGGAATTGACATTGCATTTAAATTCCTGAAGGTTGTAGCCGTCAGGAAAGCAAGTATACGGAAGGGAGTTCCACATGTGAGCTGTGCGAGAAAAGAAGCTGATGTAGAATGGTCGGCTGCATTTGATTGTAAAAGGGTGGGACCTTGTTGCCAGTCTGGTTGCACGGGTAAATTCTTGTGGAGAGGGCACCAGTGACCTAAGTTTGTCAGAGCAGAAACCATGAAAATATTTGTGGAAGAGACAGAGGGAAGCCACATCTCGCCGGTGAGAAAGTGGCTGGAGTTGAGCTACCAGGTCGGGACTGATCACATTATAGATTCTCCTTTGGAGCCTGTCGAGAACACTGAGACGAACAGCCGGGTCGCCTGACCAAATATGACGACAGTATTTCATGCACGGTCGGATGGTTGATTTGTAGATGTGAAAGATGGATTCAGGCGGAAAAAAACTTCCTGGCCCGACACAGTGACCCAACCTTTCTAGCAGTGGATTTAGCTATTGATTCAATGTAATGATACCACTTGAGGTCGGAAGATAGGTTACGGCGAGAAAGCGCAGTATATTGCTTTCAGGGAGACTTGCTTGATCCCATGTTTATGGGAGGCAGGAGATTGTCCGTGATGACCCACTTCTTACACCAGTCTACCATTGAGTGCGTTGTGGTACAGTGGATATCGGCTCGGAACGAGAAACCGGGGAGCCGAGTTCGAATTCCAGTTGAATCCATTGTATTCACTTACGCGAAAATACCCTTGGGAAAGGTATTAATCCGTCTCTTCCTTCCAGTTATGGGTTAAATAACAGGACAGATTGGGTTCTATAGCCTTGGTCGGCAACCAGTCTACCGCAGAAAGCAATGGCAACCTACTGGGGGATAATCTTCTGCCCAGTCAGTCATGTCTCTTGAGACATGATCGCCCAAGCGTGTATCACGTATGGCACTTAACTGACTGACTGACCGTTGAATGAAGGTCCTTCTCAAGATCAGCAGTGAGATTGTTTGTCCGCCTCTCCAAATTTCTTTCTGATGCGGGAGTTGCAATAAGGCCGTGTCTTCCATTTGTCAATGGTCAAATCTTCCGGAAGTTTTAACAGTAAGCAGCAGCCGGACTTAAAATATCTAAAAATATATGAAATCCGCTTCCATTAAATTTAATCTTTCCTTTCTTTTTTCAAGGAAACTCTAAGCGGACGTTGCGTTTTCTGTCACCAATCCTTTTCACACGTTGATTTCAAGACCCCAAATAAGAGCAGCAAGGTTTTGGCTGAGAAATATGTATTACCCATGAAATTGTAGAATATATAAAATTGTTTCTAGAGTATATACCTATCTAAATCTAAACTTATTTATAAATGGAACTGTGTGTGTGTCCGTTACCTATAGACTCCGAAACGGCTGAACTGAGTTTCTTGAAAATTTACAGTTGTACTATAAGCGTCTGCGAGTGTTCTTAGCTCTCTCTCTCTCTCTCTATATATATATATATATATATATATATATATATATATATATATATGAGGCAAGGTGTTTGTGTATGTCCATTTATCTGTCTGTATTTTTTCAGCTCTTTTATTTTAGTTTTTGCTTCGGGTTTGGCTCTAAGTAGGTATCATTATAGTTCTTAGTCTCAGCCATGATACCATTTACTCTGAGGACTTATTTAGCCTTCAAAATTCACTTTACAACGAAAAAAACTTATTTGATATCGATACCAGGAAATCAAAATTTGACTTACATTCATTCATTTTTCTTTCAGTCTACGGTTTCGCTTTAACTGGAAACAGCTATTGCTTTTTAGTCTTTCGTGCCAACGTCCAACCAAAGAGTCTGAGCTCCAGGAACATGGATTAGTTTTAAAGCCTTCATTACACCCGAGCAACGCCGGGCTATACTGCTAGTATATATATATCACAAACTTTATTATTAAGTAGATACTTGTACTTGAAACAGATGTCTTTTATTTTTTACTTTAAACTGTGTATGACGTCTACCGACTTGCGTATTTATTATGATTTCTTGGATACGCAGACCAACATAGATCTATTTCAGATACGAGTATCCATAAATAATGACGTTTAAAATAACAAAACTCATATTAAATAAATCTTTAAACTTTTATTTTTTTTTTTTTTTTTTTTTTTTAGTAGACCTACGTATCTGAGTTTATATATCACACTATATTTCTTTGTATTCACCTACCGGACTGAAATTTTGAGAAATCTTATTAAAGAAAGATTTGTGCTCTTCGGTAGGAATTGAACCAGTATTTCATAATGCAAAAAGAGCCACCGTTTAGCCCAGTGTGCTTATACAGCATTGACCATGAAGAGATCACTTTACACGTTAATATTATTGGTTATTCGTATTTGAATAGGCGTTTTGTCAGCAAATCTGTCGGATTAATAAATCCATTCTAGTAAAATTCTCTTGGTTTAAATTTGAATACGAATGAAATTTCACTATGAGCTACTTTTTGTCGATTCCCCTTAGTCGTTACCAGACAACAGCTGACACCTATTAGCATTTGTTCCTAGTTTTAGTCAACACAGTTAAATATTTAAGAGACAAATGAGCTTGGCTTTTTTTTAACATTGATTCTGGGAATCGTTTAAAACATCTAGCTATATAGTAGAGAATTTGAATAATCGCTTTTTTTTTTCATTTTTTTTTTTTAAAAAAACAAAAAAAACAGCATCCTCCATTTTGGAAAAATCTACTCTGAATCGTATAATAAACAATGCAATAAAATTAAGACTTCATTTAATTAGAAGCTTTTACTTACTTTTATGTATGCATATACAAATACAAACATGTTACGGAAATTAACGAAATTTAACGAAACTTGGTTATAAGCAACCGACAATTTGTAATGAATTATTTTGAATTTCGTTAATTTCCGTAACATGTTTACATTTGTTTGACATTACGATACATTACAGAGCAGATATGGTTTGTTTACGATAGATCGAAAATTCTTATATGAGCATGATAAAAACCTCGTCTGATCAAGAGGCTATTCATGGTCGAGTGGTTAAGACAGTACCAGATCAAATGGTAGCTTCCATTCGAATCCTGCTGGGCAGCACACATTTTCGTAATAAAAATTTATCGTGAAATAATCAGGCCGGTAGATATAAATATAAAATACTGTTTAATTAAAAACAGAATATCTACTTAAATACGAGTATCGGTAAAAATAATGTTCAAAATAATTCATTACAATATACAAATACATATACAAAACTATACATATACAAAACAATTTATAAAGTTTTAAATCTTTTGAATATCGGTATTAATTTGTACTGGTTAAGTGAAATTATTATTAAATAAAAACTATATTTACTAATCATAAATGAAAAAGCTTACTACATTTCATCGCACCCCCCCCTCAGTATCTTGAATTAATTTGTATCGATTAAGTGAAATTGTTTAACTTAAGCAACATCGAGCTTGGTCAGTACTTAAATGGGTGACCATTTAGGAATACCAGGTGCTGTAAACGTAAGGACCAAGAATGGTCCACCGGTCCTCCAGGTTTGGGGGTTGGGTGCAGGGCTAACAACCCTGCCCCGTGAAAAACAGTTTGTTACAGAAACAGCAACAAAAAGTTGCTACCCTATGCACCATCTGGGTGTGATGAATAAATGATGAAGTGAAATTGTTATTAAATAAAACTATATTTACTAATCATAAATGGAAAAGCTTACTACATTTTATCGACCCCCACTCCCCGTATCTTAAATATAATTTTGAATTATCGTTGCGTGTGAATATAAATATATTTATATTTTTGTAATTGCATTATAGTAAATTTAAATCCAAAAGTCTTGAAATCTAATAAAACATAAGATTACGGAGATGATTTTCATACATTTTTAAGATAAAAATTATATAAAGAAATCGCTAATAGAATAGTAGAAATTATATTAAGGAAATTATATTAAGGAAATTATATAAAGAAATCGCTAATAGAATAGTAGAAATTATATTAAGGAAATTATATTAAGGAAATTATATAAAGAAATCGCTAATAGAATACTAGAAATTATATTAAGGAAATTATATAAGGAAATCGCTAATAGAATAGTGGAAATTATATTAAGGAAATTATATAAGGAAATCGCTAATAGAATAGTGGAAATTATATTAAGGAAATTATATAAGGAAATCGCTAATAGAATAGTAGAAATTATATAAAGAAAGCGCTAACGTTATATTGCTCAACAGCGCGTCCGGGAAAATTGGAGCCAATTTTCCCTGACGAGCTGTTAAGCGAAACCGTGGTAGGTTATTGGCTCACTCTTAGATTTTCGATTTATATATATATATATATATATATATAAAATGTGTGTGTATTTTCTGTCTTCCTCCTCCATATTAACTCTTTAATAAGTTCATGTATTTACATTATTCGGACTATTCTACTCATCTATTGCACGTTCCTTTTTCAGGTACTAAGAATTTCGTTCCGAACTCTTTATTACGATCACTGGGGTATATCATTCTCATTCTATGTGCAATGCCCTCCTGGTAGTCGTGTAGTTATCTCCCTTTAACTTAATTCTTCTAAGTTATTTGTTCACAACTCTTTGGATCAAGGTCTATATCCACTATTTTTTTTATTTTTTTAATTTTATTTAGAGTTGTTATCCTCATGCAGCCTCACTAACGCGTTTGTTGAAGGTGTTATGTACTCTCGATAATTGTTACGTTGTAGGGCATTGCTTATACTAACCATTTCCTGTTCGTATGTCTCTGAGCTGTCGCTTATGACATTTGCTCGACGTCGGACGATTTCTTTCTTTACATTAAATGGATGGTGGGAGTTGAAGTTGAGGTATTCTTTTTTAATCATGTCACCCCAAGCAAGGCGGTAACGCCACTGATGCGCAGGAGGCTACGCCAGAGTGAAAAGATTGGAAAAGAGAAAACCGGAAACCACATCCTAAAAAGGGAACAAGGGATGAGCTTCTTCACCTGTTCAATAGACGTGGGTGGAGTGTGAGCCGGGCGATAGTTTATTGTCCACTGAATGTTGGCTTGCCGTATGCGGATGTCTTGGTGTTGGCTTGCCGTATGCGGATGTCTTGGTGTTGGCTTGCCGTATGCGGATGTCTTGGTGTTGGCTTGCCGTATGCGGATGTCTTGGTGTTGGCTTGCCGTATGCGGATGTCTTGGTGTTGGCTTGCCGTATGCGGATGTCTTGGTGTTGGCTTGCCGTATGCGGATGTCTTGGTGTTGGCTTGCCGTATGCGGATGTCTTGGTGTTGGCTTGCCGTATGCGGATGTCTTGGTGTTGGCTTGCCGTATGCGGATGTCTTGGTGTTGGCTTGCCGTATGCGGATGTCTTGGTGTTGGGCCGTATGCGGATGTCTTGGTGTTGGCTTGCCGTATGCGGATGTCTTGAACTCCCTCTGTATTCAAGATATCAAAGAATGCGAGTTTGTTGTCACTCTCTTTTTCCACAATGAACTGTATCGATGTTCACATGGTCTAGTAGCGTCCGAATCTCTTCATGGTGTGGCCAGAGTATGAAGGTGTCATCAACGTATCTCAGCCATAGAGTTGGCTTTAGAGCTGGGGATTCTTATGCCATCTCTTCAAAATATTCCATATACAGTGACACGCATAAGTATTGGATAAATGTTATTTTCTGTTATAACTCTAGTTTATGTTCGCCATTTTGCCTGATATTTGGTAAGTAATATCTCGTAAAGTTGTTTTAGTTGTATATGGAAGGAAAATTAAAAACTCATGGTTGAATCCATTTTTTTATCAAAGTTCAAAATTACCCTATGCTAAAGTATTGGATACACGACACTTTTTTCAAATTTCCAATCGAAACCTTTTATCTTAAAAGACTTTAAACATTCAAATTTTCGATAGTATTGGAATGTTATCTCTGACCAATCAGAGAAGCACATAATTGCTTACAAGATAGTGCTACTAATCATCTGACTCTTTCATGTGCATTCTGCAATTCAAGGATTAAAAATGGCAAAAACTAAAGAATTATCCAGTGATATGCGAGATAGAATCATTGAACATCACAAAAGAGGAAAAGGTTACCGAAAAATTAGTGCTAGATTAATTTATTTGCTAAGTATAGTAGGAAATATCATCAAAAAGTATACGAAGTATGGCAACGGTACAGAAACCTTTCAAGAAATGGTAGACTGAGAAAAATAAATGAGGACTTGAAAGTGGATCAGCAGAAATGTGCAAAAAACACCCCTTCATTACTCGTTCTGAAATTAAAAATGATCTTGAATTAATGTAAGTAAGGATACCATGAGCAGATATCTATATCGTACAGGCTTTCATTCAAGATCATCAAGAAAGGTGCCTTTACTGAAAACCAAACATGTCAAAGACCGATTAAAGTTTGTCAAAACTTATGAAAAGAAAGGTATGCAGTTTTGGGAAAAGGTAATCTTGTTGGATGAAACGAAAGTTGAACTATTCGAAATGAACACAGCGAAAAAATGGCACTGCCTTCAACAAACACAATACGATCCCCACAGTCAAGTTTGGAGGTGGTTCCATTATGATATGGGGATGCTTTTCATCCAAGGGCACTGGTGAGTTAACAAGTTATCCATGGCAGAATGAATGGTAGAAAGTACAGGGAGATTCTAGAGAAGAACCTTCAGAAATCTGCAACTTCTTTAGGACATGTTCGGAATTTCGTGCTTCAACACGACAATGATCCCAAAGATACCTCAAAACTTACGAAAGAACGGTTTGAAAATAATGGTATTAGTACTCTGAATTGGCCAAGTCAGTCTCCTGACTTGAATCCAATTGAGAATCTGTGGAATACTTTGAAGGTCAAAGTTCATAAGCGGAATCCACAAAATATCAAGCAATTAGAGGAATTATGCAAGGAAGAATGGGGTAAAGTAAAGGTGGTTCAGTTTGGAAAACTTGTGGCCAACTATAGAAAACGACTGGAAGCAGTGAAACAAAACAGAGGCTACGCAACACAAAATTAAATTGATGTATCCAATACTTTTTTTGCATAAGGTAATTTTGAACTGTGATAAAAAAGTGGATTCAACCATGACTTTTTAATTTTCCTTCCACATACAACTAAAGCAACCTTACGAGATATTACTTACCAAATATCAGGCAAAATGGCAAATATAAATTAGTTATAACAGAAAATAACATGTATCCAATACTTGTGCGTGTCACTGTATATGCTAACCGGTGATGGTGATAACGACGAGTCCATTGCTAAGCCTTCATCCTGTCGACATATGTCCGATTCCATTCCGAAGTGTGTTGTTTGTGTGCAACAAGTTTGCATCTCCATCAGGTTACCTAGTGGAATACTGGTACGTTCTTCTCGGGATGAGTCCGAGACTAGGACCAGTTTGTCCATGATTACCGATAATGCCTCCACAGTGGGTACCTTGATAAACAGACACCACATCCGGGGTCACCATTTCGTTGCATGGGATGGGAGCATCTTTGATGTTCCACGAAGTGGGCGGAGTTTCGAACATATGATGGTGATTTTTTTTTTTTAATCATTGGGTCAGTTATATCTACTAAGAAGCGTCTCAAAGGGAGGTACACCGAGCCTAAACGTCGTAAACATAGCAATAAAGATGAGGACAATAGTCCGAATAATGTAAATAGTGAAAATACTACCTCATCTCAGAAGTATAGACAAATAGCAAACGTATTGTGCGTTGTGGCGCATTGGATATCGGCTCGAACGAGAAATCGGGGAGCCGAGTTTGAATTGTAGCTGAATTCATTGCATTCACTTACGCGCAAACACCCTTGGGAAAGGTGTTAATCCGTCTATTCCTTCCAGTTATGGGTTACATAACAGGGCAGATTGGGTTCTGTAGCCTTGGTCGGCAACCAGTCTACAGCAGAAAGCAATGGCAGCCTACTGCGGGATAATGTTCTGCCTAGTCAGTCATCTCTTTCGAGACATGATCGCCCAAGCGTGTATCACGTATGGCACTTAACTGACTGTTTTCTACATTCAAATGTAAATCATTATTGAACATTGCCTGATCACGAGATAAAAGCTTTAAATCACAAAACTGAAATGTAATGTAATTTAAATTAATTTCACATAAAAACGAATTTAATTTGTGTGTGTGTGTGTTAAATCATTTAGTAGCATTGGAAAACGACACTTTGTTGCGATTATCTAAATAGTCGTTTCTGATAATGCTTGATTGTTGATAACATTTTCTAACATTGGAACTGATGGCAAATCTGAAGGCCTTGGTTGGTCGAAGTCATCGAATGCATTGGCCTGGTTTTTTTTTCTTTTTTTTAACCCCTCCCCCGCCTCCATGCTAAAGAACGTCTCAAATTAATAGTACATTTGACATTACCTTGTTTAACTGTCTTTTTTCCTGTGTTATTTTCTTTCTTTGTGGAAGGGCGGGTGTTTCTAGTTCGTAGTTATCTCTCAGCACAATCGCTCTAGCAGAATATGGCACAAGGCTATCTTTACAATAGGAGCCCCACGCTCCTTGGTTTCACTCAATTCCCCACCGCCGCGATGTCGCTTCTTTTTGCTCCGATAACCCCCTTCACATAGGGTAAACAGACTGACGCTGTTTTCTGAGAGTTGCTATCCTCATGCACCCTCCTTTCCGCTTTCGTTGGAGTTGTTGTCATGTACCCTGGATAATTGTGCCGTCGTAGGGTACTGCTCATACTGACCATTTCCTGTTTGTATATCTCTGGGTTACTGCTTATGACTTTGGCTCGATGTTGCAAATGGTAGATATTGTATGGGTGGTGGGAGTTGAAGTTGAGGTAATGTCCAGTGAATGTTGGCTTGCGGTATACGGATGTCTTGAACTCCCTCTCTATTCGAGATGCTACAGGGGCCCGACAATATTTTTCGGACACTTTAGTATTCGACTTTCCGAGTACCATAGTGTCGAAATTCCTTCAATAGAATAGCATAAACATATAAAGACAATACCTGTAATAAAAATGGAAGAAAATCGATTAGGTAAGGAAAAATATTTATTTTTCATTTTTTACAAAACACACGCGACATTATTTTTCGGACATCGTTGAAAAACTGTTAATAGTCTATAATATCACCTTTCTTCTCAATAACTTTTATCAATCTCTCTTCATAATGATCAAACATATGCACAATAACATCTTTACGTGTTTCTATTAGTTGTTTTTTGGCATCTAGTATCCGTTCCCATAGTTGAGCCTCTTTCGTTATTTCAGGTCCATCATAGACAAGTTGCGCAAACATTTCCCAAACATTTTCTATTAAATTTAGATCTGGGCTTTTTGCAGACCATTCCAAAGTAGTCATATTCACTTTAGCCATCCATTCTTTCATGAGTTTTGACACATGGATGCTGCAATTGTCTTGCTGTAGAATGAAATCATTCCCTATCTCTCTTCTTATCCTTGGTAGGGCTTTCTCGTCCAGCAACTGTTTGTAGCTTTCGCTTTTCTGTCGTCCTTTCAGCCACTCCAACCATATATTTCGATTAGCAAAAATCATACCCCAAACCATAACTCCTCCTCCTCCCATCTGTCGTTTGTTCAGTACAGCAGGCTCACCCCTTCTCGACCAAGTACACCATCCATCGGGCCCATCAATCTTGAAACGCTTCTCATCAGTAAATATAACCTTCTTAAAGTCAACATGCTTTGTTAACCACCTTTTAGCACACTCCAGTCTTGCTCCTTTGTGTTTCTTTGTTAGTGTAATTTTTTTCTTAGCCTTTGCATACTTCAAACCAATCCTATGCAGCGTTCTTTGTACTGTTCGGACGTTTACATCCAATTCACATTTCTCCTTCACTTTTCTTGCTGTAACTTTTTCTCCAGATGTCAAAAGCCGTGTCACAGTCCTCTTCATTCTCCTTTCAGTCTTCTTGCCAATTGATCTTTTCCGTCCTCTCTTCTTTTTCCGCTCGGAGTTTGTCTTCAGCATGTATTCGACCGTTGATTCCGACAGCTTCAAATCCATGGCGATCCTTCTGATGCTGAGGCCATCATCCCGCTTCTTCCGTGCCAAACAAACGACTTCTTTTGAATGCATTTTACCTCATTAAACTTAATTGTTTTGCTAGTAAAACAGAACAGATAATTGATTCTAATGATGACAGCTAAGTGTACAAGCAGAAAATTTGCATACAGCAACAGATACATGAACTTAGCTCTTAATAAAATAGGATTTTTTGTCATGTCCGAAAAATAGTGTCGCGCAAGTTTTCGCAAAAATCACAAAAAACTAAAATTATCGAAGCCAAACTAAAAAAAATGATTGCACTAGTAGTGGATTTTCACTCCTCAACTACGTACTTACAATCTCAAGTTTTTGGCACTAGTAACCACCTTGAAGTACTTTTTTCAAAGTGTCCGAAAAATATTGTCGGGCCCCTGTAGGACATTGTCGCTCTCTTTTTCCATAGTGAACTGTATCGATGATCTTATTGAGTTCCCATGGTCCAGTAGCCTAGGAAACTCTTCCTGGTGTGGCCAGAGCATTTAATGGCAATTGTTTTTATGAGATTTGGTACTTCGACTTGAATTTAAGCGCAGTCGTAGATTATTGTTATAAAGTCCTTATAACGCTCGTATTCCTGGTTAATAATGCTTTCAGCCAGGGATTCTGAACGACCGTGTCACGGCACACTAGAGTGCTATGTGACCCTCTTAATGTTTACCCGCGAAATATTGAAGAAAACACCAGTGTTTGTCACAAATAATTCTTTTCAATATTCTTCGATTGTGTTATCTTAAATACTTTGAGTATTATTATACACATTGTTCGAGCTGTCTTTATTGCCAGGTTTACAACATTTTGGTCGTTCTATGCTCCGGCCTTCCTCAGGGGTGTCGGGAGGAATATCTAAACTTATTTATAAATGGAACTTTGTGTGTGTCCGTTACCTATAGACTCCGAAACTGCTGAACTGATTTAGCGTCTGCGAGTGTTCTTAGCTAGGTTTTGTGTCGAGGTACCCCCGATAAATATCGAAAATCGATAATCGAAAAAATTGAGTTTTAGAAGCAGTGGTCCGATTTTAATCAAATTTGATACACTCATAGACAGACATAAGAAACGATATTCAGAAGTTTCAAGGTTGCAGTTCTTACAATAATGCAGAAAATTGATTTTATATATATATATATATATATATATATATATAAGGCAAGATGTTTGTGTATGTGTGTGTCTGTTTATCTGCCTGTATGTCTGTATTTTTTTCAGCATTTTTATTTTAGTTTTTGCATTGGGTTTGGCTCTAAGTAGGTATAATTGTAGTTCTTAGTCTGTCATGTTACCATTTACTCAGAGGACTTATTTAGCCTTCAAAATTCAGTTTACGACGAAAAAAACTTATTTGATATCGATACCAGGAAATCAAAATTTGACTTACATCCATTCATTTTTCTTTCAGTCTACGGTTTAACTGGAAACAACTGTTGCTTTTTAGTGTTTCGTGCCAACGTCCAAAGAGTCTGAGCTCCAGGATTATGGATTAGTTTTAAAGCTTTCATTACACCCGAGCAACGCCGGGCTATACTGCTAGTATATATATATATATATATATGTCATCCACATACAAGCTTGTTTCGCTGTATCACAGCTCATCAGTGTGGCTAGACACATCCACTTGCTCCTAGTCGGGATCGAACAAGTGATTTGGTGTCAGTCGGAGTCGCTACCCACTAAGCCATAGGCGCATGGAATCAGAAGGGAAATTTTGACGTGTTGTATATAAGCAGTGTATACACACGCCAGTCACGGAAAGAACTCTATTCATGTCTTATGTTTATATCGCAGAAGTGGAAACTGTTTTTAAAATTTTCTTGTCCAGAGAGCTCAATCGTAATGAGAGCATAATATATTAGTCATATATATATATATATATATATATATATATACATACATACATACATACATACTTCACTACTCGACGACATAATTATTGCCAAAAAATAAAATAATAAGGCTCTATTAAAGAGCAAACAAGCTGCAAGAGCTATCATATTTGGCCAGTCAGCTGCCATATATGATACCTCCAAAGAGACATGATTGACTGGTTAAAAGATTTTCCCGTAGTAGGTTGCCATTAATTTATTCAGTAGACTAATTGCCAACCAAGCCTATAGAACTAAATATGTCCTGGAGGGAAAAGATGGTTTAATACCTTTACTAAAGGTATTTATGTATAAGTGAATGTAACGAATTCAACAAGAATTATAACCCGGTTCTCTGAATTCCCGTCCTGAGCCGATATTTACATCCTCATCATAATTGATAGTGAAGATTAATAACTGGTAGTAAAGAGATTGAACTAAACCAACGCTGCCTCGCTATTTATTGTATCTTTGTATATGAAGCGTGACAGGGTATATATATATATATATATATATATATATATATATATATATATAAATTGATTTGTTAGAACATTAATTTTAATCGATACTTGGTTGGCAGTCAGTCTACCGCAAAAATTAATGGCAACCTACTGCGGGAAAATCTTTTGACCAGTCAGTCATGCCTCTTTAGAGGCATGGTCGCCCAAGCGCGTATCATATATGACAAATGACCGGCGAATTATGATAGCTCTTGCAGCTTGTTTGCCTTATTATTTCATTTTTTTTTTTTTTGCAATAATTATGTCGTCGATTAGTGTGTGTGTATGTATGTATGTATGTATATATATATATATATATATATATATATATAATGACTGCAACATTGATGCACCTACTATTGAGTGTCTTACATTTAGACATAAAAAATAATCAAAAACAAAACAAAATTATATATATATATATATATATATATATATATAATTTTTCTAAACATATATATTGTTAAATATAACAGACAATGAATGTTTATTATATTTAATCATGAGCCGTTCTAAACATCGTATTTTGGTTTTAATTTCAAGTGAAAATAAAGACAAAAATTCTCCAACATTTGGATAATTTCTTTAAGTTGTTTCTAAGCTTTCGGCTCACATGAACCATCTTCAGAGAGTTTATAAGGACGTTAACATAAAAACATCCACCATCAGCGACGATTTACTCTTGTGTTGACTTAAAACTTTGCTAGGCAACGATAAGAGTTACCAAAAATAGCAAACGCAGTCCGTAAATATATATCCCTCCTTCCCTTCACACTAAGTGGCTCGAATTTTTTTTCTTAAGCCTTAATGCAAGATACTCGATACGTCAATATATATGTAGCCTTCATTTCAGGCAGCATATCGACATACATGTTTTGGCATCATTTTTGACGTCACGAGATCACTTGTACAGTTATAGAGAATGTCGTATTTTAGTGCGGCAATATTTACGACTCGCACGCTCCGTTTTATGAGGTCTGTTTCTATGATTCAGTCAGTTAAAGTGCCATACGTGAAACACGCTTGGGCGATCATGTCTCGAAAGAGACGTGACTGACTGGGCAGAAGATTATCCCGCAGTAGGTTGCCATTGCTTTTTGCAGTAGACTGGTTGCCGGCCAAGGCTATAGAACCCAATCTGTCTTGTTATGGAAGGAAGAAACGGATTAATACCTTTCCCAAGGGTATTTGCGCGTAAGTGAATGCAATGAATTCAGCTGGTATTCGAACTCGGCTCCCCGATTTCTCGTTCCGAGCCGATATCCACTGTACCACAACGCACATCCATTCTGTGAGTAGACGTTCTATTCGTAGCGGATGGACGAGAGCGTCTTCAACAATTTGTGTAACGAAGGACGGTCGTCTTTCTACACAAAAAGTTGGCAGCTAGATCTCAGAATATCACCGCTGAACTTGATTGTCGTAACCGCAAGTTCTATGCTAATAGTTTCTTCTCACGGACTTCTCGCTTGTGGAAATTCTCGTTTACTGCTTTCTATCAACACCTATTTTTAAAAATTAAAATTGCAATGTCAATTCCAAAACATAAACGGTGGTAACGTATGCAGATTGGGCCAGAAGAAATATTGTTCCCAGAAAAAAAAATTGCTGAATATAATCTCAGAAATTGTTAAAATGTAATAATATCCATCAATACTTACTAGGATCATACAAATATGGATGAAAGTTTTCTAAGGTTCTGAAATAACTCCTCCCTAATTTTGAAAAAT
>JBBBDQ010000910.1:5077500-5380000 GCA_037127315.1 Ascarosepion bandense | reverse complement strand
AAGAATAGAACACACACCACTTACTTGCTACCTACGTTTCGACCACTCAGGCATCGTCAGGCAAGCGACAGAATACCGTACCTTTTTTTTTTCTTTCGGTCTCTGGAGAAGCTTTAATAAAAGTGAAACATGTTAGACTGATACACTAATATTTTTTTATTTATTCTATCACACACTCACACACACACACACACACACACGTTCGCTTATATATAATGACTGGCTACTTGTATTCGAAGATACCGGTCTAACAGGTACTAGAGTGGCTAGCTAATTCCTATTGCAGACGCCTGCTCATGCACACTTTTTTTCAACACCCACAGAGCCCAACCGTGATTTACTCTGCAACTCTGCTGAGCGAATCTTAGTTATTGTTTCTGGGATAGAGCATTAACGTCATCTACGGCCGAATATTTGTCAACAACCCTTGTCTTTAATTGGCTTACTTCCGGTCGGATGTACCTGTCAATTACTCCTGTCGTTCAATGCAAGATATTATATTTTCATTAAATCCAATTGTGTAATTCTCGGCCCAGGGATTGAACACACGCGTTTACAACCAATTTCACGGACAATCACTTTCATTCTCCCGCTTATTTTGAATATTTTCGAGTCCACCTTCTTCGATGTTCTGTCAATTTTATTTTTTAATCATTTCACCCCCCCTCCAAATCAAGGTGATAATGCCACTAAGACGCAATTGGAACTGGGAGTGGAAAGGGTGGGAATACTTTAGTGAAGAGTAAGGACAGTAAAAGGCTTTCAGAAAAACTGAAAATTGTGATTGACGGTGGATTTTTTTTTTTTTTTCAAGATTGTAGGTAAAAAATTGATTGTAGGATGTGCGTTGTCGTGCAGTGGATATCTGCTTAGAACGAGAAATCGGGAAGCCGAGTTCGAATTCCCGTTGAATTCCTTGCATTCACTTACGCGCAAATACCCCTGGGAAAAGTATTAATCCGTCTCTCCCTCCAGTTACGGGTTAAATAACAGGACAGATTGGGTCCTATAGCAACCAGTCTACCGCAGAAAGTAGTGGCATCTTCTGCCCAGTCAGTCTTTCGAGACATGATCGCCCAAGCGTGTATCACGTATGGCACTTAACTGACTGAGGTGGCAAATGAGCATTGTGTTGCAGTGGATATCAGCTCAGAATGAGAAATCCGAGCCGAGTTCGAAATCAAGATAAATTCGTTGCATTCACTTACGCACAAATACCCTTGGGACAGATATGAATCCATCTTTTCTCCCTCCAGCTATGGGATGAACAGCAGAAAAGATTGGGTTCTATAACCTTGGTCGGAAACCAGTCTACCGTAGAAAGAAATGTCAAAGAAATGTCAACTGATTGCAGGAAAATCTTCTACCCAGTAAGTCATGGACTGAAAGAAATGATTTTATCTGAGGAAATACTAGAGTGTGAGGCATATGCAGACTAAATAACTAATTAAAGAACAACGAGAATTATAATATAGATAGATAGCTGGATAGATAGATAGATAGATAGCTGGATAGATAGATAGCTAGATAGATAGATAGCTGGATAGATAGATAGATAGCTGGATAGATAGATAGATAGCTGGATAGATAGATAGATAGCTGGATAGATAGATAGATAGCTGGATAGATAGATAGATAGCTGGATAGATAGATAGATAGCTGGCTGGATAGATAGATAGCTGGCTGGATAGATAGATAGCTGGCTGGATAGATAGATAGCTGGCTGGATAGATAGATAGCTGGCTGGATAGATAGATAGCTGGCTGGATAGATAGATAGCTGGCTGGATAGATAGATAGATAGCTGGATAGATAGATAGATAGATAGATAGATAGCTGGATAGATGGATAGATGGATAGATAGATAGATGGATAGATAGATAGATGGATAGATAGATAGATAGCTGGATAGATAGATAGATAGCTGGATAGATAGATAGATAGCTGGATAGATAGATAGATAGCTGGATAGATAGATAGATAGATAGCTGGCTGGATAGATAGATAGCTGGCTGGATAGATAGATAGCTGGCTGGATAGATAGATAGCTGGCTGGATAGATAGATAGCTGGCTGGATAGATAGATAGCTGGCTGGATAGATAGCTAGATAGATAGATAGCTGGATAGATAGATAGCTGGATAGATAGATAGCTGGATAGATAGATAGCTGGATAGATGGATAGATAGATAGATGGATAGATAGATAGATGGATAGATAGATAGATAGATAGCTGGATAGATGGATAGATAGATAGATAGCTGGATAGATAGATAGATAGATAGCTGGATAGATAGATAGATAGCTGGATAGATAGATAGATAGATAGCTGGATAGATAGATAGATAGATAGCTGGATAGATAGATAGATAGATAGCTGGATAGATAGATAGATAGATAGCTGGATAGATAGATAGATAGATAGCTGGATAGATAGATAGATAGATATCTCTGGGACATGTTATTTATATGTGATGGAGACACATGATCGCCTAAGCGAGTATCACGCGATGACACTTAACTGACTGAGATGCCAATGATGGAAGAAACCGAAAGGGAATTAATTCAACTGCCGAGAAAAGAAACCTTTACAATTGTTACATTGTAGCTATTCAAACAGCAAAACCATGAGATTTAATAGCCAATCTTGTTCCAGGTTTTCAGGGTATTTTTCATTAAGTCTTATTTAATGTACTGTGGCACATTGTTCTCGTTCCGATGTTTTCTCTATGACAATGATTCTCAAACACCAAACTGTGGCGAACTAGTGTGCCGCGGGATCGTCTCAATTGTGCCGCGGAATTTTTTTTTTTTTTTTTTTTTTTAATCGTATCACCCCAAGCAAGGCGGTAACGCTACTGGTGCGCAGGGGGCTACGTAAGAGTGAAAGGATTGGAAAAGAGAAAGCCGGAAACTTCACCCTGAACAGGAAACAAGGGATGAGCCTCTTCATCTGTTCAATAGACGTGGGTGGAGTGTGAACCGGGCGATTGTTTAGTCTACTTAAATTGAAAAAAAAAAAAAAAAGGTTGGTGACTTGCTAAGTTTTAAGTCCAGTCAAAGAAATTTCTGCTAAAAAACAAAACCAATCCTTCCATTAGGCATAAAAAGTTTAAAATTAAGCAAAAATTAGGCAAAAACAGACAAAAAAAATGACTTACGTTTAACAATATTCAAGACAGTTCATTTCATCCCAAAAAGCACACTTTGTTTCTGCCAGTGAGTTGAAAAAAAAATAATTTTTAACTTTTTGGCCAGAGAATGAGAAGACATGGGAGAGTCAATTAAATAGCCAGTGTGACCTATACACCAAAGTAACTAAAATACAGCCGGCTAATTGAAGAAATTTTGAAAAACACTAAACATTGTCACGGAATACACATATACGCGAATGTGAGTTGTGGTGCAATGGCTATCAAACGAGTAATTGGAGAGACGAGTTCGAATTCCAGTTGAATTCGTTGCATTCACTTACGCGCAAATATCCTTGAGAAAGGTATTAATCCGTCTCTTCCCTCCAACTATAGGTCAAATAACAGGATAAATTGGGTTCTGTATCCTTGGTTGGCAACCAGTTTATCACAAAAGTAATGGCAACCTACTGCTGGAAAATTTTCTGTCCGGTTAGTCCTGTCTCTTTCGAGACTTGATCGTCCAAGCGTGTATCACGTAAGGTACTTAAATGACAGATATTTATATATATATATATATATATATATATATATATCTGTCATTTAAGTACCTTACGTGATACATATGTGTGTGTGTGTATAAGTAATAATGTTATAACGTTAGTATTTGAATAAATCAATAAGTATTAAAATATATATTTCTCTAGGTTCTTTCTAATATTGAACTTCAATGATGTGAAGAATTGTAACTTCTGTTGACCCAAGACTCAAAGCAAAACATTTGAAGGTACACATTGATACATTTTGGATTTCTATACAAAAAGGAATATCCCATGTCAGCTTAAAATACTTTATCAGTTTTATTGCAATTCTCTACCCCTTATTTATAGGAATTTGGTTTCTCAACCTTAAATAACATCGAAAATAAAACTATGCTCATCTGAAGAAGAAAATAGGGTCTGTTCAATCGAATATCTAAGAGATTGTGAAAAAAAATCACCAGGCGCAGGTTTCACACTAATTAAGCTGCAAAAATAGTTGCATGAAAACATTGAAATATAGTAAGTTCATATTTGCGTGTGTCTTTTTTTTTAATCTATAGTTTATTTTATAACATTTAAATTAGGTACTTCAAGTTGAATTCATTGCATTCATTTACGCGCAAATACCCTTGGGAAAGATCTCTTCCTTCCAGTTATGGGTTAAATAACAGGACAGATTGGGTTCTATAGCCTTGGCTGGCAATCAGTCTAACGCAGAAAGCAATAGCAACCTACTGCGGGATAATCTTCTGCCCAGTCAGTCTCTTTCGAGACATGATCGCCCAAACGTGTTTCACGTATGGCACTTAACTGACATGACTTCAACTCAAATGCCGAAAAAAACATAGCAATCCTAAGGGCTCTAACTTCATAAAAACAAAGATATACCATCAAAAGGTTTTTGCTATTATTAAGAGGAAAGATCAAATTTTGTTGTCATTATTTTTTTAATTCTAACACGTTTGAAATTTCAGTTAAAATTTCTTTTTTGTTTTCCGTCGGTGATTCACGCTATGTTTACGTAATATGACTATTAAGGAAAACGTAATATTACGCAAGTCGGTTTTTGGTATTGAATGACACATTAATTTGAAAATTATTGCAAAAATTATATAATTGTCTGATCTTAATGAAACTTTCAGGATTTATTCACAAATTAACGAAATTATTCATGCAATTATTTTTAGAAAAAAAAGTTATTCTTTTTTTTTTTTTTTTTTTTTTTTTTTTTTTTTTTTACATTTATCCTTCACTTAAATTAAATAAAACTTCTAGAAATTCATTATCTATACCAATTTTTTATATATTAGTTAAATGCAGGACTCATTAAGAAATGTAAATCATCCAATTTTTTTTTTAATTACGGGACCATTTTTCCGATAATCTGTTCCGGTAAGCAAAATCAAACATGCGTTAAAACTACGCTGTTTTTAATGTAGATAAAGTTTTGATTTTATAGATAATATGATTTTAGGATATCATATTCTGAAGAAGAAAAAAATATTTGAATAATGAAGGATGTGCGTTGTGGTGCATTGGATATCGGCTCGGAACGAGAAATCGGGAAGCCGAGTTCGAATTCCAGCTGAATTCATTGCATTCACTTACGCGCAAATACCCTTTGGGAAAGGTATTAATCCGTCTATTCCTTCCAGTTATGGGTTAAATAACAGGACAGATTGGGTTCTATAGCCTTGGTCGGCAACCAGTCTACCGCAGAAAGCAATGACAACCTACTGCGGGATAATCTTCTGCCCAGTCAGTCATGTCTCTTTCGAGACATGATCTCCCAAGCGTGTATCACGTATGGCACTTAACTGACTAACTGAATGAATTTTTGTATGAATTGTTTTCGTTTTTTTCTTCTTTGCTAATTAAAGTTTCAAACATCTTTTTAAATTTCTTCCAGTTACTCAATGTCTTCAGTTATTAATTCATTAAAAACAGATTTTAGTTACAAATCGAAAATTACTAAGCTTAATACAAATCATTCAGAATTAAGATTTTAAAAATAATTTGCAATTTTTTTATAATGTAAAATTATGCATTTTCTATAGACTATGGAAACTAAGACTTATTAAAAGGTCACATATTTAAGGGTTATTCCCCTTACGAAATGTTAAACTAGGTTATGTCAACTTTCGGTAACCATACTTCTAGATAGTGATAGGTGCTGTCATCGACTACTTGATAGTTCAACGAGTCAAACCTTTGTGATTAAGAAATACTTTTATTCTAAATTTCATGCCATAAACAAGTAATATTTGTTTCTAATCAGATTAATTTAACTTTAAATTTGATAATTTTCCAAAAATAACGAGTGAGAGGAGTATATTTTATTTCTGAAATCCTCTTAAAATCGAGGATTAACTTTTGTTTACAAATGTATCGATCGCTTAAAAAAAAATTTAAAATTTAAAAAGAAATCTCAAAATTTTAGATTCTAATGAATACAATTTCTGTTTGAAATACACCCAAGTATTTTGCTTAGTGGAAATAGTACATTTAATCATTTAGCTTTCAATTAAGCTAAAATTAAAGTTTCAAGAAAAAGATTTTATCTTTAAAAATTCAGTTTAAAACTTTCGTATCGAAAATGGAGTGAAGGTATCTAAAAATCTATTTGAATTTTTATTCGTTTAACATTATTATTTTTTTAATGGATACCCGTATTTGAATGGAAAGTTTGTTTTTTATTATATATATAATGGATTCTCCCGTCGCGTTCAACGTATGAGGGTCCAACCTTTCTCCAGCAAGACAACCACACAGAGATTTGTTTATAGTGGTGAAGGCATTGTGTAGTACCATCCACACTTTTTGGAACTGCTGATAACAAACAATTGGCGCAGATGGCTGCCACAGATCGCACGAACAGCAGACCTCAATTATTTAACCCATAATTGGAGGGAACGAACGGATTAATACCTTTCCCAAGGGTACCAGTGCGCAAGTGAATGCAGCGTGCTCGACTGAAATTGGAACTCGGCTCACCGATTTCCCCCTCCAAGCCGACATCCACCGCACCCCAACGCACATCCGTGAATGCTAACAGCACCTAGTATTCCCAAGTGGTCACCCTAAGTACTGACCAGGTTCAACGTTGCTTAACTTCGGTGATCGAGCGGGAACCGGTGTATCCAACGTGACATGACCGAGATATATATATATATATATATATATATATATATATATATATTTATATATATATATATATATATATATATATATTATATTTATATATATATATATATATATATATATATATATATATATATATATATATATATATATATATATATATATATATATATATATATATATATATATATATATATATATATATATATATATATATATATATATATATATATATATATATATATATATATATATATATATATATATATATATATATATATATATATATATATTTATATATTTATATTTATATATATATATATATATATATATATATATATATATATATATATATATATATATATATATTTATATATTTATTTATTTATATTTATTTATGTATATATTATATTTATATATATATATTATATTTATATATATATATATATAAAAGAGAGAGAGTTAAGCAGTACATTATATTGTTCTCTGGCTTTAACTATTTCTCAAACGTATTAAACAAATTATAATGTACTGCTTAACTATATATTCGTCATCCACATACAAGCCTGTTTCGCTGTATCACGGCTCATCAGTGTGACTAGACATCCACTTGCGACCGATTTGGTGTCAATCTCAGTCGCTAACCCCTAAGCCATAGGCGCATGGAATCAGAGAAAGCAAATTTTAGCATATTGTATATAAGCGGTGTATACACAGGCCAGTCACTGAAAGAACTCAGTTTATTGCTGAAGAGTAATGCATAAATCGCAGAAGTGGTAACTGCTTTCTTTTTTAATTTTCCTCTCTAGAGAACTCAATCGTAATGAGAGCATAATACATTCGTCATCCACATACAAGCTTGTATCACTGCTCATCAGTGTTGCTAGACATCCACTTATATGTATACGTGTGTGTGTGTAAAAAAAATTAAAAAACTTATCACTCAAATACGAGTGTCTATTAAATAATAATAATGTTAAATAAAAATTCAGATATGAAGGAAAAACTTGAAGCAACTGAAATGTGGTTCTACAGAAGGATGCTGCGAATATCATGGTTTGAGCATGTGAGCAATGATGAGGTCTTGGAAATAATAAAAAGAAAATTTAATACTGAGCATCAAGAAGAGACAGATGAAGTTCCTGGGATACTCAATGAGGAAGGAGGGCTTGGAGAATCTGATACTAACAGGCCAGATAGAGGGGAAAAGAGACAGGGGAAAGCAACGGATAACATATTTGAAGGACCTAATCAGGTGGATGACGGAACGAGGATTACATGGTGTAACAGGAGAAGGCGTGCTCAGAGCCACCAGGGATGGGGAAAAGTGGAAGGCCATGATTGCCTACGTCCTGAAGGGACAAGGCACATAGAAGAAGAATGCCAGTTTCGGGACTTCCGTTAAATTCCGTAATTTAAATGTATTCTTTTTAGTGCGGTGTGATAATTTCATTTGCTGCTAGGTAAGCGCTTGCTTAAAAATTTTGAGGGACACTGGTGTAGGGTTGTTTCGTATTGGGTTTTCTTTGACCTTCTTTCCTCTTAGCCTGAAACCCGGGTCAGCGATTCAATTCACAATTTACCACCAATTTCACGAATTATTTCGATAATTTTTAAATATATTTATATTATTTACAATCGTAAGAACATACTTGTCTTTATTGTATATCCTAATGCTTCGACCGTTTGCTTGTGCTCTTCCTCCTTATTCAGATTTCTGTCAATTCCAGGAAATTTTTTAATCCGAACCCTTTTTTGAAATCTCGTCTTGTACTGCTCAGTTATTGCTCTCCCACTTGCCAATGAGTCTGAGTTTCTCTTGCCCAGTCCAGAGATTGAACTCACAATTACAATAGCACGAAATTCACAAATCAATGCTTGAATCTTTTATATCAGGGTCAGGGGTCGGCAAACTACGGCAATCTTGCCACACGTGGCACGATAAGCAATTTTTAATGGCCCGCAAATTGTGTAAAACTCAAAATAACAATGTATGTTGCTGATATTGAGCAACTGGCTAAGACCAGCAAGAGCAAGGCACCAATTCAGGCGCCCTTGCTGTTCATCTCGGTGTGAAACTGTGGATGTCTATTTGGCTGGCGACCCTGTTTGGCGATCTGCCCGAACGAGCATTGGCGAATGCATTTTTAGCAGGACTTCCAGGCAGAGTAAAACAACTGTTGCGCACAACCTCCAGAGTGAACATGCTGGCGCTTGACAAACTACTGCACCAGGCTCAAACTATCCTTAAGGATTCCTCAACCCCAGAGAAATCTTTCGTAGCGTCTGCACAAGCAAAACATCTTGGACGCTTTGACTCTGGAAAGCGTGAATGTTTATCGTCACAGAGAATTATGCGACTTTATCCTCATCAATTTCGCGTCTACATTGTCGGATTAACCCGCCATCTTCCTTGTTTTGCCTTTTGTCAATATACACAAAAGTAACTAGCGTATTAAATAGTTTTGTTAGTAATATCCTGACACATTTTTTGTATTTGTCTATACTTCTGAGATTAGGTAGTATTTATATTATTTACATTGTTCAGACTGTTTCAACTCAATTTTTGGGATGAGTTATTGTAACTATTTACATTGTTCGGACTGTTATCCTGATCTTTGTGGCCATAAACACTCCTTCAACATCTGTCTATTTCTAAAATGAGCTATTGTAACTATTAACAATATTTACATTGTTCGGACTGTTGTCTTAATCTTTATTGCCATATTCACTCCTTTCAACATCTGTCTATATTTCTGAGATGAGGTACTGTAACTATTTACACTATTCAGACTGTTATCCTCATCTTTATTGTCATATTCACTCCTTCAACATCGGTCTATATTTTCGAGATGAGGTATTGTAACTATTTACACTATTTACATTGTTCGGACTTTTGTCCTCATCTTTATTGTCATATTCACAACGTTTTAAAAACAGTTTATTTCTGTTAATGTGGTATTGTATATATTACTATAAAAATATATTGTAGAACAGGTATCTTGACTTTGACTACGTATGCTGTTGGTACAGTTAATGATTTTAAAATCAGCACATAAGTTAGCAAAATGTTTGCTAACCCCTGCTTTATACTCTCCTACAAAACCCCTTTTTGAAAATACGCTAATTCAAATTCATTTTCATTTTGCATTCCCAGAGGAAGAAAAAAAAAACCCAAATTTCGATTGCTGGTTCCCCCAAGGTTGAAATTTTCGACCTTGCAATAAATCTCATTACCTGATGAAAGAAAACATTTTATTCTGTTTTTTTTTTCTTTATTTTATTTTTCGTTTCTTTTTTTTTTCAGATTTACTTGTTGTTCATCTCATGAAGAACAATATGGCGGCTCCTTTAGTTGATTCGAAGTTGATAATTTCTGGCGATAATTTATCACGATTTTATAACTTCCCATATAACACTTCAGCCGGAAATGCAGTCGGAGGACTCTTCCACTACCACCAGATGGCGTTCACAAGTTACCTCCCCTTGGAAAGCATATTACCACCTCCTCATCCAAGATTAAACCAAGAGTGTTGGCCACGTAAGTTTTTTTTTTTTTTTAGGGGGGTGTTCATTTCACCCCATGTAAGGCAGTAAAGACACTAAAACACAAGAGATTACTGAAGAAAAAAGAGAAACCTGATCAAGGAGCGAGAACAATAGAATTCTTGAAGTTAGCTGGACGTAGTAAGTATTAGCGGTAAGTGCGAGAAAAGACAAAACGAGAAAAAAAAAAAAGATAATGGCTCACCCAGAACAGAATTCAACAGTATTCAAAACATTTTAACTCCAAACCGAAAACAAAGCTACTGACCTCCGAAAAAAAAAAATTCTAACTTTTTCGTCACAGAATGTGGAAATGGGATGCTAGAAAATCGGCCAGCAGAGAAGAGGAAGGCCTAGTAAACTAAGACAAGATTCCGGGCAATGAAATTTCTAAGAAAAAATCAATCCTTCAATTAACTGTAAATTGTCAACCCGTGTGTGTGCGTGCACGAAAGTCCAGAGTTGCCAAAATTGTTTTGCTTAAGTTAACTATTACAGAGTTGCTGTTTGAAGTCCCGTTTCGTAATTGACCTCTGGAAGTTCAATGTATTCAATATGAGCCGGCTACCATTGGCGGCCTTTAAATAGTTCCATCTACCCAATTTCACATTAAATAAAAACCTGAATTCACACTTATAATCGGTAAATTTCTACCATTATTTTATATACGTGAACTCCACACGACAGCTACTCAATCATTAGCCAATCAAATCATTACTTACGAATTACCAGAAACCTGAAATAGAAAAACCGTCAAATTTTCTCTGGTATTTATAGGCTGCATTTATCTTGTTACTGCTATTGTTTTGTTGTTATTTATTATTTCTAATTAATTATCACATAATAATTGGGCTTTCCTCCTTTCTTTAGTTAGTACGTCCTTTACCCCCTGCCAATACCTCATAAATAATAAACTATTCAGTTTTCTTTGCCTATATTTCTGAGATTAGTCCGAATAATGTAAATACTACCTATTGTCCTCATCTTTGTTGCTATTTGTACGACGTTTCGGCCGTTGTACGCTCCGGCCTTCTTCAGGTGCTAGGAATTTCGAACCGAACCCTTTATTACAATCACTGAGGTATATCATTCTTATTCCTTGCATGGAGCCTCTTCTGGTAGTCATGAGTTTTCCTTAAGGACCCAGGGCCCAGTGGATATAGACTTTGGTTAGTTCCTGTGATTTGACCCAAAGAGTTGTGAGTTCAATACCAGGCTACAGCGGTGGTGAACAAGTGACTTACAGGGTTATAACTCATGACTACCAGAAGAAGCATTATGCAAGGAATAAGAATGATATACCCCAGTGATTGTAATAAAGGGTTCGGTTCAAAATTCCTAGCACCTGAAGAAGGCCGGAGCGTACAACGGCCGAAACGTCGTACAAGTGGCAAAAGAGATGAGGACCATAGTCCAAATAATGTAAATAGTGTATTTCGTTTTCATCGTGTGGAAAGAAGGGTCAAGTCACTACTTGGTTTGAGTGAGAAAATGGCAGCTTTTAACGTCTGTTTCAGTCAAATGGAAAAAAATTGCCAATTTCAAATCTTTTCATTTGTACCCACTTCTTAAATTAACGACCAATTCATGATTGTTATTGCATTATTCTATTAAAGTTGTTACATTCAAATATTCAATGATGCGATAGGGAAAATACTTTTTTTTTTTTTTTTTTTTTTTAATCATATCACCTCGAGCAAGGCGATAACGCCACTGATGAGCAGGGGGCTACGTAAGAGTGAAAAGATTGGAAAAGAGAAAGCCGGAAACCACATTCTAAACAGGAAACAAGAGATGAGCCTCTACACCTGTTCAATAGACATGGGTGGAGTGTAAACCGGGCGATAGTTTAGTCTATCTACAGATATTTTATCGCCATGATCTTACTCAATCAGTAACTGAAAAATTAAAACTCAACAGAAATCTAAAATAGAAAAACTGACATTTTCACGTTTTAAAACTAGTTATCGGATAGCTGGGTTTTAATTCCATTTGAATTCGTTGCATCCACTTATGTACAAATACCCATTGAAAAGGTATTGATCCGTCTCTTCTCTCCAGTTATGGGTCAAATAACAAGACTGATTGGGTTCTATAGCCTAAGCTGGCAAACAGTCTAGCGCAGAAAGTAATGGTAACCGATTGCGAGAAAATCTTTTACCCAGTCAATCATGTCTCTCTGGAGATATGATTGCCCGAGCAGGTATCACGTATGGCACTTAACTGAGTGAGTTATTATTTTAGTTAATTCCCACATAAGTTAAGCCCTAACGTTGCCTCAGATAAATAATAGACCATTCCGTTTTGATCACGAAGACAGACAGAATTCAATCCTCATTGGAGATTGTATATGTGTAGCCTTGTGTCCTAACTATGCTTTATTCAATAAATAATTTGTATTTATTTGTATTTATTTTATTTTTATTTATTTTTATTTTTTTATTTTTTATTTATTTATTTTTTTTGCAGTGTCTAACCAACTTCATGTTCCATTGTCACCTATCCTCAGACCCCCAGGTCCATTGCCTGTCCCTTTAACCCTGCCCCTGGGCAACAACGGAATACGCCCAAACTACCACGATCTCCAATCGGTGACAAAAGACTACAGGAAAGAGAAGAAGCACGTATTGTACTCATCCAGACCGTGCTCTCCCAAACGTTGTGAATCTCCAGCGTTTAACTTCCGCTACATGGGCAAGTGCGTTGAACTGATAGAAGAGGCGAAAAGACAGCGTAGGCAACAAATAAAGCCCGATCCGGAAATTGACGTGACTACCGTAGAAGAAACTTTCGAAGCCAAAAACGGGGTCGAAACCCCGGCACACTCTTGTGGACTTTTAATGGAACATCAAAATATGATCGACGCGAGAAGAGCGACCATGCCTTCTCTCGATGCGCATTCAGTCCATTTACAACGATTGATGCCCGTCAAAAGCGAGTTACATCACCTGCTGAAATACCAAGAACTTGATAGGCTACCCGACCACAAACATGGAGAGATTCAAAGCCTTCATAATTTTCACAGACAATTGCTAAGAAATCAACATATTCGACATATAGAGGGTCTTCAACATATAAAAACAACAAAAAGGTGAGTAAAATCCAAATCTAAACTTATTTATAAATGGAACTTTGTGTGTGTCTGTGTGTCTGTCTGTCTGTGTATCCGTTACCTATAGACTCTGAAACGGCTGAACCGATTTTCTTGAAAATTTACACCGTTGTATCATAAGCGTCTGCGAGTGTTCTTAGCTAGGTTTTATGCCGAGGTACCCCCAATAAATATCGAAAATTGATAATCGAATAAATCTGGTTATAGAAGGAGTGGTCCGATTTTAATCAAATTTGATACAGTCAAAGACATAAGAAACGATATTCAGAAGTTTCAAGGTCGCAGTTCTTACAATAGTGCAGAAAATTGATATCGATAGCAGGAAATCAAAATTTGACTTACATCCATTCATTTTTCTTTCAGTCTACGGTTTTGCTTTAACTGGAAACAACTTTTTAGTCTTTCGTGCCAACGTCCAAAGAGTCTGAGCTCTAGGACCATGGATTAGTTTGAAAGCTTTCATCACACCCGAGCAGCGACGGGCTATACTGCTAGTAGATAGATAGATATAATAATAATGTTTCGTTATTCAATTTTCCCAGTATTTTTATATGTTTCTTTTTGTTACAGATAAAGTAATGTAAATATTTTCCATAATTTTTGATTTTCCAAGCACGTTCAGCCTCTTCACAGGTCATTTTCATAATCGATAATATATATAAAAGGCAAGATGTTTGTGTCTGTTTATCTGTCTGTATGTCCTTTATACAAATCCACAATTTTTATCCGATTCTTACCAACTTCACACCAATATTCTTTAGGTTGAGTCTGAGCTCCAGGACCATGGATTAATTTTAAAGCTTTCATTATATTAATATTTGGAAGGAGTTGTTCGAATTTAACAGCAAAGAATTATCAGATCTCTTAAGTTATGGGTCCCAACATCCGGTGCGCGAAGGTTTTGTCCTGCCCTCGGAGGATTTTTCGTCCGGTTCGCCAACTTAACATCTAGACACTAATTATCTAATTTAGTTATGGAGCAAGTGGTGGAAAAAAATATCAGTTGATTGACTGACATTGCGACGATTTTTTAAAATTAAAATACCGAATCTGTTGCTGACTTCAACAAAAATGTTTTGTCAAACAGGAAATATAAAAACCTATTTGAATAATGTGAAAATGATGGTACCATTATTTGAAAATAGATATGCTTATGAACAACTTTTTCCGAAAACGAAATATACTAAAAGTCGTTTAAGAACACTGGTGGTTAATGATTTGATTTGTTTGCATTTTTTGTTGATTGTATTGTTATCGCGTTATTCCTGGGGTAAAATAAGAAACCTTGTTTAAATCATATGGCATCATTTTTTTTTTTTTTAAACCTTCAGACCAAGGCAGCCTTCTGGACTGAGCTTGTCTGAGGTTGAGACAATTTATTATACAACATTCGATATTATGACTCTCCTCCCAGACACTGAATAACTGTCTAGCCCGCTCTCTCTAAAAGATTGCTAACCATTGCCCTAAGTATTCGAGTTTGTTTTTGTTTGTTTGTTTGTTTTTTGTTTTTTTGTTTTTTTTTTTTGTTTGTTTGTTTTTTGAAGGGGAGGTTCTTAGGTTACGTATTTTTGTGGTGCAGTGGATATCGACTCTGAACGAGAAATCGGAGAGCCGAGTTCGAATTCCAGTTGAATTCGTTGTATTTGCTTACGCGCAAATAGCCTTGGAAAATGTAATAATACGTCTCTTCCTTCCAGCTATGGGTCAAATAACAGAACAGATTGGATTCTATAGCCTTGGTTGGTAACCAGTTTACTGCAGAAAATAATGGCAACCTAGTGCAGGAAAAGTTTCTGCCCAGGCAATCATCTCTTTCGAGACATGATCGTCCAAGCGTCTATCACGTATGGCACTTAACTGACCGACCAGTGTTTTTGTTTTTCTTAATTTGGGCAATGTACCTGGCTTTTTTCTTTTTTGGCGGGTGGGGGAGAGATGTACCTGGCTGGTGCCCGAAGATAGAAAATCTGTTTCTTTTCCTGCAGGTCTTTACTTTTTAAATTTAAAACCATTGCAACAATTTAAAGTATTTTTGAAATTTTAACTTTAGTTTTAACTGCAAGAAAATGAGACAATTTAGAAATAAAGACACAAGAAAATATTGAATTCATGATTGACACAAAAATGTTCTGAATTAAAAGAAAAGATCTTTAAAAAAAAAAAATCTTGAATTAAAACGAATATCCTCATGTTTGTTGTTATTAGCACGTGACCATCTTCTGTCTGAATTTCTGGAATAAGGAGCCATTCTCATTTACATTCACACAAATATCTTCATCTTTGTTATCATCACGTGACCTCCTTTCGTCTGAATTGAATTAGGAATAATTATTTACATTCAAACTAATATCCTCATCTTAGTTGTTATCCCGTGACCGTCTTTCATATGAATTCCTGAAATGAGGACTCATTCTCATTTACATTCAGACTAATATCCTCATCTTTGTTGTTGATATAACTTGATTGCCTTTTGTCTAATTTTGAGTTATTTATTTACATTCAGACTAATATCCCCATCATCATTGTTATTATCACGTGACCGTTTTCTATCTGAATTTTTGGAATGATGACTTATTCATATATACAGACTAATATCCTCATATTCATTGTTGATATAACATGGTCGCCTTCTGTCTAAATTTCTGGAATTAAGAATTGTCATTTACATTATTTGAAGTCAAACTAATGTCCTCATCCTTGTTATTATTCGCAAGTCTTTCGACTGTTGTACCCTACAGCCTTCTTTAGGTGTCTCTCGATATGGTCAGAAAATTCTGAGGCTGACCCCACCCTCTTTATTCAATTTCAGTAAGTCAGGTAAGTGCCATACGTGATACACAATTGGGCGATCATATCCCGAAAGTGACATAACTGACTGGGCAGAAGATTATCCCGCAGTAGGTTACCATTTACTGGTTGCCGACCAAGGCTCTAGGACCCAATCTGTCTTGTCATTTAACCCATAACTGGAGGGAATATACAGATTAATACCTTTTTCAAGGGTATTTGCGTGTAAGTAAATGCAACGAATTTAATTCGAACTCGGCTCTCTGATTTCTCGTTCCGAGCCGATATCCACGACACCACAACGCATATTTAATTAATCAATTATTCAATTTACAATGCTAAATTCTCATTACGCTGTCTAGGTATATTTTGTATTCTTTGGGACAATGTGCTAGATGATGAAAACGTTAGTTAATGAATTTTGTGGCACAGTAATTGAGAGTTCAATACCTGTTCTAGGTAGTTCAAACTTAGAACCATTCTAAAATAGAAGACGAACAACTTTAAATTGCCAATCTATTTTAATTATGTAACGTCCCCTTCTTTGACATTCGCGCTTTGTCACCATTTTGCCCATTGCACAATGCTAATTAGTCCCAAGGTAATTCCCTGCTGTTTTAGTTTGGGCTAAAGTCAGCGGGAAAATGTTGTATCGGAAAGCCGAACGGAATAATAAACTACAAATTTTTGAGGTACCGCCAGAAAATCGCTGAAAAAAAAAAAAACAAAACAAAAACAGCAGAGTATGAAGGAAAAAAAATCCCAAACTAAATAAAAACAAAGTTTTATCGGCAAAATGTTTATTATTAAGAGGATAGACCAAAGTATTCTTTCATTATTTAAAAAAAAAAAATTAATTCTTTCTAACACGTTCGAAATTTTGGTAGAAAATCTTTTCCTTTCGTCCGTGACTGACGTAATTTTTTTTTTTTTTTTTTTTACAACGGCAAAAGTAATATTACGCAAGGGGCTTTTTTGCCGGTGAAAGACATTAATTTGGAAATTCTTGCAAAAATCAAATAACATTTATGAAAATTTAAGGATTTACTCATAATTGAAATCATTGTCGAAATAGTTATTTTTAGAAAATATTAGTGATTTTTTTTTTTACATATGCTAATTAATTTCCAAAAATGTGTAAAAAAATCGCCATCGTTTCCCCATAAACCTAATATTAATTAAATTCAAAAGGAATGTTAATGAAATATCTTTTTTCTTCAAACTAAGCCAATTTTTAGAAAATCTGCTCCGACTTGCGAAAACAAAAATGCAATAAAACTATGCCATTTTTTTATTTAGATAAATTTTTTTATTGCTTTTAAAAACCATATAAATTAAGGATATCAGTCTAAAAAGAAAAAAAAATTAATGAACAATAAATTTTGAAAATAATTGTTTTAATTTTTTTATTATTATAATAATTTATAAGGTTTCAAAAATTTTTTAAAAATATTTTCCTCCATCGTTAATGCCAGGGTGTGAATTTAATGCATGAAGACTACATTTACTGATCGAAAATGAGTGGAGGTGTCTATTTTAGTTTAAATAAACCCTAATCTCATTTAAACGTATTTGACTAAAAAGGAGAGAATATTATATTTGATCTTGTTGTTTTTCTTTTTATAATTCGTTCGACGAAGTGGACAGTCTTTATAAATATTTTTTCTTGTAAAACAGAATCCACTGTAATTATTTATTTTTTGTTTATTTCTTTGTTATATTTATTTTCTTTTTTCATACTAATTTTATTTCATTTTTTTTTTTTTTCATTTTCTATTATTTTTTTAGTTCGGCTTAGTTTTGAAATATTTTTTCTGAAATTGTGAATTTATTTTGAATTCTTTAATTTATTGTCGTTTTGATTATTTTAAAAATTCTGAACTCGTTTCATCGGGAAATTTCGGTCTCAATCAGTAAAGTGCCAGACCCGATCATGTCTATTTTCGAAGTTTTTTTTTTCCTGCAATAGGTTGCGGGGTTTGTTTTGGGTTTTTTTTTTTTTTTCCTGCGATAGGTTGCGGGGTTTTTTGTTTTTTTTTTTCCTGCGATAGGTTGCGGGGTTTTTTTTGTTTTTTTTTTTTTCCTGCGATAGGTTGCGGGGTTTTTTTTTGGGGGGGGGGGGGTTCCTGCGATAGGTTGCGGGGTTTTTTTTTTTTTTTTTTTCCTGCAATAGGTTGCGGGGTTTGTTTTGGGTTTTTTTTTTTTTCCTGCGATAGGTTGCGGGGTTTTTTGTTTTTTTTTTCCTGCGATAGGTTGCGGGGTTTTTTTTTGGGGGGGGGGGGGTTTCCTGCAATAGGTTGCGGGGTTTTTTTTGGGGGGGGGGTTTCTACGATAAACTGGTTGCAAACCAAGGCTATAGAACCCATTCTGGGTGGTGGAGAGTCCCAGACTGGTTTTGAATTTAGAGCTTTTCCTTGTCCCAGAAGGATATAGAATCCAGATGTCCTGTTATTTACCCATAGCTGGGAAGGAGAGAAAGATTCATACCGTTTTCAAGAGTAAGTGAATATAATAGATTCGAATGGAATTCGAACTCGGCTCCTCGGCTCCTCAATCCTAGCCGCTATCCACTGTGCCTCATTAAGCAATTCATCGTAATTCATTCGGTTACTTTAATAGTACAGTTTTGATAGATGTACAGAAAAAATGTGACATTTTGATATGAAATTGAAGATTTTTTTTTAAATTTTATTTTTCAGATTTTACAAGCACAGTGTATTATCAGGCCTAAAAGCACGAAAACCAAAATCAAAGAAAGGGTAAGTAAACAGATGGAAATTGCGCGTCATCCTACTACTATATTCGGTTTCCGATCAGGACGTAGACGGTCATGGCTCTCCACAACTTTCTAGCTTGAAGCAATGTGGATTATGGCCATATCGCGTTGAATTACCGAAGTTAAGCAACATCTAACTAGAAGGGTAACTACTTGGAGATACCAAGTGCTCTAGACTTTGACTCAAATTTGTTTCAATTCTAGTTGGGTTCGTTACTGTCACTTGCGTGCAAATATTCTTGGGAAAGACGTGAATCTACCACTTCTGTCCCCCCAACTATGGGTTAATGAGTAGGACTTGTATCAGTAAGTCATCGTTTTTAAAAAAATATTACAATCTAAAAATATTTTCTGGCTTTAAATAACCTGCAAAATGTTGATAAACCGTAAAAAATATTTTATTGCATTAAATAACATTCAATAGGCCGATAAGCTGTAAAGATATTTTATCGCTTTAAATAAACTGCAAAAATTGATAAACCGTAAAAAATATTTTCCAGCTTTAAATAACCTGCAAAAAGTTGATAAAGCGTAAAAAAAAGTGAATCCGTCAATACAGTAGACAAAATTAGGTTTAATAGACGTGAAAATGACCCTGCAATTTCCAATAATTCCAAAACCAAGCGATTAACGTTTCATCACCGCCAAGAAGGCAGACCCTGGATCTTTTTTTAGTCATGGCAACGAATGGTTACGCTCTTAATGTGGCTCCTTGATTTGAACTCTGGTGGGACTCAATTTTAACACAGGCTTAAAGTCGAACACATATACGCGATCCATCGCTAAAGATAGTCGAAAAATGGTTGATATTTTTCCGAGATGAAGAAAGTACTTTCTGATCAAAGTATGAGATTAGTAATTTTAGTAACTTAGTCCTATATTTGCGCGGGACTCTCACTTTAAACTCGGCCTTGTGTCTTATATTTGAATCGAAAACAGACGGTTGACTATATAAATTGAATTGTAACTCTAGATTTCCATTTCTTTTAGTGACTGACTTCGTGTATTTTAAATAATCTTCAGGATTTTGAACGGATAGCCACTCACACACTTATACATACACACACACACACACACACACACACATATATATATATATATAGTGTGTGTGTGTAAATGTCCAGTTCGTAAACAGCGTGGATAATCCGACAAGATCAACTTAATATAAAATATTAAGTGCTATATCTGTATAGAGAGCTCAATGGATGTTCTATAATATATATATATATATATATAATTAACCTTCAGGGTTTTGAACGGACACACACGATCAGACACCCAAAGTTATATATATAATTAACCTTTAATACACAAAAACACGGAGACAACCGGATTCATATATATTTAATTAAATTTCATTTTGAATGGACCCACACACACACACACACGAATTCCCGCACAAAAACATATTTATAGACAACCATATTCACACACACAAATATATATATATATATATATATATAATTAAACTTTCACACATGCGAGCAAACAGCCAAATAACGCATCGCTCAATAAACAACTTTTAGGCAAAATTCGACTTTATTCATCAACATAGTCTTCTTCTAGGGTGATACGCTGATTCCAGTGCTTCTCTAACAATTCGATGCCTTTTTAGTACAGTGATTTGTCTTTGGCCTCAAATAAGCCTCAATTTCTGATATCACTTCTTCATTGGAGCCAAACCTCTTTCCCTGGAGCATTGTTTTACGGTCTTGCTGGGTGCAAGATCTGGAGAAAAGGGTGCATGCAGAAGCAATTCAAAGTGTGATTCATGCAGTTTTGCCATCGATGCGATCGACTTGTGACACAGTGTGTTGTCTTATGAAAGATCACTTTTTTCTTCATTTTTTTGCCGTTTTTGGCAATTTCTTTCTCATGGTAATCGATGAGCAAATACCTTGCGCATCCCAAAATACGGAGGCAAAACCTTGCCTGCTGATGTTTGCCTATTTTCTCATTTTGAACGGCTTTCACCTGCAGCTGTCCACTCAGTTTATTGCCGATTTGACTTCGGAGTGAAGTGGTGGATCTACGTTTCATCCATTGTCATATATTTACGTAAAAACTTCTTCCTGTTGCAATGAAACAATTGCAAACAACGTTCTGAATCGTCGACGCATTGTTTTCGATCGACTGTGAGCAAACGTGGCACCCACTTTGAATACAGCTTTCTCATTGACAAATATTTATGAAAAATGGTGAATACACTGCCTTCTGATATGTTCAACTCCTCTGCTATCTCACGCAACTTCAATTTACGATCAGCCAAAACGAGTTTGGGGATTTTTTTTTTTTTTGTGTGTGTGTGTTTTCCCGGACAACTGCCGATTTGGGGTGACCTGACCGTTCAGCATCGTTTGTATCAATACGACCGCGTTTAGAGTCAGCATACCACATTCTTAACCGCTGTTTCCGACGGAGCAGAGTCCAAATAATACTTTTCAAGCCATTACTTTGCTTGAACAGTATTTTTTCCATCAGAAAGCAATGCTTTATCAATACACGTAATTCAGATTTGACTTTGTTTTGAAAATTTACAATATTAGCTTCACTTAAATAACTGTAATTTGTAAACTAATAATCCGATTGGGCCCAAATTTTGAAACGTTCCATTTAAAGATTAGTACTTCATAAAAATTATATGGGCTTTTTTTTTTTTTTAAATTAGTAGCGCCATCTATATATCAGGCTCGGGATTTAGTGAGAGATGTGTTATACATATATCATGGTTTTGAGCCGAAACACAAACACAGGTAAAAAAACCAAATGTATACATATTTAACTAAAAGTGTTTGAACGGACACATAATTATAGAACCAAATTTATGTTTAATCAGTTTTCAGTATTTTGATTGGACGCGCACACAAACGTTGGACCTTATATATTAAATATAAGACAACATGATGGATTTGTAAAGCTGAGGGGAAACAACTCCCACATTCGCCCGGTTCACACACCACCCACGTCTATTGAACAGGTTAAGAGGCTCATCCCTTGTTCCCTGTTTAGGATGTGGTTTTCGGCTTTCTCTTTTCCAGTCTTCTCACTTTTCTTTTTTTTTTCAATTGAAGTAGATAGATCTATCTATCGCGCGGTTCACACTCCACCCACGTCTATTGAACAGGTTAAGAGGCTCATCCCTTGTTCTCTGTTTAGGATGTGGTTTCCGGCTTTATCTTTTCCAATCTTTTCACTATTACGTAGCCCCCTGCACAGCAGTGGCGTTACCGCCTTGCTCGGGGTGATACGATTAAAAAATTTAAATTCATGAGTTTGCTGCTTTGTCTCATGCCTTTTTTTAAAATTTTGCTTGCAGAGAAAAGCGACATTACACGTGCCAATATTGCAAAAGAGATTTCACGAAAGCTTACAATCGCAATATCCACGAGCGGACGCACACAGATGAAAGGCCTTATAAATGTGAGAAATGCTCGAAATGGTTCCGACGAAGAGACCATCTCCGGGATCATATGTAAGTTTATATTCCTCTATTTGATATAAAAAGTTAGGAAGAAAAAAGAACCGACTATATATATATATATATATATATATATATATAGTGTATCGAGGCAGCAGATAATTTTCTAAACATATACTGTTAAATATAAGAGACAATGAATGTCTCTTATGTTTAATCATGAGCCGTTCTAAATATTGTAATTTCGCTTTAATTTCAGGTGAAAATAAAAACCAAAATTCTCCAACATTTGGATAATTTTTTATTAAGTTAGTTCTAAGTTTTCGGCTAACATGAGCCATCTTCAGAGAGGTTATGAGGACGTTAACACAAAAACATCCACCAGCAGCGACGATTTTATCTTGTGTTGACATAAAACTCCGCTAAGCAACGGTAACAGTTACCAAAAATATCAAACGCAGTTCGTAAATTTGTAATGCGGTTCTATGACGTCACACCGCGTGAGAGCTCGAAATGATAACAGAACCATATATTTAAATGCAATGTAATGTGTTATGACCAGATTTAAACATGATTTTATTAAGTGTGGGTTGTTTGGATTTAATGTAGATTGCCTCCAATATCTGAAGGTTCTGTTTACTGTGTGTATGTGTGAGTATTATTGCATTGTTGACTAAAATCTCATGTGAGCCGAAAGCTTCGAACCAACTTAATAAAAAATTATCCAAATGTTGGAGATTTTTTGCCTTTATTTTCAACTGAAATTAAAGCCAAAATACGATTTTTAGAACGGCTCATGGTTAAACATAATAGACATTCATTGTCTCTTATATTTAGAATAAATATATATATATATATATATATATATGTGAGTAATATTTACTAATGGAAGTACATTCCACAGATAAATATGTTAATAATAATAATAACTAGCGGAACCCGTTGAATTTCCACGGAAGGATAATTATGATTTCCTGGAAAATTTTTTACTTTGTCATACTACAAATGATAGTAATGTCTTCAAACATAAAGGTATTGGATAATAAAATAACGATAACACAGAGTGTAAATTTATTAAAATATCTATAAAAGTAATGTCCATAGAAGCTACTTTACTGTAATCTTATATTAAGTGACGTATGCACAAACCATAACCAAAATCCTGTACGCTATTTTTTGAGAGATTCTGAAAGAATTTTTTTTTTATGACTGAAAAGTCATGGCCCCTGTGTCCATTGTAAACTAACTGAATAATGGCCAAGGGTGTAAAGGCCAGAAATTTCGTTATTAGGTCGCGGGATACGACAACAAACCTACCGATTTTTATTATATTGTACAGTACACACACATATACACACACACACATACACACACACACACACAATTACTGCTACAACCACCAGCTTAAGCTGCTACTTATATGGTAATGTTATAGGTTCTCCTCCTAATGTCTCACTCTTTACTACCCTTCCGTTTGGCAAAGGTGAGAGAAAGGCTAAGGAGAGTAAAAAAAAAAAAAGAGAAGGAAAAGAAAATGTAGAGTGTGGCGTAACGGACGGAGGAATGAATTAACTTACTAACGGATGTGCGTTGTGGTGCATTGGATATCGGCTCGGAATGAGAAATCGGGGAGCCGAGTTCGAATTCCAGTTGAATTCATTGCATTCACTTACCTGCAAATACCCTTGGGAAAGATATTAATCCGTCTCTTCCTTCCAGTTATGGGTTAAATAACAGGACGGATTGGGTTCTATAGCCTTGGTCGGCAACCAGTCTACCGCAGAAAGCAATGGCAACCTACTGCGGGATAATCTTCTGCCCAGTCAGTCATGTCTCTTTCGAGACATGATCGCCCAAGCGTGTATCATGTATGGCACTTAACTGACTGACTGACTGACTAACTAAGGAAAGAACAAGCAGAATTATTATATGATTATAATCAAGTTGCAGTAGGTAATTATTATAATAATAATTACCCCCCCCCCATATATATATATATATATATATATATATATATATATGAGAATAAAGCAACATGTCCCCACTAAGATTAGAAAACGCACCTTATCTCGGAATGGACTCGTCCCAAATGCTTACAGTTCCACCATTTGCGAGCAGCTTTTGAAGAATAGTGTGTTGCGAATTTGTGTCAATTGGTTCACTGTTGTCTGTTTCGTTGTATCACAGCTCATCAGTACGGTTAGACTCCGATTGCTTCTAAACCAGGATTGACACCCGACTGAATTGGCGTCAGTCGGTGATTCTACCTCTGAACGATGAACTTTTTAGCGCGTATATTATCATTATACAAGCCCAATAGCTGAGAGTGTTCTAATTCATTGCTGAATGAACGATGCATATTTGCTAAAGTAGCTGCTGTTTTTCAAAGTCTACCATTCCCCCAGAGTGCTCAATCGGAGTGTCAGAGCGTAAATCGTCATCTGCAGACAGATCTGTTTCGCTGTATCACAGCTCATCAGTACTGTTAGACCCCGATTGCTTTTCACCCAGGATTGAAACCCGAACGAATTGGCGTAGGGGAAAATGCCAAACTCGTAAAAGTGGAGAGGATAATCCAAAAAATTTTATCTAATTAATATAAACTATTAAATAGATTAAAAAAAATGCTCAGTTGATATTATCCAGAGCAGTTTGAAATATTGAGAGAAAAACTCAACACATTATTAAACGGTTATATATCTAGAATTTATTTCGGCAGTTGTAAAAATTCCACACTGTTTTGTCAAACTGAAAAAAATTCAAACTTAATTAAACATTTAAACAAGTAGGAAGTGTCACAAAATTAAGAACACATGTACCAAATCACACATGCAGACAAAAAAAAAAAAAATCTTAAAGGAAACATACATACAAATAGAAAACAGGAGAATAGATAAAAACATACACAAAATAAGCACACAGACATATATAATTAGATGAAATTATATATGCACACAATAATAACACAACATAAAAATAACAAAACTACAGAAGAAAAACAAATAAAAATTGTAAAAAGAAATAAAGAAAAAAGGGGACAAAGTTTCCGGCTTTCTCTTTTCCAATCTTTTCACTCTTACGTAGCCCCCTGGACACCAGTGGCTTTACCACCTTGACCAGTGTGATATGATTAAAAAAAAAAAACAAAAAAAAACAACAGTATATTTAAAACCATAAAAAATTATCTATCACAATTTTTTTAATTGTAAAGAATAAAAATAAGTATAAAACAAGTTTCAAATAGTAAAAGAAACATCGCTTAATATTGTTGGACAGAGATTTAAATAATAACTAGCTGTATAGCCCGGCGTTGCTCGGGTGTAATGAAAGCTTTAAAACTAATCCATGGTCCTGGAGCTCAGAATCTTTGGACGTTGACACGAAAGACTAAAAAGCAATAGTTGTTTCCAGTTAAAGCGAAACCGTAGACTGAAAGAAAAATGAATGGATGTAAGTCAAATTTTGATTTCCTGGTATCGATATCAAATAAGTTTTTTTCATCGTAAACTGAATTTTGAAGGATAAATAAGTTCTCTGAGTAAATGGTATCATGGCTGAGACTAAGAACTACAATTATACCTACTTAGAGCCAAACCCGAAGCAAAAACTAAAATAAAAGGGCTGAAAAGATATGCAGACATACAGGCAGATAAACAGACACACACAAACATCTTGCCTTTATATATATATATATATATATATATATATATAATCGATTTTCTGCACTATTGTAAGAACTGCAACCTTGAAACTTCTGAATATCGTTTCTTATGTCTTTGTCTATGAGTGTATCAAATTTGATTAAAATCGGACCACTCCTTCTATAACCCGACTTTTTCGATTATCAGTTTTCGATATTTATCCGGTGTACCTCGACACAAAACCTAGCTAAGAACACTCGCAAACGCTTATACTTCAACTGTGTAAATTTTCAAGAAAATCGGTTCAGCCGTTTCGGAGTCTATAGGTAACGGACACACACACACACACACACACACACACACACACACACACACAGTTCTGTTTATAAATAAGTTTAGATAGATAAATAATGGCTTAAAATGCGTAAAGTGCTCCAATTCACAACAACTGTGGCTTTCATAAAACTCAGAATTGTGGTAGGTTGAAACATTTACACATTTTAAGAATTTATATTATTGTTTTATAAGCGCATGCTTCGCAGTAAATGTATCTTTTCACTTCAACAATTCACTTTAAACTAATTTTTCGATTTAAAAGTAATCTTTATGAAGGTTTTTCTTATTAATATTTTATTTATCCGACATCATTTCAGGTACACACATCAAGAAAAGAAACCATTTATATGTGAGGTGTGTGGCAAAGGCTTCTGCCAATCGCGAACTCTTAAATCGCACATCAGTGGACACCATCCTGAACGGTACGAACATTTTATTCCAGCAAAGTCTACATATTTTGTACCCCCTTACTTCTTAAATAATAACCAGCATTCATACTTATTATTGTTATTTACAATTTTGTTTAAGCTCAAATATTTATTGGTGTGATTGGGAAGTTTCTACGGATACTTTTCCAATCATTAATATAAAAAGTTAGAAAGAAAAAAGAACTGGGGAATATATATATATATATATATGTGTGTGCGCACGCGCGTGTTTAGTGCAAAAATTTGTCACTTTAACTGTTCATGCTGACTTTGAGCTTCGTGAGAAAACCATTTTGATGTCTTCGAAGATATCATAACGGTGTCCTCACGAAGCAACAAAACAGGAAATGTCATAATATTAACGGCAAAAACTGTGTCGCTAAAAATTACTGTAAATTTTCTTGCTTCAAATGTAACGGTTGACAAATTGCTTCGCGTTCATTAGAACGTAAAAATTATCCAAAATGGATTTTTTTTTAATGTTATGGTCATGCGCGTGTTAAAGCATGAAAAAAAAAACTATTCTTTTTAGAAACATTTTAGAACATTACTACAGTATTCAAGCTGATTCTATTAAGTTTTTTTAGTGAATATTGCCTCAAGGATCTGAGGTTTGCTTTTTCTGTTTTCTTGGTGTAGGATATTTGTGTTGTGGATCATTATTTTTATATTGTCAGTGTAGACAGGAATGTTGTTGCAAATAAGTGGACGAATAGACATTAACAGTTTCGAGTCCTTATTAATTATCGGCTCGGAACGAGAAATCGGGGAGCCGAGTTCGAATTCCAGCTGAATTCATTGCATTCACTTACGCGCAAATACCCTTAGGAAAGGTATTAATCCGTCTATTCCCTCCAGTTATGGGTTAAATAACAGGGCAGATTGGGTCCTATAGTCTTGGCTGGCAACTAGTCTATCGCAGAAAATAATGACAACCTACTGCGGGGTTACCTTCTGCCCAGTCAGTCATGTCTCTTTCGAGACATGATCGCCCAAGTGTGTGTCACGTATGGCATTTAACTGACCGATTCATTTTACCACTTGTACATCGAAGATTACAGCACCGTGTGTTTTACCAAGCTGTCACCCACCTAGATACTGACAAGTTGCTTTACTTCCGTGATAGTAATTCCTGTAAATGTATTAACATTTTTTTTGTTTCTTTTCTTGTAGATTAACGAACTAAAAGACGGAAAAGAATGTTGAACGGGCAATCGTCGAGCCAATTTTTTGGACTCTTATCTTGAATGATGGAGTGAAAAGAATAAACTGTTCGTTATTTTTCAAAGTCAAATTATTTCTCCATATTTAACACTCGTTCTGACTTCTGACCGTATCTCCAGAAAGAAAAAGTCCTCAAAAATATTTCCAACATTCTGCACTGGAGACTATAGAATGTGATTCTGTTGCTATGGAAATGGTCGTTTTTTCCTTCAAATGGAAGATTCCTGCGAGAACTTCTAAAACATATTTATTTAAAAGACTCTCTTGTTTTGAATGATTATTATATTATACATTAAACATTTTTCAAGTTCGTTTTTAAATAAATACGACTAGAGAAAACGCACGATCGCCATTTTGTTTTAAGTATCTTTGTTTAAACCTGTCTTTAAGACTTAGGGTCTGATTGTTATTTAAAAAATAGTATTTCTCCATAAGCATACCAATATTTGTTGGTTTAAATTCGAGTTGAGAGGTTTCTACGATTCTACTTTGAGAAATATTGCACTCGGTCAATATATATATATATATCTATATATATATATAGAGAGAGAGAGAGAGAGAGAAAACAAGTAAAAAATGCTTTTTTTCTTTTATTTCAAATTTTGCACAGCAAAAATGGTAGGTAACCAAAAAAATTTTTTTCAGATTCAGTGCTCCCAAATGAATTAAAATAGATGTTTGTTCTCTCGGCACCATTTAATTAGTTTTTGTTGACCAGTATGATAGGGAAAGGTATTTCATTCATTAAAAATAGCCACAATACGGGAAGATATTACATTAGCTAAACTCATAATTATAGTACTAAAAAAGTGATAATACGTATTACGCTCTCACACCCTGATTGAGCACTCTGGAAAATGGTAGTCTTTGAAAAACAGTAGCTACTCTGGCATCACTCATTCAGTAATGAATTAGAGCGCACTGGCTATTGGGCGTGTATAATGATAATATCCACGCTAAAAAGTTTGCCTTCTTTTACCGAGCGATCATAGCCCAGAGGTAGAATCGCCGACTGACGCCAATTCGATCGTGTTTCAATCCTGGGTTAAAAGCAATCGGAGTCTAACGTACTGATGAGCTGTGATACAGCGAAACAGATCTCTCTGCGGATGACTATATATATATATATATATATATATATATAAAAAAGCCTGTGTGTGTGTGTGTGTGTATTATATTTATAAATATAATTTTTTTTAAAATCATATCACCTCGAGCAAGGCGGTAATGCCACTGATGCGCAGGGGGCTACGTAAGAGTGAATAGATTGGAAAAGAGAAAGCCAGAAACCACATCCTAATCAGGGAAAAAGGGATGAGCCTCTTCAGCTGTTCAATAGACGTGGGTAGTGTGAACCGGGCGATAGATAGATCTATCTAATCCAATATATATATATATATATATATATATATATATATATATATATATATATAAACGTGATTATATATAGTTATACTCGTCTTGAAAACTTTCGAATGAAGGAAAAAAGTGGTTTAAAAAAAAAATGAAAGGGCTTAGAGCATGAAAGTCTGTCAAAAGTGTTCGGACAGAAATCGGTACGAAGCCCAATTAAAAAAGGAAAAAAAAAACCAATACGAGTAACCATCTAACAAATAGCGCCCAATACAAAGGTAGAGCAAAATTAATAGAACCTTATGAGCCAGACGAACCTACCTGGTTAGGAGAAACCTAGGGAGGTTCGTCTAGCTCATTAGGTTATAATGTCATATATATATATATATATATATATATATATATATATATATATATGATATTTATAATTAATATACTTATATATATATATATATATATATATGATATTTATAATTAATATACTTATATATATATATATATATATATATATGATATTTATAATTAATATACTTATATATATATATATATATATATATATGATATTTATAATTAATATACTTAGGTATATATATATATATATATATCATATTTATAATTAATATACTTAGGTATATATATATATATATATATATATATATATATACACGAGAAAAAATCGCAAGATCGCCAAGACCTACCGCGGTTTCGCACAACGGCTCGTTAGGGCAAAGGCAGACCAAGGACTAATCAAATAAATAGACATCTATTAAAGACTAACCCATTTGGGGAAGGGGGTGTATTAATCATAAATATGATATATATATATATATATCTCATATTTATAATTAATATACTTAGGTATATATATATATATATATATATATATATATATATATATAAAACGCATATATCTTTTATTTACACACACATATATATATGTATAAATCATGAAAACTTATCTTTGTTAGTTAGGTGGATGACAGGACAACTCGAAGAATGTAACTCCCACGACAACTGCGTTATAACTGCGTTACACCTTGTGCTACATATCCTTAATGAATCAAATGAGTAATGGGTAGTGCAAGAGACAATTTGCCAACAAGGATTTATGAGTGCTTTTGCGTACCCATTGTGTCTAATGCAGGGTTTCAAATCTCACAGGCTTTTATTAACAATTAGGACAAAACACTTTAAATGTGTTTTGTTCATATGTTTTTCGATAAAACTTATTTTTGTCAATGTTGTAAGCAGAAAGCAATGGCCATCTACTGTGGGATAATCTTCTGCCCAGTCAGTCATGTCTCTTGCGAGACATGATCGCCCAAGCGTGTATCACGTATGGCACTTAACTGACTCACTGTATTACCAAATTGAACATGAGGCAGCGTTAAACATTTATTTTACTGCAAACAGGAAACACCATTTAAGTTGTAAATTTGCAGATGATATTGTCTCATGATGGAAGATCATAATTACCAAAATTATGTTACTACTAATGATTTTATTCCCAGAGTGTTCTTTTCTGTAATTTCATTTGTGGACTTAAACTAATACATACATATATATATATATATATATATATATATATATATATAAAAACAGATAAAGATAGTTATATCTATATGAATAGATATAGAAACGTAGTCAGATATAGACACACACACACACACACACACATATATATATATATATATATATATATAAATATAAATAAGGCAGATGCAGATATATAGAGTGGCTGACACCCCTACAACACTCTCAATGATGAAATGGTCCATGTTTGAAAAGTTCTATTTAAGTAAAGTATAGTAGCATTCGAAGCGTACTATACGAGTAATATTCGAACTGATTACTTCGGTGACTATTGCGATCTAACACCCTCCTATCTATGTTGTAAGTTCTTCCTGGCCTGCCATTGTAACTATTGTACTGTTCTGTGTATATCTGCTTAGCACCGGGTATTGTGCTGAATAATAACGCAGCACAATTTCCCTATGTATCGTATCCACATCGGTGATACAATAGGTAGGTAGATATAGAGAAAGAAATAAAAAGAAACAGAGATAGATATAGATAGAGGTAGATACATATATATATAGAGAGAGAGAGAAACAGAGGTAGATAGAGGTAGATACATATATATATAGAGAGAGAGAGAAACAGAGGTAGATAGAGGTAGATACATATATATATATAGAGAGAGAGAAACAGAGGTAGATAGAGGTAGATATATATATATATATAGAGAGAGAGAGAGAGAGAGAAACAGAGGTAGATATAGATATAGAGAGAGAGAGCAATAGAAACAGATAAATAAATAGATAATGAACAGTCATAGATAGATACAATGAAAAAAAGAGATAAATAGACCGATAAATAACATAGAGAGACAGATGGATAGATATAAAGAAATAGATAATGAACAGACATAGATATATAGATAGGTAGATATATATAATTAAAAAAAATTAAACAGAGATAATAGATATAAAGAAAGCAATAGAAACCGATAGATCGATAATCAACGCACATATATAAAGAAAGAAAGCAAAAGTAACAGATATAGATAATGAACAGACATAGATAGACCGATTAATGATACATAGATAGATATAAAGAAGCAAAGAAAAATAAAAAAGATAGATAATGAACATAAATAGATGAATATAATAAAAGAAACAGAGATAAATAGATAGATAATGAACAGACAGATAGATGTAATGAAAGAAAGAGAAAAATTGATTGATAATCATCAGAAATAGAGAGATATAATAAAAAAAAAACGAAACAGAAGTAAATATATAATGAACAGCCATAGATAGATGGATAGATATAATGAAAGAAAGAAACAGATAAAAAGATAGATTATGAACAGGCATAGATAGATAAATATATAAATCGATATAATGAAAGAAAAAGAAACAGAGATGAATAGATTGATAATGAACAGACATAGATAGATATGAAGAAAGAAAGCAAAAGAAACAGATAATTTAACAGACATAGATAGATAAATCTAAAGAAAGAAAAGAAATAGAGATAAATAGATAGATAATGAACAGACATAGATAGATAGGTAGATATATAGAAAGAAAGAAACAGACAGAAAGAAAGAAAGCAATAAAAACAGATAGACCTATAATGTACAGAGATAGATAGATAGATAGATATAATTAAAGAAAGAAACAGATAAATAGATAATGGACAGTCATATATAGATAGAAAGATACAAGGAAAAAAGAAAGGGATAAATAGATCGATAATTAACAGACTTAGATAATAGAGATACATATTAAGAAAGAAAACAAAAGAAACAGATAGATGAACATAGATAGGTAGATATATATAAAGAAAGAAAAAGAAACAGAGATAGAAAGAAAGCAATAAAAACAGATAGATCGATAATGAACAGACATAGATAGATATAAGGAAAGAAAGAAAGCAAAAGTAACAGATAATGAACAGAGATAGATAAATAGAAAGAAAAAGAAACAGCTAGATAATGAACAGACATATATGGATAGATAGATATAATGAAACATAGGTATAAAGAAACATCGATAGATAGATAGATAAATATAAAAGAAAGAAAAAAGAAACAGATAGACAGATCTAACGAAAAATGAAACATAGATAGATAGACATAAAGAAAAAAACGTAGAGAGATATAAAGAAAGAAAAAAAGAAACAGATAAATAGACAGATAGCTATAAAGAGATAGATAGACAGAAAGAAAGAAAGAAAGAAACAGAAAAATAGATAGACAGATAGCTATAAAGAAATAGAAAGAATGAAAATGGAACATAGATACATAGATTTAAACTAGGATAACTATATATTTTAAGTTCTTAATATTTTGTTGATGGAAGTTTTTTTTCAGATTTTAATTTTGAAGATCACCTAGAAATGAACAATACAAAGTACTATAGACCAAAATTTAGGAGTCAACTCCATGGTTTTTGAAGTATCGTCTAAAAATTAAGTTTTGTGCATTTTTTTTTTTTTTTTTTTTTTTTCAAAACTAATTTACTACCTCACATTGGGTAGTAAATTTAAGGCTGGCTGATTCAAAATTCCAGGCACCCTAACCTCTCTAAAAAAAAAGTGTTCCCGCTACCCCACCCTCACTAAAAGAAATTGTACGCCATGCAGAAATAGGTCAAATAGTTTCAAGCATCCATGTTTAGTTGAGAAGGCATGAAACTTACTAATTTTTTAAGCCCGAGGTTGGGTAAATTTGATTCAAACGAGAAACACACACATATAAAGAAAATCTACCCCAACAAATTTCTTACTCCTCTATGTGCAGTGTCCCTTCAGGACGTGGGCAATCGAGCTCTCCATAGCTTCCTTTTTTTTTGTAACTCTTAGCGATGTGTTCTATCTCTTTTCATCTTAATTGGATTGATAAACCGTAGAAAATGTGTCATTTGGCGAATCCTAGCCCTTGACCTGTCGACTATTTACACAAGGTCGTTTATCCAGTGTTAGTCACCTCGAATTCCCGGAAATGGATAGGCGCCCGGTGTCTACCTTCCACAACAACTGAGCTACAACTGCTCCACGCCACATGCTACACACCCTCACTGAGTCAGGAAAGTGGTGGGTGGGAGCAAAAGAGACAAGTTTCCAACTAGGATTTACGATTACTTTTCAAATTTGGGGAAGGGAGTGACTAACGCAGGTTTAAGTAGGTTATTTTTTGCTCCTTTCTGTCTTTCTTGCCTTCAACTTTTCTTGTGTGTGATAAATTTCCCGAGCCTTCTTTCTTCATTATGCGCCCAAGAAATTTTAGTTGTCGCTTTCTGATTCTAAGTATTTTTTTTTCTCTTAATTTTATTATCTGCATAAATATTTGTAGAGTTACATACATTTTTTTTTTCATTGTCAAGGATCTAATAAAATGCCTTCATTTCCCAGATCAAAACATTGTCATCCTCGGGGTTCTTGAAAAATACAACACAGAATCTGTAATGTGATCGATATCGACTTGGCTGACCGGCTGAAGTCACTCTCGCACCGGCGCGACGTGGCTTCCCTGTTCCTCTTCTATAAATACTTTCACTGCTTCTGCTCCGATGAACTTAGATCACTGGTGCCCCCTAGGTACGAATTTGCACGAGATATTAGATTAGCAACTAGGTCCCACCCTTTTACTGTGAAACCGATAAAATGTAACCGCAATTTCTACTCCAACAGCTTCTTTTCTCGCATTTCCCGCCTGTGGAATTCCCTTCCACATACTTGCTTCCCCGACAGCTACAATCTCCAGGAGTTTAGATCTAAGGTCAATAGACACCTCCTAACACACTAACTCGCATCCATTCTCTCAAACACTCTTCCCATCTACCCAACCCTCATCCTCGGTATCCTTACCCGTCTATCACCCTCCTTCTGACATTTCCTATATCTAATCACTCACTCACTACCTTCCCCTATGTAACCCCCTGCGCAATAGTGGGAGTGGAATGCCTTGCTTGGGGTGAAATGATTACAAAAAAAATTCAAACCCTGAGAATTACTCAGATCTACAGGAACAACAAATAAATCATACCAACGGAATGTGACTTCCCACCGTCATTTTTACAAATATTTTCACAGTTTTCGAGTTTCTTTCTCTGGTGTCCTGAACATATGAGTTCACTTCCTCTACTTGATTGGCATCTAGGTCCCACTAGGTCCCCACAAAATATTCAAATGTAACCGTCACTTCTACTCTATCAGTTTATTTTTTTGTACTTCCCGCCTATGGAAGTCCCTTCCGAAAAATTTATTCCCCGATAGATACAATCTCCAAAAGTTTAAATGCAATGTCATTTGCCATCTTCTACCCCCATAAATCCTATCCACCTCCCCAAAATCTCCCACCTCCCTAAATCCCATCCACCCCTCACCCTTTGTTCAGCACATTCTCTGTACCCTGTTTGTTTATCTCTCTGTAATCTCTTGAGCACCAGTGGCTGTCCTGCCTTGCTTGGGGTGAAATGATTATATTTTTTTTAATATAAGAATAAATAAATTCGTTTCAATAATAATAATAAAACTTGATTTTTTTTCTTATTTACATTTTATATTACCTGTAAAGAGAAAAAGTCAGCCGATATATTTCCATAAGCGGCACATTTTTAATAATTTCACCCTATTCAAGACAATAAAGCCACTAAGATGCAAAGGGTTAATAACATTAGTAACATTGTTAAGGAGGGAGCAATAAAAGAACAGGAATCAAGAAAACAGAAAGTAATAATTGACATTGTATTTAAATTTTTGAAGATCAAATTTGACTGGGAAGTAAGAAACCAGAAGAGAGCTCCACAAGCTAGAGTGTGGGAGAAGAAGCTATTAACATAGGACTTGCGGTTACATCAAGCCATTTCAACTGTAAAAGAATGACAAATGTCATTAAATATCAAAGAGCCGCATGGAGTTCGTGGACCATGGATTCTCTATTTCTGGTTATAAATACTTTGGCTCATCATTATAAAACTCTTTTTTTTTAATTTTTCCCCCCGTTTTTTTTTCTCCTTTCATTATTTACTAAATATACATGATTACGTTTGATACTGTGCGACTTATCACCTAAATATAGATTGCATAGTTTTTTGTTTTTTTTTTTGTTTTGTTTTTTTTTTGTTTTGTTTTTTTTTAGTAATATTTTGTTTTTGGTTTAGTTCGGTATTATATAATTATATAATATAGATAGATAGATAGATCTAAACTTATTTATGAATGGAACTTTGTCTGTGTGTGTGTGTGTGTGTATCCGTTACCTATAGACTCCGAAACGGCTGAACCGATTTTCTTGAAAATTTACACAGTTGTACTATAAGCGTCTGCTAGTGTTCTTAGCTAGGTTTTGTTCCGAGGTATCCCCGATAAATATCGAAAATCGATAATGGAAAAAATCGGGTTATAGAAGGAGTGGTCCGATTTTAATCAAATTTGATACATTCATAGACAAAGTCATAAGAAACGATATTCAGAGGTTTCAAGGTTGCAGTTCTTACAATAGTGCAGAAAATTGATATCGATAGCAGGAAATCAAAATTTGACTTACATCCATTCATTTTTCTTTCAGTCTACGGTTTTGCTTTAACTGGAAACAACTTTTTAGTCTTTCGTGCCAACGTCCAAAGAGTCTGAGCTCCAGGACCATGGATTAGTTTGAAAGCTTTCATCACACCCGAGCAGCGACGGGCTATACTGCTAGTAGATAGATAGATATAATAATAATGTTTCGTTATTCAATTTTCCCAGTATTCTTATATGTTTCCTTTTGTTACAGATAAAGTAATGTAAATATTTTCCATAATTTTTGATTTTCCAAGCACTTTCAGCCTCTTCACAGGCCATTTTCAAAAATGTTATTTTTCCGGTGTTATTGTGTTCTCATGTTTGATTGTAATGTAATTTTTCGTATTTTAGGGTTTTTTTTTGTTTTTGTTTTTAAGAGAGTCCTTCAAAGCTATCACGTGATGCGCGTGGCTGGCCATCGTGTGAGCGTCTGTCTATTAAAAAAAAAAAACACTTAAAACTCCATTTTACATTCCTTATCTCCAGCAAAAAGGAAACATGTAAGAATAATGGAAAAATTAAATAAAAAGTTAATAAAATATTCTTTGTCGGTCGTTTTTAATGAAACAAGTTTAAATGAAAGTTTGCTGCCCAAATATATATATATATATATATATATATATATATATATATATATATATATTGGTATAAAATAAAAAGTGTGAGAAACCGTGAATGTTTTCTTTAAAGTGTATATTTATTGTTTTTGTTATTATACAAGTTATGATACATTAAGTGCCCATGGTATTTTTGACGCTACACGTGTTTCGAGTCTAAAATTGACTCTCTTCAGGTGAATAAATTTGTGGCTTTTCGCTTCGAATTCCTTTTGTTTCTGATTGCGAAGATGTTTTATAAATAAGTAAGTAGAAAAAATAGGAAAATAAGTAAGTAGAATATATATATGTATATATAATGTAGTACACTTGGTATGTAATCCGGGTAATTTGGTAAAAAGAGTAAACAATTTATTCAGAAGAAAAGTTCTCGAGAGCGCCGCTATCCAATACTACCAAAACATCAATTTGCACCCCAGATTTTTCCCAATCTCACCTTTACTGATGGAAATTATACTAAAACAAACTAACATACATAATAAGAATTTCAAACAAAACAGTCGAATTCCCTTCATTTTAACATCTCGTGACTTTGCACTACACATGAAGAAATTCTAAAAACACAAATATTCTGTTGATCTTTTGAAATGATATGTGAGCGTCTTTGTGGTTACCAACACTGTTTGTTTATAGATACGTAATTTAGAATAAAGCTCATTTGTGTGTATGTGTGTGTGTGTCCGTTACCTATAGACTCCGAAACGGCTGAACCGATTTTCTTGAAAATTTACACAGTTGTAGCGCCTGCGAGTGTTCTTAGCTAGGTTTTATGTCGAGGTACCCCCGATAAATATCGAAAATCGATAATCGAAAAAATCGGGTTATAGAAGGAGTGGTCCGATTTTAATCAAATTTGATACGCTCATAGACAAGATATAAGAAATGATATTCAGAAGTTTCAAGGTTGCAGTTCTTACAACAGTGCAGAAAATCGATAATATATATATATATATATATATATATATATATATATATATATATATATAATAGACAAGATGTGTGTGTGTCTGTTTATCTGTCTGTATGTCTGTATTTTTTTCAGCCCTTTTATTTGCATCGGGTTTGACTCTAAGTAGATATAATTGTAGTTCTTAGTCTCAGCCATGATACCATTTACTCAGATGACTTATTTAGCCTTCAAAATTCAGTTTACGACGAAAAAAGCTTATTTGATATCGATACCAGGAAATCAAAATTTGACTTACATCCATTCATTTTTCTTTCAGTCTACAGTTTCGCTTTAATTTGAAACAACTATTGCTTTTTAGTCATTCGTGCCAAAGTCCAAAGAGTCTGAGCTCCAGGACCATGCATTAGTTTTAAAGCTTTCATTATACCCGAGCAACGCTTAGCTATACTGCTACTATATATATATATATACATATATATATATATATATATATATATATATATATATATATTATAAGGAAGTGAAAGAACAGATAGAGTAGAACCCACTGTTCATGCATTTACTTTTATAAAGAGTGTTCAATACAGCGTAGAGCTTAATATTTATTTTAAATAAACTTTATTTTTAGGAACTTTAACATCTGCAGCTTTTCATCCAGGCACAGATGCAGATGTTATAGAACGACTTAACATTTTTTTTCCAGAATTTTCTATTTAACTTTGGTGGTTTTGCTTGTATCTTTTAACTTCCAAAAATACGCAGAAAGGGGTGTTTGGTTTCGGTACGTGTTATTTTGAAAGCAGTTAAATACAAATACCAATGCTGATTAAAAATGTTCTTAGTAGATCCAATGTAAATCTACTGAATCGTAGAGATGAACTGACAGTTTTATGTAAACATCGTAAATAAAAAATATTTTTCTCTAAAATTTAATTAATTACAATCGTTTAGTTATAACTTACGCTTTAATATAACTTAAAAATTCAAATTAAAAATTATTTTACGAAAATAAATAACCCACACAATAGTTATTTGGATTTCTTAACTACAGTATATCTTAGTATACCATAATTATTTAATTCTAATTCTAACCTAAGCATTGCAGCTCCTTTAACACATGACAGTACAAAATCAAATTTAAAAAAAACCTGAAATCCAACCTGCTGTTAAAAATGAGCGTCTCTCATTTAATTAATATATGGTCCTACTATATATCCAAACAAAATTAAAAAGTGTCATGCCATGACATCAGTCTACTCTGTTTTCTTTCGTGACCCTAATCTTCAACTTCATAGTTCTACCTAATTCTCATTTTTGATTGAACAATATTGACACACCTACAAACATATTCTCCAACTAACAATACTCCCTAACTTTTTAAATAACCATAAATTGGACTTCTATTTTCTAAATAAACCATTTTCACTATTTATTTTAAAATATCACTTGAAGAAGAAAAGCATTGTTCATGTTTCAACATGAACATTCTAGTGTAGTGATATAATGCATTGTCATAACAAAGTTAATATATATATATATATATATATATATATATATATATATTCTAAACATATGCTATTAAATATAAGAGACAATGAATGTCTATTATGTTTAATCATGAGCCGTTCTAAACGTCGTATTTTTGGTTTAATTTCAGTTGAAAATAAAGACAAAAATTCTCCAACATTTGGATAATTATTTATTGGTTTTCTTCTAAGCTTCCGGCTCACATGAGCCATCTTCAGAGAGGTTGTTTAAACTGAAATATTATAAAATCCACCATCACCGACGATTTTATTTTGTGTTGACATAAAACTTCGCTTGGCAACGGCAATAGTTACCAAAAATAATAAACGCAGTTCTTAAGTTTGCGATGTGGTTTTATGACGTCACACCGCGGGATAGCACGAAATGACAACAAAACTATGTAGTCAAATGCAATGTAATATGTTATTTCCTGTTTTAAAGTTGATTTTATTGAGTGTTGGTTGTTTTGATTTGATGTACATGGCCTCCAATATCTGCAGGTTCCTCTTACTGTGTGTATGAGTAAGGATCACCGTATTGTTGACCAAAATATATATTTATATTTATATATATTTACTAAGATATATTTTTTAATAAAATCTGTCGCTTTCAAACTCTCTCCACAGACGCTTCACGTGGTGTAAACAAACGCACCACGTGGTGTAAACAAAAAATTCACAGACGCTCTCGTGAAATACGTTTCTAATTCAAATTTAAAAATCACTTGTTTCTGATGAAATATATATATACCACTCGACGACATCATTATTGCAAAAAAAAAATAAAATAATAAAGCATAAACATAAAGTAAGTGTTTTCATCATCAATGGTAGTAAAGTTTAATAACTGGTAGTAAAAAAAAACACAAGAACTAACAGGGCAAAGGACATGCTCAGCAACAGGATGTATAAAAGCAAAAGATGACACGCTAATACTAGAAAAAGAAAAATAATTCAGAGACGGGACGAGTATGTTGCTGATTTCTTCCACGACAAGAGAAAGCAGCCAAAAATGCACAAAATTTTGGATGGACGAGAAACATCAAAAACCGAAGTGGAATCGGCAATGGCCAAATTGAAGTGAAACAAAGCAGACGGGATTGTAATAGAGAATGTTGATGCCCCTGGAAGACAGACTAACAGAAATAATAAACGAAATCTACAGCAGCGGCAATATACCGGAAGACCTAAGCAAATCAATCTTTATAACACTACCTAAGAAGCCAGGTGCAAAGGAATATGAGCTCCATCAAACAATCAATTTAATAAGCCACATAGCAAAACTCATCATCCGGATTTTGATGAACGGAGCACGCATCAGAATCGGCCCAGAGATAGTACAAGAACAGGGTGAATTCATTAAAGATACCAGAACGAGGAATGCGATATTCATGCACAGAATTCTATCTGAACGAGCAATATTGTAGTGGATTCCGGTTGAGAAACCGCACAAACATAATGAACAAAAAATTGAGATAGAAAAAAAGGTTATATTGAACGTAATATAAAAACTTGAACGCAGGTTAGTAATCAAAGAATACTGTTAGTAAGAAATAAATATATACAAGTCTTGAAGTGAAGTCCTCGGGAATAGGATATCCGTGTATATTATTCTAGCTGAGTGGAGCTCAGAGCTATTCTGACTTCTGACGCGGTAATCTCTGGGTAACTTCGGTATCTCTCGGCAACTTACGTATCAGTTCCGGTACTCTCCGAAAACTCTAACGGATCTCTACGATAACTCTATGGTAGCTCCTGTATCTCACTATGACAGGAGTATACGTATACTCCAGTCGAGTCCATTATCGTACACAAAGAGGAGATCCCACAATAAATACAAAGGCAGAAAGACTTTTATCTGTGCTTTATAGACTAACGCAAAGGCGTTGGACAAAGTACGACACAAGGACTTGATAGAGATGCTCGACAACCTCGACATTTTCACAAAAGACGTGAGGACAATCAAGAATTTATACTGGCAACAGATCGCTTGTGTATGGGTAGGAAGTGGACTCAGCAGGTATGCAAAAATAGAAAGGGGTGTCAAAGAAGGGTGTGTTTTCTCACCGGATCTTTTCAACCTGTACAGCTAAGCAATTATGAGAGAAATAAAAGCCTTGTCAGGATTCGTCATTGGCGGCCACAATCTCAACAATATCCGATACGTGGATGACACGGTGTGATAGCAGACAATGAAAGGAAAATGCAGGACCTTCTACAGAATTTAGCAAAAGAAAGTGAAAAGAAAGGACTGAGCATAAACCTCAAGAAAACTGAATGTATGGTCATCAGTAAAAAGGAAACTAATATGCCAACTGCAAGTCGGAGAATCTAAAATAAAACAAATCAAAAAATTCAAATATCTGGAAAGACTTTTGACAGAGAATCGAAAGTGCGACATGGAGATCCAAAGACGCATTGGCGTAGCCAAAGATGCATTTCAGAAGCTAAGCAGAGTACTGAAAGACTGGAAAATCTCATTAGAAACAAAGAAAAAAGTGCTAGCAGTATAGCTCTTTGGACGTTGGCACGAAAGACTAAAAAGCAATAGTTGTTTCAAGTTAAAGCGAAACCGTAGACTGAAAAAATGAATGGATGTAAGTCAAATTTTGATTTCCTGGTATCGATATCAAATAATTTTTTCGTCTTAAACTGAATTTTGAAGGCTAAATAAGTCCCCTGAGTACATGGTATCATGGCTGAGACTAAGAACTACAATTATACCTACTTAGAGCCGAATCCGAAGCAAAAACTAAAATAAAAGGGCTGAAAAAAATACAGACATACAGGCAGATAAACAGACACACGCACACAGACACCTTGCTTTATATATATATATATATATATATATATATATATATATATATATATATATAATCGATTTTCTGCACTATTGTAAGAACTGCAACCTTGAAACCTCTGAATATCGTTTCTTATGTCTTTGTCTATGAGTGTATCAAATTTGATTCAAATCGGACCACTCCTTCTATAACCCGATTTTTCCGATTATCGATTTTCGATATTTATCGGGGGTGCCTCGACACAAAACCTAGCTAAGAACACTCGCAGATGCTTATAGTACAACTGTGTAAATTTTCAAGAAAATCTGTTCAGCCGTTTCGGAGTCTATAGGTAACGGACACACACACACACACACACGCACAGACAAAGTTCCATTTATAAATAAGTTTAGATCTATCCTTCTGTATGGAAGTGAATACTGGACGATCTCATCAAAGATGAAGGAGAAAATTGAGGCAGCAGAAATGTTGTCTTACAGATAGATGCTGACGATACCATGGACGGAACACGTGTGTAAAATGAGGTGTTGGAAAGGATGCAAACGAGAAGAAAACTGGTACTATATATCAGGAAGAGACAGATCAGTTTAATGGGACACGTAATGAGGAAGGATGGCATGGAGAACTTAATACTCACAGGTCGGATAAATAGAAGGAGAGGCAGGGGAAAGCAGCACAAGACGTACTTGTTAGGTCTGAGCAAATAGTTGGCGTAGCGGGGATTAGAAGAGATACCAAGAGAAAAATATTTAGAGCGGCAAGAGACAGAGCCAAGTGGATCGCCTACGTCCTGAAAAAACACAGCAAATAAAGAAGTAAACAGAATGAACTGAATCGTTGCTGTCGTGCTATTCTCTCTCTCTCTCTCTCTCTCTCTCTCTCTCTCTATATATATATATATATATATATATATATATATGATCGTGACAGGAAGAAAATTATATATATATATATAGTCATCCGCAGACAGACCTGTTTCGCTGTATCACAGCTCATCAGTACGGTTAGACTCCGATTGCTTTTAACCCAGGATTTAAACCCAACCGAATTGGTGTCAGTCGGCGATTCTACCTCTGGGCTATGAGCGTTCGGTAGAAGAAGGCAGACTTTTTAGCGTGTATATTGTCATTATACCCACCCAATAGCCAGAGTGCTCTAATCCATTACTGAATGAGCGATGCGTACAAGCCAGAGTAGCTACTGTTTTTCAAAGTTTACCATTCTTCCAGAGTGCTCAATCAGGGTGTGAGAGCGTAAACTAGTCATATAATATATATATAACGGCCCTTATTATAATAAAGTGGATTCCAGGGGTTTCCCTTACGAAATAAAGCACCTTGATTTTGGTTAATAGCTAGAGGAGCGTGTCTGGTTGACTATTACTACTTAGTAATAAAATAAATCGTCATTGGGTAAACCGTATAAAATTCGATATAAAATAATCCAGCAAGAGTTTATATATCGTAAAATCAACCACTCTAACGGCATCTTGGTGTGGGTTAATTGTTGACCGACCATTCTTACTAAGTAGTGAGATCGATCCTCACTAAGTGCCTCATAGGAAATCAGCGTAAGAATAAACCAACTACGGTTGATAAGATGGTTTTCTAAGAGGTGTTTAGATGCGGAAAAAGCTATTACCAGGTTTTCCTGTCTGTGCAGTCGACAAAAACAAGAACATAACACGCGCATGCGCGACATTAAAAATTAAAAAATGGCGACAATTTAGCTTTTTCACCCAAAGTCGCCATTTTTTAATTTTTAATGTCGCGCATGCGTGTCTTATGTTCTTTTTTTTTTTTCGTGACTGCATATATATATATGCTGTTAAATATAAGAGACAATGAATGTCTATTATGTTTAATAATGAGCCGTTCTAAACGTCGTATTTTGGCATTAATTTCAGTTGAAAATAAAGACAAAAATTCTCCAACATTTGGATAATTTTTAATCAAGTGGTTTTAAGCTTTCGGCTCACATGAGCCATCTTCAGAGAGGCTATAAGGACGGTAACACAAAAACATCCACCATCAGCGACGATTTTATTTTGTGTTGACATAAAACTCCGCTAAACAACGGCAATACTTACCAAAAATAACAAACGCAGTTCGCAAATTTGCAATGCGGTTCTATGATGTCCCACCGCGTGATAACACGAAATGACAACAGAACCATATATTCAAATGCAATGTAATGTGTTATGACCAGATTTAAACGCAATTTTATTAAGTGTGGGTTGTTTGGATTTAATATAGATGGCCTCCAATATCTGAAGGTTCTGTTGACTAAAATCTGTCTGATATTACCTACATGGTTGTGTTTTTCTGAGAAATGTTTTTTAATTGTACTCTGATCAGAAAGGTGACAGTTCAGTCTACGGGAGAACGTGGTTGTAGTAATATCAATATATGTAGTGGGTTTATTATTAGTACCAGAGATTGACTACATTGGGTTCTTTTTTTTTTTTTTTTTTTTTTTTTTTTTGTAGTGAATTTAGTTTAGTACTTGTAGGGTTATTAGAAACTATGAGGTCAATTGTTTTGAATTTTTTATAATATATAATGAGTTTAATTTGATTATTACTATCCACTGGTTTAACATTTCTACGTATTATGTATTTGAGAGTTTTTTCATCTTGTTTGTAATTGTTATGTATTTGGTTGCAATAGTATAAGTTAATAGTGTTATGTTTATTTTGATGTACACCATTATTATTAATATTATCAATATTGTTAGTGTTATTGTTAAGTTTGTTGAGATACATTTTAATTTGTTGATCAATAACGGAGTTAGTAAATCCGTTATTGACAAGTGTTTGCTTAATGTTGTGTAATTCTTTATAAAATATGGATTTGGAAGAAAATATCATTTGTGTGCGTTGAATTAAGTTTTTTATAACAGCTAACTTATATCGTTGGGGGCATTCACTATTATAATTAAGAAGACACGAGTTTATGCTAGTTAGTTTCCTATATAGAGAAGTAGTAAATCTATGTGTGCTAGAATCAATGAATACATCAAGGAATGGGAGTTTGTTATTAATATTAAGTTCTAATGTAAATTTGAGGACGGAGTGACTTTCAAATTTGTTTTTAAGTTGTGTAATTTGATCGATATTCTTAGCTAAAATGAAGATGTCATCGATGTATCTTACATATATAGAGGGTATTGGAGACCATCTACATTAAATCCAAACAACCCACACTTAATAAAATCACGTTTAAATTTGGTCATAACACATTACATTGCATTTGAATATATGGTCCTGTTGTCATTTCGCGCTATCATGCGGTGTGACGTCATAGAACAAATTTGCGAACTGCAAATTTGCGAACTGCGTTTGTTATTTTTGGTAACTATTGCCGTTGCTTAGCGGAGTTTTATGTCAACACAAGATAAAATCGTCGCTGATGGTGGATGTTTTGTGTTACCGTCCTTATACCCTCTCTGAAGATGGCTCATGTAAGCCGAAAGCTTAAAACCACTTTAATAAAAATTATCCAAATGTTGGAGAATTTTTGTCTTTATTTTCAACTGATATGATGTTTAGAACGGCTCATGATTAAACATAATAGACATTCATTGTCTCTTATATTTAACAATATATGTTTAGAAAAAAAATATATATATATAATCAATTCACCCCAAGCAAGGCAGTACTGACACTGGTGAACAGCAAGTTACACAAGAGGAGAGTGAAGAAAAAGAGGAACAGGTCAGAGGGAGTGTCAGAGAACAAGTAAGAGAAGGATGAGAATACTGGTGTGAAGAGGGCTGCATGAGAGTGGAGTGGAAAGGGAGAAGAACAAGATACAGGGGATGTTGAAGAAAGGCTGAGAGTCAAGGAGATAAGAGATGGCAATTGAAGCTACATTTAAACTCTTGGAGTAGAGTGGAAAGGGAGAAGAACAAGATATAATGGTTGTCAGGGAAAGGATGCGATTTAATAAGATAAGAGATAGTAATTGACATCACATTTAATTTTTTTGAGACTGTAACTGTCTGGGAAGTAAGTAGACGGATGGGAGTTCCACAGACAGGAAAGGCGTAAAAAAAATATATATCCCCAAATACAAGTGGCCAGTCAATTATATATATATATATATATATATATATATATATATATATATATATATATATATATATATAGAAAGAAAGAAAGAAAGAAAGAATGAAAGAAAGAAAGATGTGCGTTGTGGTACAGTGGATATCGGCTGGGAAAGAGAAACCGAGGAGCCGAGTTCGAATTCCAGTTGAATTCATTGTATTCACTTACACGCAAATACCCTTGGAAAATGTATTAATCCGTCTCTTCCTTCCAGTTATGGGTTAAATAGCAGGACAGATTGGGTTCTATAGCCTTGGTCGGCAACCAGTCTACCGCAGAAAGCAATGGCAACCTACTGGGGGATAATCTTCTGCCCAGTCAGTCATGTTTCTTAAGAGACATGATCGCCCAAGCGTGTATCACGTATGGCACTTAAATGACTGATATATATACACACACACACACACACACACACACACACACACTCCCCACACACACATATATATATATATATATATATATATATATATATATATTGTAAGAGAAAGAAAGAATGAGAGAAATATCAGCAGATAAATTTTGAGACCATAGTCGTTTCAACTGGTTATTTTCCTGTATGTTTTGTTCAGATGGGAAACAAATGTAATAAGCTAAGCAGGAATGACTATCTTATCTAAAATACAATGTTTAGAACGACTCATGATTAAACATAATAAACAACATTTATTGTCTTTTATATTTAACAATATATGTTTAAATAATTAACTGCTGCATCAATACACTATATATCTATCTCTATCTCTATCTATATTAACGATCTGCCTCATGTAATAAGATCCCAAGTGGGCATATATGCTGACGACACTACGGTTTACTCTCGTCTCGATCAAAAATCCACCGAGGCTGCAAAAGCAAAACTCGCTGCCGAGCTTGAAAAGGACCTCCAATACGTGATGAACTGGGGTAAGAAATGGCTCGTAAATTTTAATGCTTCCAAAACAAAGCTGCTATCTAATAACCACCACAGACAATCGTTCCTCCCACCCTTTAACATGGATCAGGCTTCTCTCCCTGAAAGTAAAACACTGCATCTCCTCGAATTAACTCTCACATCAGACCTCAAGTGGAATAACTATATAGAATCCATACATAAATCCGCTGCTAAGAAAGCCGGTTCTGTGTGTAGGGCCAGGAAGTTTTTTTCGTCCGAAACAATCTTGCACATATACAAGTCTACCATCCGCAAATTCTACTTCATTAGCTTCTTTTCTCGCACTTCCCGACTGTGGAATTCTCTTCCGCATACTTGCTTTCCAGACAGTTACAATCTCCAAGAATTTAAATGTAAAGTTAATAGTCATCTCTTGTCTCACTAACTTACATCCTCTCATGCTTTTTTCTTGGTCCACCCCACTCTCATCAGTATTCTCTTACTTCCCCTACTCTCCTCTTGACACCCCCTGCAACCTCTCACTCCTCATAACATTCCCCCTATGTAACCCCCTGCACAACAATGGCAGTAAAATTCCTTGCTTGGGGCGAGACGATTATATATATATATATATATATATATATATATATATATATATATATATACTTTAACGAAATATTATATTTAAAATAAAAAATATAACAACAGTGAAAATATACATTAGCCTTTGAGAACTTTCGCATATAATTAATATTTTAAAAAAGGAAGATGTTTCCCTATGCTGTGCTAGACAATTTTCATTTCCAGAATTTATCTTACATGTCTATAAGTCGACCATTCGTATATACTTAGAATATCGCTGCCTCATCTGATTTGGTGCTCTTGCTATATATTTAGGAATTCTTGGTAAAATCCGAAGAAGAATAAGCCATATTATTGGTTCTGAGCTGGCATCTCAGGTTCAGTCACTTTCCCATCACAGTAATGTAATTTCCTTCTGCTTTTTATATAAATATTTTTATGATAATTGTTTTAAAACCTTTCATTTATTTGTCCTAGACATTATACATTTAAGTGCTATACAAGATTGGCAGCAATTTCCCATCAATTCATGTTCGAATTGGCTACATATTACCGCAAATTCCATGTTACCAGTTTCTTCTCTTGCTTGTGAAACTCTCTTCCGGTTCCATGGTTTACAAGTCAATTTTGTTCTTAAAAAATCTAAGTTTCAATGTCAATCGTTATTTACTGTCTTCTTGATTCCTCTTCTTTTATTGTTCTCTCTCCCTAATTATGTTTTCTTCTTCTCATATTATTATAAGTCATATGATAACAGTTTCTTCTCTCTCTTGTGAAACTCTTCCGGCCTCTTGCTTTCCAGTCAACTTTGATCTTCAAAAATCTAAATGAAATGTCAATCGTTATTTACTGTCTTGTTGATTCGTCTTTTTTTTTTTATTGTTCTCTCGCCTTAATTATGCTTTCTTTTCTCTTATTATTTTAAGTCTTATGCTAAAAGTTTCTTCTCTCTATTGTGGAACTCTCTTCCGGGTTCTTGCTTCCCTCTTAACTTTGATCTTCAAAAATGTAAATGCAATGTCAATCATTATTTACTGTCTTCTTGATTCCTCTTCTTTTATTGTTCTCTCTCATTAATTATGTTTTCTTCTTCTCATAATAAGTCCTATGCTAACATTTTTTCTCGCTTGAGTCTATCTATCTATCTATCTATCTATCTATCTATCTATCTATCTATCTATCTATCTATCTATCTCAGTTTATTCATAATCTATCTATCTATCTATCTATCTATCTATCTATCTATCTATCTATCTATCTAGTTTATTCATAATCTATCTATCTATCTATCTATCTATCTATCTATCTATCTATCTATCTATCTATCTATCTATCTATCTATCTATCTCTTCTGACTTCTTGCTTTCCAGTCAACTTTGATCTCCAAAAATTTAAATGCAATGTCAATGGTTATTTACTGTCTTCTTGATTCCTCTTCTTTTATTGTTCTCTCTCCTTAATTACGTTTCTATTTGTTATTATTCTTTCAGACTCACTAACCCATTGAATCTTAGTGGCTTTAATGCTTTGCTTTTGTTTCCCCTCCCCAATTTGGCCTTGTACCACATCAATGTACTACACTGAAAATAAAAAGTAAAATGATTAAAAGAAATTTCACCAGATTCGTTTCAGGGACCTTGAAAATGAAAACGGGTATATTTTTCTACAAATATTTCCATGACATCAGAGCTGATGCCATGGAAATATTTGTATTTGGGTTTCATATATTTCGAGAAAGGGTTTTGCATCTGATGAGCTTTTTTTTTCTTGATGTCCTGTCTAAGTGAATCTGGGCGTGCTACTAGGTTGGCATCTAAGTCCCACACTTTTATCGGTGAAATAGTTAAATGCAGCCGCACTTCTACTGCAACAGTTTCTTTTCTCGCACTTCCCGCCACTGGAACTCCCTTGCGTTTATTTGTTTCCCTGTTAGCTACAATCTCCAAACATTTAAATGTAACGTCAGTTGTCATTTTCTATCTTCTTGAATCCTGTTTATAGTTTTTCCTTTTCTCTAACTGTAACTCTCTGCGCATTAGTAATGGTCCCACCTTGATTGAGGTGAAAAGATTAAAAAAATAAATAAGTATTGATTCTCTTTTATTTAGCTTAGTTTCTTTTCTCTGGCTGGAGTTGGGGTTGGGTCAGTCAGTTAAGTGCCATACGTGATACACGCTTGGGCTTTCATGTCTCGAAAGAGACATGACTGACTGGGCAGAAGATTATCCCGCAGTAGGTTGTCATTACTTTCTGTGGTAGACTGGTTACCAGCCAAAACTATAGAACCCAATCTATCCTGTTATTTAACTCATAATTGGAGGGAAGAGACGGATTAATGCCTTCCTCAAGGGTAAGTGAATGCAAGGAATTCAACTGGAATTTGAACATAGCTCTCTGATTTCTCGGTCCGAGTCGATATCCACTGCACCACAACGCATATCTTGGGGTTGGGAAAAAAGAAGGAAAAAAGTGAAAAGGCAGGAAAAGGTAAATTAAAAGAGGAAAATCGTCATTTTAAGCAGTAACAGCATAAATTAAGGTCTGGTATATCAGTTGAAGAACTACGCGATTCGTACTTTTCCTCGGTTTTTTGAACAGGAGTAGGGATTTACCTATTTTCTGTTTAGGATTAGATTTCCGGTTCCTTCTAAAATCCACTTCAACACTATACTTCTAACGTCTCTACCTCAATCTCTGAATTTTATTTACTATTTATTAACATTTTTCCCCTCAATAAGCGTTCGTCTATCGTTCGGTTCTCTTTCCTCTCCAGTTATGTGAACAGGTGTAGGGGTTTATCATTTGTTTCTGATTCAAGATGTAGTTTCCCGTTCCTACTAATTTTTTTCCTTTCTCTTTCACTTACAATATCCTCTTCTGTCTTAGTAGCTTTCCCGCCTTGCTTAAGTTGAATAGATTTTTTTTTAAGTTTCAAGAAAAAAGTACTGTAACCGTATCAATTGATAACGTGTGAAAGTTTTAGTGCATGTTTTGTTCAACGGTAGGCAGATAAGACAAAACCTGTATTTCGCCTAACCTGGGGCGACTGTTTTATCTGTTAAATCATATTGTCCTGAAGGTAAGAATTGATAACCTGCCCACAGAGACCCACCATGTTTATATTCTATTAATTTTCTTCCAAATGTCACTTTGATCCGTTTTCTAATGCTAGCTACTGACGCAGGCAACGAGTACCTAGCATATCAAAGCATAAAATCACACGTCCAAAAGAGAAACTATTTTTCTTCTTTGAGTGATCATGACCCTCCACAACGTCGTATCCTTTCACAAACGATCTCACTTCCAGTTTTGCCACTTTGCATGTTACTCAATGTCTCCACCTGTCTCATTTGATTTCACTATATTCTGTGAATGACAAATTCTTCGATCCCTCTATCTGGTGCCATTAAAATTTCAACAGTCCTCTTCTGAATGTAAATATAACTGTCATTTTTACCATTTTCCCTAGAACCTTCTTCTTACTCAAATATTAAGACTTTAATATTCTTAGCGTTTTTCTGTAGAATTACATTTCTGTTGCTTCAAGTCTCTTCTTCATCTGTGAGGCGATTATCCAGAATTTTCTACCATATAGGCGAACTGATATTATATAAGGTTTTGCACTCTTTTCTTCATTTCTGAAGAAATTTTCTTGTTTCTTAATAATTTGCTCAGCTTTTAGAAGGCATTTTTCGCTATCCCAATGCGCCTAAGGATTTTCTTGTCGTATTTTTCATTCTCTATTTATACACTTCCCAGATATCTAGGTTGTTGCACCTGTTTGATATCGGTATTTCCAATTTGAAAATTTCATGTTGAGCTGTTCTTTTTGCAACAACCATGCATTCAGTCTTCTTGCAACTGATACTTAGTCCTTTCTTCACGCTTTCTTTTACTATCTTCTGTAGGAATTTCTGTAGTTTTCTTCTTGTGTCCGCTTATCCATACTGTGTCATCTAAATATCTAATTATAGTAATTATGTGCTGTTTGAAGCCACGAAGTATAAAAAATTGTAGAAATTCATCATAGTGACACGGTGCATAGGTGAAAACATAAAAATAGAATACAGACATGCAATACTTAATGCCAAGTCGTGCGTGTACATGACTATCTCTCGCTCTTAATCAAAATTACGTTTGCATATTTCCAATTAAAGTAGATAGACTAAACTATCGCCCGGTTCACACTCCTCCCTCGTCTATTGAACAGGTGAAGAGGCTCATCCCTTCTTTCCTGTTTAGGATGCAGTTTCCGGTTTTCTCTTTTCCAGTCTTCTCACTTTTTTTTTTCAATTGGAGTAAATAGACTAAACTATCGCCCGGTTCCCACTCCACCCACGTCTATTGAACAGGTGAAGAGGCTCATCCCTTCTTTCCTGTTTAGGATGCAGTTTCCGGTTTTCTCTTTTACAATCTTTGCACTCTTTTCTTTTTTTTTTTTTCAATTGGTGTAGATAGACTAAACTATCGCCCGGTTCACACTCCACCCACGTCTATTGAACAGGTAAAGAGGCTCATCCCTTGTTTCCTATTTAGGATGCGGTTTCCGGTTTTCTCTTTTCCAGTCTTCTCACTTTTTTTTTCAATTGGAGTAGATAGAGTAAACTATCGCCCGGTTCCCACTCCACCCACGTCTATTGAACAGGTGAAGAGGCTCATCCCTTCTTTCCTGTTTAGGATGCAGTTTCCGGTTTTCTCTTTTACAATCTTTGCACTCTTTTCTTTTTTTTTTTTTATTTTCAATTGGTGTAGATAGACTAAACTATCGCCTGGTTCCCACTCCACCCACGTCTATTGAACAGGTGAAGAGGCTCATCCCTTGTTCCCTGTTTAGGATGTGGTTTCCGGCTTTCTCTTTTCCAATCTTTTTACTCTTACGTAGCCCCCTGCGCATCAGTGGCGTTATCGCCTTGCTCGGAGTGATATGATTAAAAAAAAAAATATGAATGGCGCGACAAAATATCCACATCCGCATATACCCCACAGAAATACTTCCTACATAATGGTAAGTCATTCAGTCAGTTAAGTAGGTGATACACGCTTGGGCGATCATGTCTCCAAAGTGACCTGATTGACTGGGCAGAAGATTATCCCGCAGTAGATTGCCATTGCTTACTGTAATTGACTAGTTGTCAGCTAATGCTATAGAACTCAATCTGTCTATTATTTGACTCATAACTAAAAGGTGAAGATATGTATTATATTATTAAGTAGTAATTAGTGGAGGATCAGTTTATTACTTCATAACAATATAAAACTGATCCCCTACTTTCTGCCCAGTAGCAGTCTTAATCATGTTTCCAACTATTAGTACCATACGTGATACACGCTTTGGGCGATCATGTATCGAAAGAGACATGACTGACTGAGCAGAAGATTATCCCGCAGTAGGTTGCCATTGCTTTCTGCCGTAGACTGGTTGCCAGCCAAGGCTATAAAATCCAATCTGTTCTGTTATTTAACCCATAACTGGGGGGAAGATATGGATTAATACCTTTCCCAAGGGTATTTGTGCGTAAGTGGATGGAAGGAATTCAACTGGAATTCGAACTCGGCACCCCTATTTGTCGTTCCGAGTCGATATCCACTGCACCACAACGCACATCCCGCACGGTAAGTCATTAGCTATTTGAAAACACAATTGCTACCAATCTCATACCATTATGTGACAGGTATTTATGGATGTTATATATGGTAGGTATATTTGCCACACCCTATATTTCATTGTTGTGTATATTTCTCTTGTTCCTGCATGACTAACAAAATCATCTGACATTTCTGCAATCCTAGCCAGTCATGGGCCTCTTTTATCAAAAACTTTCGAGAAGGGGCTTTACATCTTTAAGGAAAAGGTTTTACATCTTTTGAGAAAAAGTTTGGCATCATTTGAGAAAGAGGTTTTGTATATTTCGAGAAGGGGTTTTATATATTTCGAGAAGGGGTTTTGAGTCTTTCGAGAAGGGGTTTTATATATTTCGAGAAGGGGTTTTATATATTTCGAGAAAGGATTTTGAGTCTTTCGAGAAGGGGTTTTACAACTTTGGAGAAAGTGTTTTGCATCTTTTGAGAAGTGGTCTTGCATCTTTTGAGAAGTGGTTTTGCATCTTTCGTTAAGGGCTTCACATCTTTCGATCCGATTCCTGCTCCTACGTCTTTATTTAGGTGGCCTGATTTAACTCGGCACACTTTCCTACGCAAGGCATTTGCAGGCTTAAACTGCATGTTATACTGTGCCGAAGGCGAAGTGACACCGTTGAAGAATTATGAGGCCAATCTTTGATAGGCATAGACGACAACTCATCACATTTACTGGTCGCCTTTCACCAAGGGGTAAAACACCACAACCTACCTAACGATTTTGGGTAAATAAATGGCAGAACAGACTGGAATTTGTGGAAGTCATGAACGTCAACTTCATGGCACAAAGAAGAAGAAGAAGAAGAAGAAGAAGAAGAAGAAGAAGAATTGTTCCCTAGAGCAACAACAAATATGAGGACAATATAACAGAGAGGGGGTGGGAGAGGGAAGTAAAATCATTAAATATAGGATAAATAATATCTCTTCATCCCAGAAATTCAGATGACTTTTCTTTCTTTCTTTCTTTCTTTTTTGTTTGTTTGTTATATCCGTATATACGTTGTGGTGCAGTATATATCGGATTGAAATGTTAAATCGGGGAGCCGAGTTCAAATCCCAGTTGAATTCCTTGCATTCACTAACGCGCAAATACCCTTGGAGAAGGTATTAATCCGTCTCTTCCCTTCAGTTATGGTTTAAATGACAGGACAGACTGGGTTCTATAACCTTGGGAGGCAACCAGTCTACCGCAGAAAGTAATGGCAACCTACTGCGGGATAATCTTCTGCCCAGTCAGTCTTTGCATCGATACATGATCGCCCAAGCGTGTATCACGTATGGCACTTAACTGACTGACGTTCAATAAACTCTTGAGAAAAGTATGAATTCGTCGCTTCTCCCTCCAGCTATCGGTTAAATAGCAGAACAGATTCGGTTCTATAGCCTTGGTTGGCAACCAGTACACCGCAGAAAGTAAGGCAACCTACAGTCAATTCTATTTCTTTCGAGACATGATCGCCTAAGCGTGTATCACGTATGACAACTGACTGACACACACACACACACACATATCTATATATAACTGAATTATATATATATATATATATATATATATATAAAACTGAATTATATATATATATATATATATATATATATATATATATATATATATATATAAGAAGATAAGTGTCGAGACCAAAGTACTGTAACCATATCAATTGGTAACGAGTGATAGTTTTCATGCATGTTTTGTTTAAACTATGAGCAGATGGAACAACCACCTGTATTTGACATTTTGTGACCTTTTTATCCTTTTATATTTTAATATTGACTCGAAGGTAAGAAGATAACATGCTCGCAAAGACACGTGTTTTATATATATATATATATATAGAGAGAGAGAGAGAGAGAGAGAAGGAGAGAGAGAGAAAGAGAGAGGAGGGGTGGGAGAGGGAGGGAGATAAGAACATAAAAGAAATGGGCCACACACATACACACACTCACACACACACACATACACACACATATAAGTAAAATCATTAAATATTATCTAAACAGGTGAAGTTCTCTGTCTGGTCGTCTGAGAGATAACAATTTCTAGAGCGCAGAGTTTGATATATGCAAGTGCCAAGATGAACTACAGGGTGCTCCACAAAAAAAAAAAAATGGAAATGTTAGATTTACTATTTCTCTATACTTCTGAAATGAGGTAGTGCATATACTATTTACATTATTCGAACTTTTACGACGTTTTGGTCGTTGTACGCTCCGGCCTTCTTCAGGTGTTAGGAATTTCGAGCAGAACCCTTTATTATGATCACCGGTGTATATCATTCTCATTCCTTGTGTGAAGATGAGGACAATAGTCCGAATAATGTAAATTGTGTTTACTATATAATGAAAGAAAAACTAGTATATATATATATATATATTAGTCATCTACATATAAGCCTGTTTCGCTGTATCACAGATCATCAGTGTGGCTAGACGCATCCACTTGCTTCTAGCCGGGTTCGAAACTCGACCGATTTGGTGTCAGTTGGAGTCGTTAGTCCCTAAGCCATCGACGCATGGAATCAGAGATGGGAAATTTTAACGTGTTGTATATAAGCAGTGTATACACACGCCAGTCACCGAAAGAACTCAATTCATTTCTGAAGAGTAACGCATATAACAGAAGTGGAACTGTTTTAAAATTTTCTTCTTCAGAGAGCTCAATCGTAATGAGATCATAATATTATATATATATATATATATATATAACTTTTAGTTTTGGACACCACATCTAACATTTTATGCTTTTGTTCTCTTTTAAGCTACTAAATTTACATTTGTTTCAAATAAATGTAACAATAAAATTCCAACAGGTAACTAAAATGTACGAAATTCTCAAGGTCTTTTGTGGGGGCATCTTATAGTTTAAATTCGAGATTTTTCTTATCTTCGCTGTTGTCGGTCAGTCACTCTAAAAAAACCTTTGCTATGATTATTGATAAACGTGGATGCGTAAATGAAATATAATTTCTTTTTTTATCTTTTTTACAATGACATTCACCCTGTACAAGTCCTAAGATCTACTCGATTGAAAGATCGGTTTGTTTGTTTAACTGTATGTCAACTTCTTACAGGTCATTTAATGCCAGAATTTAATTGAAATATTTTGAACTTAATTTTATGGCTTCAGCTACAGATTGTTGCGGGGCCGAGTCCCGGAGGAAGTCGACTCGGCAAACTTGAATTCTAGATTAGTGTGAAAACAGCCAAGACAACGAGGAGACAAAGGCAGAGGTAAAAACAATAACAACTTTGGTTTTATTTACGTGAATCGATACAAGATGTAGTTTGGGTTCGCTTCAGGTCCGAAAGGTGGTAGCCTCTAAGGAGTTGGTACGGCGAGCGGTGAGACCTCGTCCAGTGCCGGGTCGAGCTGTGGCGTTAGTTGCGGTAGCTAGTCAGCTGGAGATGCTGGATGAGTCGCCTGGCTGGTTCGGGACGTTCCGTTTTCGGGTCTAGGTCGAAGTGGCGAGCGTGAAGGCGAGCTCGTGCCAGTGGAGAATATCTGACGAAAGGCGGAGTCCCTAAACAGGGCCGAGTCGAGTCAATGTCTGCGAGACCGTACCGAAGGGTAACGGAATCCCTAAACAGGGCCGAGTCGAGTCAAGGTCTGCGAGACCGTACCGAAGGGTAACGGAATCCCTAAACAGGGCCGAGTCAAAGTATGGTCGTCGCGGCTGCGACTCCGAGTGGCCGATTCGACTGCCGAAGCAGGATCAGGATCAGAAGCTGGTGTGATTGCCTCGATGGCTGATCTACCGCCGGAAAGCAGGATCAATGCCAGAAGCGAGTGTAACGGCTAGATGCGACCGCCGGGAGGCAGGATCAAAGCCTAGGTTGTTATACTAAGACAACTCCGAAAGGCTGGTGACAAGCGAAGAGGTGTTCGATCATTTTATGATCGGTAGGAGTAGAAAAACGCTAAATATTAATTGCTCCCCACGTCGTTTGGTGTTTTGGGGAGCGGAGTCTAATTCCATGTGTATTTCGATAGTTTTAGGCTAGTGCGTATTTGCAGAATTGATCTGTGTTGCACGTGTAGTTAAATTTTCTTGAATTTTCTTTACGGGGGGGGCCTTAAGGGTCCACCATTTGTTGGTCAAGGTCAGAGAAAGGCTACTAGTTGCTGCTGCTGTTGCTGTGGTCGTTTTGGGGTCAGGAGGCGGCTAATAGCTGCTGCTGCTGCTGCTGCTGTTATGATCGTATCTTTTTGGAAGTGGCTGTTTGGGGCTGCGACAAGATTACTTGTATTGTTGGTTACTTTACTATAAAATGTATTATATCAAAATTTTATTTTTACCGAATTCATGCTGCTAATGTGCGTGCCAGGCACGAAAACTTAGTTGAAATAGACAATATTAGTAGGAGCAAAATTGTAAAATACAAGACAACGACCGCGTAATTTTTTAAAAGGAAAGACATATTTATTTACATTTTACAATTCCGAAAAAGGTAAAAACAAAATTTGTACAAACATTTCCTTTTGTGCGTCCATTAAGGCCGGATAACAATTTCTGATAAAAGTCCACCAGCGAAAAATGGAAAAAAATTACAACTCGAGAAAAGCCAAGGGTCTTTTAAAAATAACGAAATAAGCAAACAATAAGGCAATAAAAAACAAAGATGTAACCATTTTTGAGAAAAGGCTTATTTGCAAACTGCCCTACTGGTGTATCTGGGACACAGCATTTTCTTTTAAAAGTCCCCTTGTACACGGTTCGTTCTTGAGAAAATTTCTCAGAAAATTTTTCGTTTTAAGTTGTCCAATCTCAGAAGAATTTTTACTTGAACTTCAAATTTCTCTCGACTATGTGTGACTGACTGGTAACAGAGCCTTCTTGATGTTCTCTTGATGTCAATGCCTTCTTTGATGTTGACCTGCCTTCTTCGTTTGCTGCTAAAAAGACTTCTCGTATCTGAGCCTGATTTATTCAAAACATTATGCTCAAGTCTACATTACTATTAGTCTGAGACTAAGTCTTTCATTGGTCAATAAATACGAAAAATAATTTTCATAAACTGGAAATGAATCCTTTACAAATTTTGGCGAGTTTTAACCGCTTAGCTGGAGAAGATCAACATTTGTAATAAATTTTATATAAATCGTCTGGATTACATGAAATACCTTTCAATAAAAAAGGCAACCTAGACGATTATTCATTTAGAAAAGTGTAACATTATTAAAATATTAGAACCTTGAATAAGCTTTCGCTGTTTTCCAACAGATGGCGCTCCCAGAACTGTGAGCGTGTAATTTCAGATAGTAACGCTTCTGTTAGGAAGTGCTTTAAGCAAGCATGAAATTCAGTATATGATATTTCGCCGAAGTGTCAAAAACTTTGTTATAGCGTTAAACATATCGTATTTTGTGCCAAATAGACATGACTGACTGGGTAGAAGATTTTCCCATAGTAGGTTGTCATTACTTTCTGCGGTAGACTGGTTGACAGCCAAGGCTATAGAACCCAGTGTGTCCCACTATTTAACTGAAATCTAAAGGGAGAGGAGATTGATTAATATTTTTTCCAAATCCAACGAATTCAACTAGAATTCGAACCCGGCTTTCCGATTTCTCGTTCCGAAACGATATTCATTGTACCACAACACGTATGAGTGTTATGCTTTATTTAATAAAATCATTGGAGTAGATAGACTAAACTATCGCCCGGTTCACACTCCACCCACGTCTATTGAACAAGTGAAGAGGCTCATCCCTTGTTCCCTGTTTAGGATGTGGTTTCCGGCTTTCTCTTTTCCAATCTTTTTACTCTTTTTTTTTTTTTTCAATTGGAGTAGATAGACTAAACTATCGCCTGGTTCACACTCCTCCCACGTCTATTGAACAGGTAAATAGGCTCATCCCTTGTTTCCTGTTTAGGATGTGGTTTCCGGCTTTCTTTTTTCCAATCATTTCACTCTTACATAGCCCCTGCGCATCAGTGGCGTTACCGCCTTGCTCGGGGTGATATGATTAAAAAAAAAAAGAAATTTATTTGTCTGAATTAAAGAATTAAATATTATTTTGATATTTGTCTGGTCCTCAGATTTAAACATAAAAATGAGATATCCAAATTTATCAAATTTATCAGCATGGTTTAGAGGGACAGATTTCATTTTTGTGCATTTCAACGCAATTTTAAAAAAATAATTAGTGTTACGTTCCCTAGACTTTTCATTTTTCATGACATTAGTAAATATATTATCAGCGTCAGAAATCCCAGAATTTTCATCAGCATCAGAAATCCCAGAACTTTCATCTGCGTCAGAAACACAGAATTTTCATCAGCGACAGAAATTTCAGAATTTTCATCAGCATCAGAAATCCCAGAAAATTCATCGGCACCAGAAACCCCAGAATTTTCATCAGCGTAAAAACTTTCAGAAATTTTATCAGGGTCAGAAATCCCAGAATTTTCATCAGCATCAGAAATCCCAGAACTTTCATCTGCGTCAGAAACGCAGAATTTTCATCAGCGACAGAAATTTCAGAATTTTCATCAGCATCAGAAATCCCAGAAAATTCATCGGCACCAGAAACCCCAGAATTTTCATCAGCGTAAAAACTTTCAGAAATTTTATCAGGGTCAGAAATCCCAGAATTTTCATCGGCATCAGAAATCCCAGAACTTTCATCTGCGTCAGAAACGCAGAATTTTCATCAGCGACAGAAATTTCAGAATTTTCATCAGCATCAGAAATCCCAGAAAATTCATCGGCACCAGAAACCCCAGAATTTTCATCAGCGTAAAAACTTTCAGAAATTTTATCAGGGTCAGAAATCCCAGAATTTTCATCAGCATCAGAAATCCCAGAACTTTCATCTGCGTCAGAAACGCAGAATTTTCATCAGCGACAGAAATTTCAGAATTTTCATCAGCATCAGAAATCCCAGAAAATTCATCGGCACCAGAAACCCCAGAATTTTCATCAGCGTAAAAACTTTCAGAAATTTTATCAGGGTCAGAAATCTCAGAATTTTTATCAGTATCAGAAATGCCAGAACTTTAATCTGTGTCAAAAACCCCAGAATTTTCATCAGCGTCAGAAATTTCAATATTATTCTCAGTGTTAAAAGTCTCAGAATTTTCATCAGCATCAGAAATTCAAGAATTTTTATCAACATTAGAAATTCCATAATTTTTATTAGCGTCTGAAATTTCAGAATTTCCATCAATGTCAGAAATCTTAGAATTTTCATCAACGTGAAAAAATCTCAGAATTTTCATAAGCGTCAGAAATCCCGGATTTTTCATGAGCATCAAAAATTTCAGAATTTTTATCAGCGTCAGAAATCCTAAAATTTTAATCAACATCAGAAATCCCTAAATATTCATCAGCATCATAAAACCCATAATTTTCATCATCGCCAGAAACCTCAGAATTTTTATCATCGTCAGAAATTCCAGTATTTTTATCTCCATCAGAAATCCCAGAATTTTCATCAGCATCAGAAATTTCAGTATTTTTATCAGCATCAGAATTTCCAGAATTTTCATCAGCGTCAGAAATATCAGCGTTTTCATCAACGCCAGAAATTCCAGAATTTCTGCCGAAGTTTTCAAACTCACACTCCTACATCATTCCAGCAATTAGAGCGCTAAATAAAGTAGGACCTGCATCTGTGCTTTATAGACTACGCAAAGGCGTTCGACAAAGTATGACACAAGGACGTGATAAAGATGCTCGACAACCTCGACATTTTCGGAAAATAAAATATATGGTACTTTATGTCAATGTTTCTATTCAACGTTTTTTCCGGTACTCTCCGATAACTCTAACGGATCTCTATGGCAGCTCCTGTATCTCACTATGACAGGAGTATACGTATACTCCAGTCGAGTCTATTATCGTATACAAAGAGGAGATCCCACAATAAATACAAAGGCAGAAAGACCTTTATCTGTGCTTTGTGGACTACGCAAAGGCGTCTGACAAAGTATGACACAAGGACATGATAGAGATGCTCGACAACCTCGACATTTTCGGAAGACGTTAGTATAATCAAGAATTTATACTGGCAACAGACCGTTTGTGTATGGATAGGACGTTGACTCAGCAGGTATGCAAAAATAAAACAGGATTCGTCATTGCCGGCCATAATCTCAACAATATCCGATACGCGGATGACACAGTGCTGATAGCAGACATGGAAAGGAAAATGCAGGACCTTCCACAGAAGTTAGCAAAAGAAAATGAAAGGAAAGTTTTGAGCATAAACCTGAAGAAAACTGAATGCATAGTCATCAGCAAAAAGAGGAGACCAATATGCAAACTGCAAGTTAGAGAATCTAAAATAAAACAAAAAAATTCAAATACTTGGGAAGTGTTTTAACAGAGGATGGAAAATCCAAAGACATATTGGCATAGCCAAAACGTATTTCAGAAGCTAGCCCGAGTACTGAATAGACAGGAAAATTTCATTAGAAACAAAGAAGAGACTCCTAGATTGATATGTGATATATGTCGTTCTGTATGGAAATGAATGCTGGACGATCCCTTCAAGGGTGAAGGAGAGGCTTAAGGCAGCAGAAATGTGGTTTTACAGAAGGATACTGAGGATACCATGGACAGAGCACATGTGCAACGATGAGATGTTGGAAAAGATGCAAACGAGAAGAAAACTGATAATAAACGAGGTTCCTGGGATGTGTAATGAGGAAAGAGGGCCTGGAGAACTTGATACTCACATGTCGGATAAATGGAAGAAGAGACGGGGAAAACAGTGCAAGATGTATTTGTTAGGTCTGAGGAAATGGTTGACGGAGCAGGGCTTAGAAGAGATACCAAGAGAAAAATTACTGAGAGCGACAAGAGACAGAGCCAAGTGGAGGACCATGATCGCCTACGTCCTGAAGGGACACGGCACATGAATAAGAAGAAGTCTAAATGGTGCGGGGGATCATAAAATACCTTTAACGCATTAGAACGATAGTCGGCTTCGTAAATACTTCCATTTCTAATATCTTCCATGCCAAAATGTAAATCGATATAAATAGCAATTATTTGATCAGTGAAAGATTTTACAGAATCTTACCACTTAAGTATAAATTGCTCCTGTAGAGTGCAGAAGTATTTGGGGTTTTGGTAGATCTCTTTTGGTCTTTATTTAAATTCAAGAATATGCATTTTAATATGTTTACTGCACCAATATACCACACCATTAACAGTGGCGATTGGGTCCGAGATTTTTCTAAGAAGAGGGTTAAACTCCAGCAGTGTCTTCATTTTCATACTACATCACTATCGTATACACAACTTAAGAATGAGTTTGGATATAGTATGCTACTTTACTAAATTAATCGGAATGACTTTTCATTCATAGTAGTGGAGTTCTAATCTATCCTTGCCCTCTTTTCCACTTTCAAGCTGTTAGAACACAAGAGATGTTAATTTCAAAACAAAATCAAAGGGTTCATGTCAATACTACCAGAACAGTGTTATTTGTCCGCACTGATTTTTTCCTCTACAAAATTTTGTAAGTATCCTTAAATAGCTAAATGACAAAGAAAACGTAGAGGGAAAAGTGCTGAAGATCAAATCTTATCAAAATCGGAGACTGATTAGTTTCATAAATTTTTGTAGCTTATAAAATTGGGAGCCAAATGAGGGGTCAGCTAAAATTCTGTAGGTGTGGGCGTGGCTCTTTCTGCACTCCCTGTAGAATCACAACTGATCACGAAAATATTTTTAAAAAACGAAATTCTTGAGGCCTAGTATATCAAAATCAACCAAACAACTCACAAAATTTATTTCATTATGTAAATATATATCCTGGTTCCAGTTTTTTTTTTCGAGGTATACACTGTAAATTTAATTTCTACTTGAGAGCCAATTCACTTATTTCCACTTTTAATTTGAATTTCCCAGGGACACACCCAAATCACCATCTATGTGTCTCGGGGACTCAGCATTACATTAAAAACCTATCAACATCTGTGCCTGTCGAATAAAGTAGACTGTGCGAGCAAACATATACTAGCTCTTGCCGCTATTCACTATTGGGTTTAAGTCTGAGTTTTGTTTAGCGGCAAAACAACACCTCTATTTAATGCCAAAAAGGTGGTGCTTTAAGTTTGTTTTTATTTTAATGTTTGCTGATAATGAGAAGGTTGATTTAATCAGATTTTAATTAAAATTTTTGTTTTTATTCTTTTTTATTTTAAAAAAAATTATTATCATAACATTTTTGAAGGAAAAAATTATCTTCAGCAAAACATTTTTGAAGGAAAAAATTATCCTCAGCAAAACATTTTTGAAGGAAAAAATTATCCTCAGCAAAACATTTTTGAAGGAAAAAATTATCCTCAGCAAAACATTTTTGAAGGAAAAAATTATCCTCAGCAAAACATTTTTGAAGGAAAAAATTATCCTCAGCAAAACATTTTTGAAGGAAAAAATTATCCTCAGCAAAACATTTTTGAAGGAAAAAATTAACCTCAGCAAAACATTTTTTAATAAACTGAAAAATGTCTTCTAGTTTTGTATTCAAAATTATTTTGCTGATAATAATTTTTTCCTTCAAATATGTGTTATGGTAATAATTTTTTCTTCAAAAATGTATTGTTGGTAATATTTTTCCTTCAGAAATGTAAATTTCTCTATAAAAGTCTATTTTTATGCATATATTTCTATAAATGTGTATTTTTATACTTTCATAGTGTTTTGACCTTAGTTTAGAGGTTAACTATTTTCCCACAACGGGGACCCTAACAGGTGCTACCACTCCGGGTCAGGGCGGACCTGGGAACAATTTCCTGTTTAGGATGTGGTTTCCGACTTTCTCTTTTGCAATCTTTTATTCTTTTTTTCAATTGGAGTAGATAGACTAAACTATCGCCCGGTTCACACTCCACCCTCGTCTATTGAACGGGTGAAGATGCTCATCCCTTGTTTCCTGTTTAGGATGTGGTTTCCGGCTTTCTCTTTTGCAATCTTTTCACTCTTACGTAGCCCCCTGCACATCAGTGGCGTTACTGCCTTGCTCGGGGTGATATGATTAAAAAAAAATATCCAAGGAATATCGTTATAGTGAAAATAGCCGTTTCTGTAGAAGAAATTAAATTTAGTGACTGAACACTTGTTGTTGGTTAAAAATTCATAATTTTTTTTCTTGCAACAGTTTTTTTTTTCAGATCTACTGTTATTGCTCTTAGACGATGTTTTGCAGGTTATGCAAAAATTCCTACTAACGGCTAAGAAAAAATAAATGGCAGGAAAAAAAGAATTTCTCAATCATGTAAACTTGAGAAGCAATTCACTTGTTTCCACTTTAAACGTCTTACGGTCACATCACGTTGAAACACCCGTTCTCATACAATCAGCAGAGTTAAGCAACGTCAAGTTTGATCAGTACTTCAACGGGTGACTGATTGAGAATATCAGATGCCGTAAACTTGGATGTGTAGATGGTATAATCGATAATGATTCAGAATTTTTTAGTCGGGGAGGTGAGTTCAAATTTTCGTTCAGTTTGTTATATTGACGTACACAGAACTACCATAAGAAAAGGTATGAATATACCTCTTCTCCCCAAGATATGAGTTACTTAGTAAGACTTGTATCATTGGCTTTGAATAACTGCAAAGGGTTGATAAGTCGTAAAAACGAATAAATCAAAGAAATACAAATTAGCTACACCGGCATGTTTTTCAGAATTATTTACATTTATATATAATATAAAGAAAATAACATTTCAACAAAGTGAGGGATCAGTTTATATATTGATTGTAACATAGAATTGACCCCCCCCCAATTTATATCTACATTAAAATTTCTTGTTTGCTTATCAAATTATGATAAGTTTTGGAACTACCTCCCCCTTGCTCAATGTTAATAAATGAGACATGCATCACTAAATCATTATTGTCTCAAAAAAGAAAGAAATTCTTCCAATCTAGAATTTTTTTCTGGCTTTAAATAACCTATAAGGGGTCGATGAGCCGTAGAAAACAAATCAAGTAATGAATGTTCATGGTTTTGGTGGGATTAACCGTTTCCATTCAGAAAACATTCGACGTTCATCGACAGGGCAATTTGCGTTACCATCATTTGAAATTTATAAAATCTTCAACTTTTCAGGAAAATAGTCAAATAAGTCCATTAACTGTTATCATTCTTTCTAGTACTGATGGCAGTTTTCTTCCTAAACTTCTGTAGTTCTGGGCATGACGATAAACTACATCCGGCATCAATGCCTCTGATCGCGAGATTGTAGCGTTTGAAAAGCGTGGAACCAACTCCTAATTGCTGCTGTTCCCAGGTCCACCCTCACCCGAGGTTAAAGTCCCTATTAGGGCCCCATCTCTGTTCTAATAGTGACGCTCCACAAAAAAAAAAGAAACATGAAAATATATATATAAGTATATTTTCATATTAAAAATACCAGCAATACATTTTTATATGAGAAAAAAATACCAACACTACATACTTATAGTCAACTTGCCATCAGTACGCACATACTAAGAAATTGTAACGCTATCACCCGTATCCTTTTAAAATCCTAGCAAACAATATTTACCCTACTCCCCCAACTGGAGCGAGATGTGACACAAGGTCGGTTTTTAATGTGGGGAACCCGAGCTCCTACAATCAGGGCATTGGTCAAATATTACCCAACCCTCGCTTACGCGGTAACTGGGTACCAAACTGGTCTTATCTGGTCAAAGATAGTCATAGTTGGTCAGATCTGGTCATATGTCAGTCAGTTAAGTGCCATACGTGAAACACACTTGGACGATCATGTCTCGAAAGAGACATGACTGACTGGGCAGAAGATTATCCCGCAGTAGGTTGCCATTGCTTTCTGCAGTAGACTGGTTGCCAGCCAAGGCTATAGAACCAAATCTCTCCTACTATTTAACCCATAACTGGAAGGAAAAGACGGATTAATACCTTTCCCAAGGGTATTTGCGCGTAAGTGAATGCAATGAATTCAACTGGAATTTGAACTCGGCTCCCCGATTTCTCGTTCCGAGCCGATATCCACTGCACCACAACGCACATCCTATGTCATAGGTCACTCACCACAAAAAGAGGCAGGTAAGTATAAAGAACTCTTTCATGACATTAACTCATATAAAATCCTACAAAATCTTTAAAAAAAAATCAAGCTGTATTCCAAAATATAACTTCGACAAAACTACAGTATAAGACAGACATCACCACCACCTCTAGTAATTATGTCCACTCAAACATGTATATCTTCAAAAGCAGACTATCATCTACCATGTATTCAATTGCGAAATCAGAATAACATTTTTATCACATAAAACTCTCATGAAATTTACATTTCGATATTAAACAACCTATACTGTGTCGATGTGAAGTCAAACAGACAAATCAAAACCAAGAGTTATTATAGTAAACACTTCATAGATATTTGAAACAGACGCCTAATGAATAATTATTATTTATTGAACGGTGTCTATTTTTATGCAATACATTTTATATAAAAAAATACTAACAATACATGCTTATAGTAAAATTGCTGTCAATACATACTAAGAAATTGTAACGATATCACCCATTTCTGTTTAAAATATAGGGTGACCAAAAAAAAAAACTGGAATTTTTTAAGTGCGTATTGGTAAACATGAGCAAGCGGCGAAACAGTGGTCACACGAAGGAAACACTCTGTCATTTTAGTAACCATGGGTCAAGATGAATTTCTAAGCAAGTTATGGATGGCAGAAGAGGCCCATTTTCATCTCTGTTGTGGAGTAGTTTTCGCACTGAAGGTTATAATCGTGCTATGTCGGTTGCTAATCGGCTTAACGCACCCCAAATGATAGGAACTTGGTAATCTTCCACTGTAAGCTGACTCCTTAGTATTCGGCCGACTAATATCAAGTGCCTAGTGGTTCTACTGAACTCAAATAGAACTCTAAAGAACTATGAACATTTCAAGAACTTCTCAAGAACTTCAATATTTATTGCACATATATGTACAAATGTGGCACAAGGCCTAAAACGGGGATGGGGAAGGCTGGTCATCCTCTGTCCTAATTTAAATCAGCTATTCACTTTCGTCGACCCTGACACAGTTACAATAAACCTCACACCATAACACGCTGAAGAACACTCTAGAACTTCTGAAGAACACTCTAGAACTTCAAAGAACTTCTATGAACTTCCCAAGAACTTATCGGGTTAACTTCCTGTTAATTCTTATTATAATATAGTCCATTATCTAAGGAATAGGTGTGTTTCAATATAACATTCTCACAGATTACGTGAATAAGCAGAACTACCGTCACTCGGCAGATGCAAATCCTAATGAAGTTCATGAGCGCCCTTTACACGCTAGTAAAGTGACAGTATGGTGTGCTGTTTCATTACAGGGGATCATCGGACCTTAATTTTTTGAAAATGAACAAGGGATCTAAGTCACTGTCACTGTCCCAAGAGCAGATTTCAAGAATGCACTCGTACAGGAGGACGACATCTACAGGACGTAATTTTTAAAAAAACGAAAATTCCATCATTGTTTTTTAAATGACATGTTTTAAGGTTTCGATTACTTTGAATAAAATATTTTTCTTCCGTCACTAAAATATTTTTCTTCTGTTCTAATGGATTGTTAAAAAGTTCCCCTTTTTGGGGGGGTCACTCTACTACCAACATGAAAGAACTCTTCTATAGCTTTAATCCATATAATATCCTACAATTTCTTAAAGAACATAAACAAACCCATATCACTTGACTTGAGGTGGTAGCACCTGTTATAGTCCCAGATATGTTCAAATAAGTAGCGTGCCAATCAAAAACAAAACACTATGTAAGTATACAAATACATTTTTATAGCAAAATGACCAACAATGCATTTTATCTGCAGTTGAAGCCATAAAATTGTGTTTAAAATATTTAGATTTCTGCATTAGATAACCTCTAGACCACCCAACAAAAATTTGATAGACCGCCCAACAAAAAACTGATAGACCTCCCAACAAAATCCACCAACCAACACAAAAGAACTCTTTCATGATATTAATTCATATAATATTCTACAGTTTCTTAAAGCAAGCAAACTGTGCTCCACATTATAACTTCAACAAAATTACAACATCACTGCCTCTAATAATTATGCCCACGCAAATATGTATATGCACAAAAGCTGAGTATCATCAACCATGTATTCTATTGTGAAAGCAGAATAATATGCAGGGTGTTGCAGCAAAATCCGACACTTGACAAAAAGTAAACGAAATAGGCAATAAAAACAAAAGTTGTATATGCAAAGACCCGGCAGTTTATCAACAGTTAGAGTTCGATACTACATTATTTTTCAATGTAACCTCTTTCGGCGGCGATGACCATCTCAAGGCGGGCGCGAAATTAGTCTCACGCTTTGGCAACTATGTCCTTGTCCATAATGTCAAACGCCTCCACGGTGGCAGCTTTCAGAGAGTCGACCGTGTTGTGGGCGTGCTTGTTGGTCTTGGCCTCGATCACGCCCCAGAGGAAATAGTCAAGAGTGTTGCAGTCGGGTGAGGAGGACGGCCACATGTCCGGCGACCTGTGGTGAGGAACACTGTTGAGTAGCCACGCCTGGGTCGTCTTGGCGTTGTGTGCAGGAGCGGAGTCGTACTGGAAGACGTAGGGGCGTCCAACGGCGATCACGTCCATCCAGTGCTTCACCACGCTCCTCAGTACCTCCTGGTAGATCTCAGCGGTGACACTCAGACCTTTTCAAAGAATGCTGAGGTTCTTCTATGACGAAATGAATTTCATCCAGGATCAGATGAGCAACAGCTAGAACGACAGGTGGATATGCAAAGACATCGTGGAGGTTCCCGTCGTAAAGCATACGAAGTTTCCCTCTGTACTAATTTCGCGACCGACTTGAGATGGTAGCGGTTACATTGAAAAATAATGTAGTGTGTCGCTCCTACTTTATGCTTTGGCGTTGAAGTTTCTTCGCTGGCTAAGGTACATGGCGTGCAATCCGGCCCTACACTGAATCACTGTCCCTGGTGGGGCTTGAACCAGGTTTCTGCGTGCGCCGATGATGTATCCATATTTATGTCGCGGGGCGACATTGAGTTTTCACAGAAGGCGTTTGCGAGGTTTAAGAAAGTGACCGGGGCCAAAATTAATCGCAACAAGTCTTCCGGCTTGCGGTTAGGTGCCTGAAAGAGAGTCGATATTCCGGGACCCTTCATTTGAACTGACGAACCCACACGCATTCTTGGAGTGTGATTCGTGCCGGATCTCCAGCTGGAGAAGAATTAGTCGGAGGTACTGTCAAACGTCGGAGCGAAAGTGGAGACTTGGATTCGACAGCGGTTGTCCCGTGAAGGGCAGGGTTTAGGCATGTGCCACATACGTCTTTCTCCTCATTCTTTACCGGTTGCCGTTACTCCCTCTCTGTGGTGACCGTAGGGAGGTGATACAGCGCTTGTTGTCAATTGAGACGTCTGCGCTAAACGTCCGTGTCATGCTAGGAATGCCACGCAAAGTGACGCATCGAAAAGCATCTAGGTTGGCTTTTTTATGCTGCAAGTTGACAGGGAATTCGATTTTGGAGAGGAATGTAAGAGCGTCTTCCATAGTCTTACCCTCACTTCTCCCGTTTCGGAGGCAAAGCGCCGACATAAGCCACGGAATCAATTGAAATTCTTACTCGAGTGTCGAGAAGTCTTGTGGATTATTCCTCGATCCACTGACCTTTCTTGGCATCGGAAGTCCTTGTATTGTTTATTACTAGAGGGGTCGCGACGAAGGACCCTCTACGTGATCGGCTTGGCTTGTCGGCGGCCTAGTCGTACTTCTTCCAGAGTCGAATTACCTCATTAACTCGGAGTTTTCGCTTACATGGCGATTGATTTAGAACAAGCTATCTCTCAATGACATGACCTTCAGATAGGGCGGGTGGATTTTCCCGACTGTCATCGGTGTGACCTTGGTTTAGAAGAAACGGCTGGGCATGCTTACTACCATTGTTCTCGGGTGCGCCCTTTCTGGAACCGTGTCGGCGAACTGACGACTTATATTGCTCCCGAACAGCTCGTGTCCATCGATCTTGCGTATGCCTGTGATAATTGTCACACACCCAAATTCTGGGCTGAAACTTACCTGGCTGTTGATGCGAAAGGCTTTCTGGTTCGGCAAGAAACTTTCTTTATCGGGTTTGGGTAGTTCGTCCAACTGCGTCCGCTGCGGTTAGACGGTGGTCGCAACCCTGTCTCACGCCTTCTTCTACTGCAAGGTTGTAATCCCGTTGTGTAAGTAAGTGGCTTCATGGTTTGCATGCAGCACGGAGAGTTCTTTGGCCTTGGGGTCGCTTCTGTTAGTAGCAATGTGGTGCCGTCGTTGACTAGGGCGGAGCATTATTTGTTCGTATGCTTACTAGGTGTTATGGGAGTCGTGATATGGACGACGCGACAGAACGAGTTCTATGGAAACGAGAAGTTTTCCTCTTCCTAGCTGATCTTTTGTAGTCATAAGTTTAGATCAGGAAGGAACGGTGACGACTCCCTCCATCAGAATTTGGCAAAAGGTGAGTCTTGCGCGCATCTGTCGAGTGAAAGGAGCTGACTTGGTGGCATTTTGATGCCGGTTAGGCATTAGGATATTGAGGATCCTGTATTAAATATCGTCAACCCCACCCAAAAGTAGGTTAGATTTGTTTTTCTTTTTGTTTCGCTATGTTTAAACTTATCTAGGGTATGTATGTTCATTGGTACCACTTTTATTTATTTATTTTTTTTGTCTTCACTTTCTTTAGTTTAATTTCCCACCCTCTTCCTCTTTAGGTGACCAGAAATGTTAGTTCCCTGGTAGATGCGGGCACTTTTCGTTTTCGGGTGTGTTTATTTCGTATTTGTTGTTATGTTTAGATGAGTGCGTGATTGTGTGTATGGTTGAATGAATGACTGATTTATATACGACCCGTTAAAATTAGTCCAGCTAACTGATGTTTCTGTCACGATTAAGGATTGTGGGCGGTTTTTATTACTAACAACATTTTTGTTTATTTTTTGTAAATTTGTCCACACTCCCCACATACAAATTGTATATATGGAATTAATTAGATTTCAGCGTCTTTGAGGCTTTATGGTTTTTGTAGTTCGAATGGTAAGTAAGAATGTGATGTTTTGGTTCATTGTATAGTCTGCTTGGGTGAGCAAATGAGGCTAGCTAAGACAGATGAAGACCAACCTTCCTCACTCCCTAATTTTTGGCTCTGTGCTGCATTTTTTGTTTTTTATACAAAAATTGATATTGTAATTATACTGATTAGCAGTTAGTGTCTGTTTATCTACTTCACGAAGCATGCGATTCTTGTATTTGTCATATACTTATTCTCAACTTCCTTTTTGCTGATTACTCACGCAGTAACTTTTTACGGTTACTGCTACTACAACTACTACAATAATAATAATAATAATAATAATAATAATAATAATAATAATAATCTGTGCTTGCCCCAAACGAATATAAAAATCGCCACGATAGAGTTGGACAATATTTACATTGGGCAATGTGCAAACATTATGGAAAAGCTGTAAACAAACACTGGTATGAACATCACCCAGCACCGGTTACAGAAATAGAAGATGTAACCATTCTATGGGATTACACCATCTACACAGACAGAAAAATTGAAGCAAACAGGCCAGACATTATTGTTAAAAACCAGAAGGAGAAAACTTGTCTATTAATTGATATGGCTTGTCCAGCGGATTGTAACATAGCAATCAAGGAATTTGAAAAACTGTCAAAATATAAAGACCTGGAAATTGAAATAGAAAAAATGTGGAAATTGAAAACAAGAGTTGTGCCAGTGATAGTAGGTGCACTTGGAATGATAAAAAATGGAACAAAACAACACATTGAAAGAATCTCTGGAAACCCCAGCTTAAGAGATATACAAAAAATTGTCTTATTAAGTACAACCCACACACTAAGGAAAACTTTATCTATGTAATGCTGGGGATGATAGGGAAGACAGAAAAACATGAAATGGAACCATAACAACATGCCACTACCTGCCTTAGGTCTCCCCGCAGACTTGGTTGGTAGTGAGACCAAAGCAGAAATCGAAATATGATGAAAAATGACACAATAATAATAATAATAATAATAATAATAATAATAATAATAATAATAATGGTATAGTGTTCAGAATTTCACTGTGTGTTCTTTGCGGAGTCACCATTCATGTAGGGTGCGTGAACCATGCCTGGTAAAAGGCCACTTCCAGACATAGCCGACAATCCCCGCATTTAAAGATATCATCAGGTTGTGGAAAAAAGTGGAATTTTGTTAACAGAACTGGATACTATATATTATGTGTGAGCAGAAAAATGTTCATAGAGCAAATACATGTAGTTTTGTAGTTACAATTGTTCAAAGTGAAATGTAAGTATTTAAAATGTCCCATAGAAGTTTAGAGTACATGGTTGATAGTAGCAGAATGTAAAGTCTTGTGTTCCTTCCTCTTTTTTGGTAGGTTGGCGACAGGGTGAGAAAGAAAGAATAAATAAATAGTACTTATCGCAGACAGAGTATTTATGTTTTTTTTGTTGCTGTTGTTGTTTTCTTCGGCGACGTAGAGTAAAAAAAAAAGAAAAGAAAATTGGAAGAAGGGGTCGGTGAGATGTGACCGAGTCAGCTTGAAGTTTCTTCCTTACATTGTGAAATGCTATCAGATACCGCTCCCATGCTGACTGACTTTGACCAGTCAGCAAACGTGATATAAATATTGAAGTTTCTCATGTCGGCTCCAGCAGGCATTTTCTTCTTCAGGTGTGAAAACAAATTTGACTGACGTCATATATGAATTTTCTATTTCTTATCCAATCAGGATCCAGAATTTTACTTTTCACACTGACTTGTGAAATTTGCCTTGGTCTGGGTTTTTCCAAAAATGTTTAGTCGTTTGAATCCGATTTTGCGGGTGTGCAATTTTACGTTGTGTGTTTTAGTTAGTTGATGGATGATACAGTATTTCTATCCTATCACTGTAGGTACCTCCAAAAAATCTTCTAAACAGTGCATATGAGGAAAATCACCAAACATGATAAAAAGTTTTATCGTCAAAATATTTTGTATTATTGACAGGAAAAACCATAGTATTTTTGTTATTTAATTAATTTTTTAATCATTTCTAAGACGTTCGACATTTTGGTTAAAATCTTTTTTTTTTTTTGTATCAGTGAGCGGGCCAAAGATTAGTAAGATATTTTTTCCGGTAAATAACACATTGTTTTAAAAGTTCATGCAAAAATAAAATAATTGTTGGATTTTAATTACGTTTTCAGAACATATTTACGAATGAATTACATTATTTTTAATTTTTTTTAAATCTTCGTAAAAATAGTTATTTTTACATCCAAAGCCCCACTTATTTAATTTTATGAAATTTTGAGAAATTAAAATTTCAGTCTCTTCATATTTATATTACTTAAAATCAATAACCCCTGGAGAATTTAAATAATCAATTTGTTTTTTGTCAAACCCCGTTTGTTTTTTGAGAAACCCCGTTTGCCAAAAATCTGCTCTGAATTGTAAAATAAAAAAAAGCAATAAAACTATGACATTATTTAATTAGAAAGGCTTTTGGTTGCTTTTATCAATAAGATATATTAAGAACACTATTTTTCTTTAAAAAAAAATGATTTTTCAATGGATAATAAATGCTTACAAGAATCGTTTTCATTTTTTTATTTTAATTAGAATAATTTATTAAGTTTTAAATCTTTAAAAATTAATTTCAGCCTTTTAGATTATATTATTCTTGAGTGAAAACTATATTTACAAATAATAAATGGAAATGCTGAGTACACATCACCAAAGATCAATATTTTAAAGCATATTAACTTCATTTTAAATCTTTAAAAATTCTGCATTAATTTCAGCCTTTTAGATTCTTGAGTGAAAACTATATATTTTTTTTTTTTTTTTTTTTTTTAATCATATCACCCCGAGCAAGGCGGTAACGCCACTGATGCGCAGGGGGCTACGTAAGGGTAAAAAGAATGGAAAAGAGAAAGCCGGAAACCACATCCTAAACAGGAAACAAGGGATGAGCCTCTTCACCTGTTCAATAGATGTGGGTGGAGTGTGAACCGGGCGATAGTTTAGTCTATCTACTCCAATTGAAAAAAAAAATAATAAAGGAAAAGAGTGAAAAGATTGGAAAAGAGAAAACCGGAAACCGCATCCTAAACAGAAAAAAAGGGATGAGCCTCTTCACCTCTTCAATAGATGTGGGTGGAGTGTGAACCGGGCGATAGTTTAGTCTATCTACTCCAATGGAAAAAAAAATAATAAAAAAGGAAAAGAGGAAAAGATTGGAAAAGAGAAAACCGGAAACCGCATCCTAAACAGGAAAAAAGGGATGAGCCTCTTCACCTGTTCAATAGATGTGGGTGGAGTGTGAACCGGGCGATAGTTTAGTCTATCTACTCCAATGGAAAAAAAAATAATAAAAAAGGAAAAGAGTGAAAAGATTGGAAAAGAGAAAACCGGAAACCGCATCCTAAACAGGAAACAAAAAAAAAAAAAAACAAAAAAAAAAAAAAAAAAAAAAAAAAAAAAAAAAAAACAACGTTGTTGAATTGATAAGTTTTAACTTAGTTAAAGTCCAGGCAATGAAATGTCTAAGAAAACAAAATCAATCCTTCAATTAAGCATGAAAAGTTTTAAAATCAAGCAAAAATTAGGCAAAACGAACAAAAAATAAAAAAGTAATGGCTCACCCAGAACAGAATTCAACAAATGGAAACGCTAAATACACATCACCAAAGACCAATATTTTTAAAGCATTTTAACTTCATTTTGTAGATGTAAAAACGTGCCGATTTTTGTAAGAACAAGCAACCATATATGTTGAAAATATCATTGTCAGAAAATAAGAGCGATAAAAATAGTAAATTTAAAGCCAAAATTTCTAAAATTCAGTAAAATATTAAATTACAGAGAATATTTCCTTAAATTTTTAGATTTATACAGTAATTAAAATTTATATAAAAAAGGCGCTCGCTTCAGTTTCTTCAATTATGTTTTACTGATAAAGTCTCCGTAGAACAACAAAACATCTATCAGGACGCTATCATCACATCAATACGGTACTGGTTAAAAACACAGCTACTGTCGGGTTAAAATATATTTCTGCAATATTTTATGCTTAAAGTAAATAATATTAGTTTCAAATCATATTATTTATACTTTAAATCGGCTAATATTCCTCAAATACAGTTTTAGAAAAGTAGATTTTATTTTTGGAAGATTTTTTTGTAATAAAAATAATTACATTGCATTGGATATCGGCTCGGAACGAGAAATCGGGGAGCCGAGTTCGAATTTCAGTTGAATTCATTGCATTCACTTACGCACAAATACCCTTGGGAAAGGTATTAATCCGTCTATTCCCTCCAGCTATGGGTTAAATAACAGGACAGATTGGGTTCTATAGCCTTGGTTGGCAACCAGTCTACCGCAGAAAGCAATGGCAACCTACTGCGGGATAATCTTCTGCCCAGTCAATCATGTCTCTTTCGAGACATGATCGCCCAAGCGTGTGCCATGTATGGCAGTTAACTGACTGAATTACATTGCGATGAAAGACAACTAAAAAAGGCCAGTATTCATATATTTTAGTAGAATAGTCAATTTAAATTAGCTTTTAAATTAGGACGACGTATTTTGCTTATTAGAACTATTAAATTTAAACTATCCACTTGAAATTAAAACTAAAATAAAAGCTTCAAGAAATATTTTTCATCTTTAAAAATTCATTTTAAAATTTAGGGACCCCCACAAAATTCGAGAAACCTATGTAATGGCGTTATAAATAATTTTTTAAATGTGTATACAAACCAATGTGCTTTGTTGTTGTTATGGTGAAACACATCTATTCCTCGAATAATGGACCCTACCTCCTATATTATTAAGAGGTAACAGGAAGTTAACTCGAGAAGTTCTTGGGAAGTTCATAGAAGTTCTTATAAGTTCTAGAAAGTTCTTTAGAATTCTATTGGCGTTCAGTAGAACTATTTGTTAGTTCCTGTTTGGACATAGTTAATCTAAGGCAGTTGATATTAGTCGGCTGTTAGCCGAATACTAAGGAGTCAGCTTACAGTGGAAGATTACCAAGTTCCTAACATTTTGGGTGCGTTAAGTCGATTAGCAACCGACATAGCACGATTATTACCTTCAGTGCGAAAACTACCCCACAAAAGTTGCGCAGTGAATATCGGCTCTGGACGAGAAATAGGACAGCCGAGTTCTAAAATTCCAGTTGAATTCGTTGCACTTACGCACTATAAGCTTTGGAAAAGGTATTAATCCGCCTCTTCTCTCTCTAGCTATGGGTTAAATAGCAGAACAGATTGGGTTCTATAGCCTTGGTTGGCAACGAGTCTACTGCAGGAAGTAATGGCAAACTACTGCGGGAAAATATTCCGCCCAATCACTCATGTCTATTTCGAGACATGATCGCCCAAGCGTGTAACACTTAAGAACTGACATAAACTAATCTTTGGAGTAAATATCCGCAACAAACAAAAACACTTTTGATGCCCTATTTTTCCGTTTTTGTTTATTTCAAATTTTCATTGCAAACCATTTTCCTACTTTATCTTTTTTCTTCGACGCGCCGTTCTGTTCTTGGAGAAAGAAGAATCCTTCGCAAAATCAAAATTCCAAGATTGTCGACTCCTAGTTCTATGGCGTCAGCGTGTCTGACCATTAAACACCTCCCGTCTGGTCACTTGTCATTGGAAGCAATTCCTAAGGGAGCCAATTCAGCGCCTACTGAATATTCTAGTAGAAAGCTACGCGATAGTTTTGTCTTCGAACAATAAATCTACAAGAAAACTGCAATTTTGGGTGTGAGGGTGGGTGGTGCTTGAGAAAAGTTTTTTTTTTTTAAACATAGACGGAAGTAAAGATAAAAGACAAAGGTGAGAGATTTATCAAATCAGTAGGGAGAATCGTAAACGTTAAGTAAACGAGCTGTTTATGCAAAGATATGTTTGAAGAGAGTGAAAAGGAATGGTTGAGGACTCAAGTTAGAGAAAATGTAGAAAGAAAGAAAGAAAGAAAGAAAGAAAGAAGAATAGATATGATGAGAAAGAAAGAAAGATTAGTCGTAATAAGAAAGAAAGAAAGAAAGAAAGAATGAAAGAGTAGATATGATAAGAAAGAAAGAACAGATTAGTTGTGTTAAGAAAGAAAGAAAGAAAGAAAGAGAGGTGTTAAAAGAAAGAAAGAAAAAAAGAATAGATATGATGAGAAAGAAAGAAAGGTTAGTTGTGATAAGAAAGAAAGAAAGAAAGAAAGAAAAAAGAAAAATAGATATCATAAGAAAGAAAGAAAGAAAGAAGAATAGATATGATGAGAAAGAAAGAAAGATTAGTCGTAATAAGAAAGAAAGAAAGAAAGAAAGAATGAAAGAAAGAAAGAATGAAAGAGTAGATATGATAAGAAAGAAAGAACAGATTAGTTGTGTTAAGAAAGAAAGAAAGAAAGAAAGATGTTAAAAGAAAGAAAGAAAAAAAGAATAGATATGATGAGAAAGAAAGAAAGGTTAGTTGTGATAAGAAAGAAAGAAAGAAAGAAAGAAAGAAAGAAAAAAGAAAAATAGATATCATAAGAAAGAAAGAAAGAAAGAAAGAAAGAAAGAAAGAAAAATGAATAGCTATGATGAGAAAGAAAGAAAGATTAGTTGTGAAAAGAAAGAAAGAAAGAATGAAAGAAAGAATGGATAGATATGATAAGAAAGAAAGAAAGAAAGAAAGAAAGAAAGAAAACAGATTAGTTGTGATAAGCCAAAAAGAAAGAAAGGAAGAAAGAATGGATAGATATGATAAAAAGAAAGAAAGAAAGAAAAATGAATACATATGAAGAGAAAGAAAGATTACTTGTGATAAGAAAGAAAGAAAAAAGAAAGAAGAATGAATAGATATCATGAGAAAGAAAGAATGATTAGTTGTAAAAAGAAAGAAAGAAAGAAAGAAAGAAAGAACCGATTAAATATAAGAAAGAAAGCGAGAAATAAAGGAGGGCTCAGATAATGTAAGAAAAAAGAAAAAGGGATAAGATGCGATAAAAAAGGAAGAATCGATTAAATATTACAAGAAAGAAAAGAAAAAGTAAAAATAAAAAACAAAGAAGGGACAAAAGAGAGATTATAAGTAAGAAAGAAAGAAAGAAAGAAAGAAAGAAAGAAAGAAAATCTAAATATTTTGAACACCATTATATAGCTTCTACTACAGAACATATTCTGTTGGGCATTTTGCTATAAGATGGATTGTTGCTAATTTTACTATGAATAGGCATGGTTGCTAATTTTATTATACATATGATTGTTTATCATTTTGTTATAAGTATTTTTGACAATTTTATTATTGTTCATTTTTTTTCTATTGCTGGTATTTTACTATAAAAATGTATGTTAATACTTTCTTAGTGTTTTATCCATATATGAGAGTTCATTATTTGCCCATAGCTGGGACCCTAACAGATGCTGCCACCCCGGGTTAGGGTGAACCTCAGAACTACATCAATTAAGAGGTGGTTCCACGCTTTTCAAAATCTCCGGTTCTTTGATCAGAGCTCTGCTACCGGATGTAGTTTATCGTCATACCCAAGACTAAAGAAAGAAAGAATGTTGGCATTAGGTTGTAGATTTTACAATTAAGAAATAATTAAACGTCAAAAAATTTAAAGGGAATTGCTTTGATATTTTTTTAACATGTACTGGAAGTTATTCAATCAAAACGGATGTGCCAATTTTCTTCACTTTCTTTTACTACAGGCTGGCATGCTTATAAAATCCACAAAACCAAAAATACGAATACTCCTTAAAATCACACAAATTTCATAATACTACGTTCTGACACCGTTACATATGATTGAGTTTGAGTTTTGTTTAACGGCATATCAACACCTCTGTGGGTTATTTAATGGCAAAAAGGAGGGGGGGTTAAGGTATTTTTTTAATGTTCGGTTATAGTTGAGAAAGTTGATTTAGTCAGATTTTGATGAAACATTTTTGGTTTCTATTCTTTTTTATTTTAGAAAACTGAAAATGTCTTCAAGTTTTGTATAAAAAAATATCTATCTCAGTCTTTCTTTCTTTCTATCTATCTATCTATCTATCTATCTATCTATCTATCTATCTATCTATCTCATCTTTATCTTTCATCTTTATCTATCTATCTATCTATCTATCTATCTATCTCAGTCTTTCTTTCTATCTATCTATCTATCTATCTATCTATCTATCTATCTATCTATCTATTAGTTAAGACTATTCCTATCTATCTATCTATCTATCTATCTATCTATCTATCTATCTATCTATCTCAGTCTGTTCCTTATCTATCTATCTATCTATCTATCTATCTATCTATCTCAGTCTGTTTATATCTATCTATCTATCTATCTATCTATCTATCTATCTAAGACTATTCCTATCTATCTATCTATCTATCTATCTATCTATCTATCTAGTTAAGACTATTCCTATCTATCTATCTATCTATCTATCTATCTATCTATCTATCTATCTATCTATCTATCTATCTATCTCAGTCTTTCTTTCTATCTGAGAATAATTATTTTCTTCAAAAATGTCTATTTTTCTATAAAAGTCTATTTTTATGTATATATTTCTATAAAAGTGTATCTTTATACTTTCATAGTGTTTTGACCTCGGTGTGTGGTTAACTATTTGCAAATATCTGAGACCCTAACAGTTACTACCACTACGGGTCAGAGCGGACCTGGGAACAACAACAATTAAGAGGTGGTTCCATGCTTCTCACAACATCCCAATCAGAGGTCTTGCTGCCGGATGAAGTTTACCTTCATGCCCAGGACTCTTTTTATATGAACTCTCAAATAAATTAGCTATACCAAACACTAGAATCATTACCACCACCTCCAAGACTATTGGTGATAATGTTAGATTAAAAAAGACACCAAACACTAATTTAAATGCCGGGATTTACAAAATAGTTTCTACAGTGCAATAACGTATAACATTTAGTCAGTTAAGTGTCATACGTGAAACACGCTTGGGCGATCATGTCTCGAAGGAGACATGACTGACTGGGCAGAAGATTATCCCGCAGTAAGTTGCCATTGCTTTCTGCGGTAGACTGGCTGCCAGCCAAAACTATAGAACCCAATCTGTCCTGTTATTTAACCCATAACTGGAAGGAAGAGACGGATTAATACCTTTCCCAAGGATATTTGCGCGTAAGTGAATGCAATGAATTCAACTGGAATTCGAACTCGGCTCCCCGATTTCTAGTTCCGAGCCGATATCCACTGCACCACAACTCACAACGTAAAATATTACAAATTCTAAAAGCGCGGATCTACGAACATAAAAGAGTCTTACGTCTGAACATACGTTCCAACTCTCGAAATAACGAGACACAATTTTGATTTCTCAAATGCTAGTTTAATTAAAAAAAAAGAACATAGGCTTTTAAGGTGGAAGTACTTTGAAAACATATTAATAGCATTACTACCAACCCTAAATACGTGACAAAAATATTACATTACTTCTACATGTTTCCACAAATCTCTAATCCATGAACCCAAAATATCAATAAATATAATTAGATAATTTAAAGATAATTTTCTTATATTCATAACATTTTAATATTGTTTTCTCTTTGTGAACTACATACTATTTTACTTCGTAATTAATTTAATTAATTTTTCTCTCTATTGTTCCCTATTATCTACATTTTTTCACTAATATTATATTATATAATAATATTATATTATTAGAGTTTATTATTATTATTATGATTGTTATTAATATTATTATTATTATGTTCATATTTCTGAGATGAGGTATTTACATTATTTATATTATTCGGACTATTGTCCTCACCTTTGTTGCCATTTGTACGACGTTTTGGCCGTTGTACGCTCCGGCCTTCTTCAGGTGCTAGGAATTTCGAAACGAACCCTTTATTACAATTACTTGGGTATACGCAAAGGATGAGAATGATATACCCTAGTGATTGTAATAAAGGGGTCGGTTCGAAATTCCTAGCACCTGAAGAAGCCCGAGCGTACAACGGCCAAAACGTCGTACAAATGGCAACAAAGATGAGAACAATAGTCCGAATAATGTAAATATTGTAAATACTATCTAGTTTATTAATAGTGTATTATCATTTTATTATTATTATGATTACATTTTTTATATGCTATTATATATTATTGTATGTTATTTATATTGCTTTATTGTAATAGATTGATTTGAAGAGAATTAGATAGATAGATAGATAGATAGATAGATAGATAGATAGATAGATAGATATGAACAGACTGAGATAGATAGATATGAACAGACTGAAATAGATAGATAGATAGATAGATAGATAGATAGATAGATAGATAGATAGATAGATATAGAAAAGACTGAGATAGATAAATATGAACAGACTGAAATAGATAGATAGATAGATAGATAGATAGATAGATAGATAATGAACAAACTGGAATACATACTTAGAAAGAGGGAAAAAAGGGAGAGGAGCTCAAACTGATATCTACCAGTGGTGACGGGAGTCGGAGGCAGTGTACTTCTGTTTTCATCAGTGACCACAATTTGAAAAAGAACTTTTTTTCTTTAATCTTATCGTCATCTTTTTTCTTGTTAGAAATCGGAGCTGGTTTCTGATCCCTTGTCTTTCACTCATTCACGCCCACGCCTCCAACAGATAAGAACGGGTCAGTGAGTGCTTTTGGATATTCTGTAATGCGATTGATTGAGAAAAAAAAACAACGAGCTACCCCTGTTTCACCCGCAGGCTATTACGATCATCCCGATTAATATTCACAACCAACTACCATATTACGTTGGAACACCGGTTCCCGTACGGAATCAGCATCATCATTCTGCGGCCTCGGCCGAGATAGAACTCACTACACCCTTCCAGTATTCCCTATTTGTCATAGCTCCTGTAAGATCTTCCTTAGCAATAGATGTATCTCTATGTATCCTGTCTGGAAAGGTTAATTTACGAGATCGATTGTGAGATGATGGGTGCCTCCATCATACAAACGATGAAACAAGTTCATCTGTGGCACGTGCACAACTGGACACGTCTCTTTTGAACTAAGGTTGATACTCTTGCTAGGTCTCATTATATCATTTCTAGAGTTGGGTAGTTTCGCCATGAAAGATCAAGTACTCTTCTGAGAAGACGAGTATAACATCCATCTAAACGGCGCTGTTGTTTTGCTGAAAGAGCCCAAGTTTCAGATCCATAGAGTAAGATTGGTTCAATAAGTGAGCGAAAAACTTGGATTTTGATCTTACGATCAAGATTGGATTTCTAGATCTTATCCATTTTGTTACAAGCAGTCCATGCTATGCCTTTTTTTATATCAAAATCTTTTTTCAGAATTCTTGATGTGTGATCCTAGATATTTGTAGTCATCAACGCGTTTAAGGATGTTATTCGAGAGAGTTTTAATTTCATGATTGCTGCGAATGTTAATTGGCATACACTCAGTTTTGGTTTCATTCAGGTGAAGCCCTGAACAGTTTGCTGCTGATTCAAGAGAAGATAGGAGTGCTTGAGCACTAAGGAGGTTGTCTGACAACAGCGCAATGTCATCAGCAAAATCAGCATCGGTAATATAAAATGCAGAGTAACGTGAACTTCTTCTAGGCTGATACATGAGTCCATTTTCTTTTATTGCATCCACAGAGATGCGCATGATGTAGTCTATTACAATGATGAAAAGGAAAGGTGAAAGTGTATCGCCTTGGAGAATACCAGCTAGAATATCAAAAGGCTCTGTTTCACCATTTGGAGTCAGGACCGTAGCTTGTGTGTTTGTATACAATACTTTAATGGCTTCAATGATTTCTACTGGCATGCCATAAAGTCCAAGAATTTCGAACATAGTAAACCGTGAGACTGAGTCGAAAGCTTTACTAAAGTCTACAAAGACCTGCAGTTTTATTGCAGAATGTGATTTCCTCAATTATTCTACGTTGAGTGAGAATTTGTCCAAGAGTGGATCGACCTGGACGGAAACCATTTTGGTTTTTGCGTAGAATGGGCTCTATTTTTGAGCGAACACGATTTAGAAGTAGCTTGTTATAAATTTTCGCAGCTATCGGCAACAACAAAATACCGCGATAGTTGATTGGCAGTGTCAAATCACCCTTTTGGGGAGTGGGAATGATTTGTGACCGTAGCCAGATGGTTGGTGAGACATGGCTGATCTTTGCATAGTTACATAAGTCAAGAAGTAATTGGTGAAAAATAGGGTCTTTCCACAAGATGGCTGGAATCTTGTCTGGTCCAAGAGCTTTGTTCATTGTCCTCTTTAGAACAAAACCTAACTCTGCAATGGTGTACTCTCCTGTTGGTATGTTCAAAGCATTACTAATTTGAACTTTTGGAAGGGATTTGACATCTGGTAGGTTTGCAAGATTACCAAGGAGGTTTTTAAAGTGAGAAAGCCAGTTACCAGGATGTTACTCACGGCTTCCACCTTTGATTGTTGGTGGAGATTTTAATCCCTTCCCCGAGAGTTCATTTATAGTTTTCCAAGCTGAAGAGTGTTGTTGGTTGATATGAAGATAGGAAATGTCATTTATTTTCCCATTTACGAAAGCTACTTCTGCCTCAAGATATGCATGGTCGAGAGATTTTTTAGCAGCTGTTAACTTGTCCTTATTTATTCGAGAAGGGTGACAGTGATAGATATACGAGATTTTCTTGAGATTTTCTAGAGCTTCTGAGACTCTGGTGTCAGAACTAACTGGGTTTTTTTTGTAATTTTGGTTTTTTGGGAAGTGTATATTTAGCTACTTCCTCATTAGCTTTAATCAAGTTTCCATAGATCAAGTCTATGTTATTTGAATCTAACTGATGGTTTTCTGCATCATAATGAGAGATTTCTTGGAATCGGTTAAATACACTCACCGCATACTGAGAAGATAGATTTCTATCACGGGAGACTGCTTTCCAGTCAATAGCTTTCATGGGATCAGCAGTTGTTTTTTTTCGAAACTCTCAAACTCAGTTTAACTGTGGCAGAGACAATACGATGATCGGATCCCACAGAAGAAAAAGATGAATCTCTGATACTGTCCTGCCACTTCTTACGGACCAGTATGAAGTCCAGTTGGGCTCTGCTGCTATTTGGATACTCAAAGGCCCACAACTGATGGTTGAACTTCATAAACGTAGTGTTAGCCGGATGGAGATTAAATTCTTCCATTAAGTCAACCAGATGCTTGCCGTTACGGTTAGTTTTTTTATGGAAGGTGAATTTAGCAGCATCCGGTCCCAGCCTGGCATTGAAGTCGCCTGGTACTAGAAGAAAATTGTGAGCTGGAACATTTTCAAGAGTAGAGCGTATAGTGTTGTAAAACTGATTGATTTTCTTCATCGCAATTATCATTGTGAGGACGATATGATTGTTGTTTTAGGATTACCCTTAACATCGGCAATGATGACTCTTGGTGATATCTTTGTGATATCTGATAAATTCTCCATGGCTTTTGATGAAATCAGGAGTCCCACACCCCCTACAGACGAGTTGGAAGAATTTTTCACACAGGAGGCTGTAACTAGATGATAGTTTTCAATTTTTTGGTATTTAATATCAGTGTCAGGATGAAAGATACGATGTTCTTGAATGGCAATGATATTGATGTTCTGATCTTTTGCATTTTTTACAAGTTCGTTTAGACGAGATGGTGGATTCAGTGTCCTGGTGTTGAATGTGCTGATAAGAGTATGGTTTCTACACGAAACAAGTTTCGATCTCATTCTTTCATTGTAGTAAGCAGCCCGCCCCGAAGGGTTTAGAGCTGTTCCGTCATGGGTTTTAATAAATGAAACAGAATCGGGAACTTGATTGAGAATGGCAGGGGATGGACCAATGTCAACAGTTGAATCAGACTGACTAGTTCTCTGTGCATTTGGAACTCTGGAGCAGCTTGTAGTGTAATTCAAAATCTTGTCAGTAGCTGAATACTTCATGCTTCGCTAGAGCTACCAAGTGTGTTTTTATCGTGACACCATCACTAGATGGGTGGCCTTCCACGGCTTAAGAGAGGCCCATTCACACTCATTGAGAGAAGGATATCCCGCGCCAGTTTCCCAACCTGGTATCTTTTAAAACCTCGCGGTAAAAAATATACATAAACTACTGCTTGTAGAAAACAGTAATTTTTGAAAGGATTTTTTTTTTTGTTATAACGTCGGTAGCAACGCCTATTCTTCCTTGGACATTAAAGATATTATACATAAGCTACTGCTTGTAGAAAACAGTAATTTTTGAAATCGATTTTTTTTATCTTCTTGTTAAAATGTCGGTAGCAACGCCTATACTTCCTTGGACATTAAAGATATTATACATAAGCTACTGCTTGTAGAAAACAGTAATTTTTGAAATACCAAGCACTCTAAATTTGGTTGTGCATGTGTCGTAATGGATGTGCGTTGTGGTGCATTGGATATCGGCTCGGAACGAGAAATCGGGGAGCCGAGTTCGAATTCCAGCTGAATAAGCTATTATCATTAAGTTTTTTTGTGTTCTTATGATCTTTTGTTCTTTTTGTACTTTCAAGCGATTTCGGCTGTACTTGTAGCCATTATCAAAAATAAATTTTCTTTTACTTTTAAATACTCATATGTAAAGTTTATGTATATAATGCCTTGTGCATGTCATGTTCCGAACACTGTAAGCACATTCTTAGCATGTTCAAAATTGATGTTATTAATTGTAAGATGTCCTTTTTTTTTTATTACTAATGACTCCATTATTTTTAATCATCTCTTGCATGTGGATGATACTATTATGTATGTATTATGTATGCATTATGTATGTATTATGTATGTATTATGTATGTATGATACTATTATGTATGTATTATCAACAAGTACATCAAGGATAGGTCCTGCAAGATCTCGATGTGTGTTTGAATGAGATCGGATGGAAATGTTGTAGGAAAGGTGCAATGTCAATCTTCTTGTCAATTTTGTGGTGATGTGGCCAATGTAATTGTTTACGGTTTTGCATAGCTAAGGAACACAGTTCTTCAAAGGACACATAAATTCGTAAAGGGCACTGGTTCTCTACAGTTTAGATTTTGCAGGTGAATTATTATTATTGACGATGAGGTTGGCTGTTTTGATTTTTTTATAATAGACAATTTAATTTTCATGCTTGAATTGGTCGGTGTTGCATAATTTCGGATGATATTGCGAAGTAAAGATTCGACCTGTCTGTAGATGTTGTGTATTAAATTTTGTAAAAAAATATTAATGTTTCTGTTTTTGTAAACGCGTTTGTAGTTGTCATTGGTTAGGTTACGAAGAAAAGGTTTGATATGGTAAATAGTAAATAAGTTGGAAAGCCGTTGTTGACAAGCATTTGTTTCAAATTGTGGAGTTCTTTGAAGAAAAGCGAGTGAGAAGATGAATTCTTACACGTTTTTCGTGAGGACATTTTTAATAACACCAGTTTTGTATTGAAGAGGACACTGACTAATAAAATTAAGGTGGCAAGAATTTTTTCTCGTGGGTTTTTTTTATATACTGGAGTGAAAGTATTATTACTAGAAGTAACAAGAATATCCAAAAATGGGAGTTTTTTTTGTTTTTGTTTTTTTGGCTATGTGAAGTTGAGAAAAAAATTCTGCTCTCAAGTTCACATATGAGTTCACATAATGAGGAAAGAGGGCTTGGGGAATCTGATACTCACAGGACAGATAGAGGAAAAAACGAGGGGAAATCAACACGCGACATGCTTGATGGGCTTATGCTAGTGGATGGCTACAAGGCATAGGAAGATGTGGAGGGCCATGATTACCTACGTCCTGAAGGGTACCACACATAAAAGAAGTTTGTTATCAGATATCAACCAACAGTCACTATCTCTCTTTGTCGACATCCATGACTCAGTCCATCCCCGGCTTCGTTCTCTATGTATGCGCTAATGAAAATTTGTCTTTCTAGGTCCAAATGTAGGGCCTTCCCGCTTCTGTTGGAGGAAACCCCTCTTTGGTTGGCCTCCATCACATTGACCACCTTCTAGTTCTTTTCCACTACCTTCGTGTCACTTTGATATTTCACCTGTTGTACCTGAGACGAGAGATGCGACCAGCCCATCTATGTTTTCCCTTCTGGATCGTCTCGATTATATCCTTCATTCCAGTCTGCTGTCGAAGCCAGGTGTAGTTCTTTCTGTCACGTAAGATAATACCGAGTATGATTCACTCCCTTTTACGTTGGGTCACTACAAGAGTCTCTGCTGTAGTGGTGTCGAGTTCCCGTGCCCCACTACCATACGTCATCCTAGGCCGAAGAACATTGAACGACATTCTCTTGGTTTCGATTGATAACTTGGGACTTCTCATTTATAACTTGCTACATCATCGCCAATCACACATTCCGCTTGTTGCAGACTGCGCATCAACATCAGATATGCTTCTCTACAAAGTTCAATCGCAAAAGCTCAAAGAGCAACGGTCAAGTCCAGTCCATAAGTGCAGTGACGTTTGTGGAACTGATGTAATGAATAGGTCATGAATATGTATACACCTTGGTTCCCCCTCACTTGAATGTGATTTGCTGATGTCAGCCATAAATACAGACGAAGGCAAGAACGTCCAGAGAGATTGAGAGAGATCTAGAAATCTTTCACTTCTATTGGTCTATCACCACTGACTACGTCTACGTCTCAGGATACTGCATACGACGATTACGTCTACGTACTAGATTGATCTACTCGGTTACATTTGCACTTAACGACCTCATATTCATATATATCACTTTCCGGGGCATATCAGGAACGCTGAAGGGAGGGCATGGACTGAGCATTTTCTGATGAGGAGGGGGTTAATCTCAAACAGCGTCTTCATTTTCATCCTACACCACTATCGTATACACAACTTAGGAGTTTGAGTATAAGTATGTTACTTTACTAAATTAAAGGGAATAACTTTTCATTCATAGCGGAGTTCTAATCTATTCTTGCCTTCTTGTGCTTGAACGAAGTTACAAATCATCATGATCGAGCGGTTGGGTATAACGGCTCCATTTGCTTGATGTAAGTTTCTTTCATGCAGAAATTCGACAAACACGATTATTTTATTCATTTTGTTTCCCCTATAAAAGATACGAATCTGTTTCTTGGAAGCTATGGGTAGATATCAGGTTAAACTAAGGAGATTCGTTTGGGGACCTTGTCGTTTGGGGACATTAGTCCTCAGAATTTGGGGACATTAGTCCTCAGCTCTTCTAGAAAGTGTGGTTCGATCATCAGCAACAACATAACGAGTGAATAATAATTTTTTTTTATAATCATAACACCCCAAGCAAGGCGATCTATTGCCACTGGTGCGCAGGGGGTTACATAGGAGGAAAGTTATGAGAAAGAGTGACAGGTTATAGGGGGTGTCAGGAAGTCGGTAAAAGAATGGTTAAGATCATGAGAGTGGAGTGGACGGAGAAAGGAGCATGAGAGAGAGGATGCAAGTTAGCAAGATAGAAGATGACTATTGACGTTACACTTAAACTCCTGGAGATTGTAGTTGTCGGGAAAGCAAGTAAACAGAAGGGAATCCCACAGCCGGGAATGCGAGAAAAGAAAAGAAGAGAAAAGAAGCCGGTGGATAGAATTTGTGTATATATATTATTGATTTCACAGTAAAAGGGTGGACCTAGTTGCTAATCTTGTGGTTCGAGCCAATTCATGCATAGGGAGTACCAGAGAGCTAAGTTCATCGGAGCAAAAGCCGTGAAAGTACTTGTAGGAGAGACACAGAGAAGCCACATTGCGCCAGTGAGAAAGTGACTGTATCTTGGCTGACCAATCACATTACAGATTCTCCATTAGATTTTGTCAAGAACCCCTAGCTGGATAGCAGGAGCACTCTACCAGATATGGCAGCAGTATTCAATGCAGGGATGGATGGTAGATTTATATATGTGCAGGATGGTTTCAGACGGGAAAAACTTCCTGGCCCTACACAGAGAACCGACCTTCTTAGCAACGGATTTAGCTATGGATTCGATATAGTCGTTCCACTTGAGGTTTGTTGTGTGAGTTAACCCCAGGAGGCGCAGTGTTTTGCTCTCAGGGAGACTAACCTGACTCATGCTAATGGGTGGGGTAGGAACGAGAAAATAATAATAATAATAGCAGAAAAATAATACTAATGTAATGTATCAAATGCTGAAGCGATGACAAGATGAGGTTCTTCATGGTCAATATCCTGCCCGTACTAAACCAGCTGATGTTGACAAAATCCACACACATTGGTGGGTGTGTAATGCCGTTTGTTTTTGTTTTTTTGTTGTTGTTTTTTTTAATCGTTTCACCCTAAGCAAGTCGGTACCGCCACTGATGTGCAGGGAGCTACATAAGAGAGTAAAAAGTTTAAGCAGAAGAAGAGCGAAGAGAAAGACGAAACAGTTACAGGGGGTGTCCGAGAAAGGGCAAAAGAAGGATGGGAATACTGGTGTGATGACAGTTGCGAAGGTAGAGTGAGAAAGAAAAAGAACAAGACACAGGTGATGTAGAAAAGACGAGGGAAGGACGGGAGTCAAGTTGATAAGAGATTTAAATTCCTGTCAGGAAAGCAAGTATACGGAAGGGAGTTTTAAAAGCTAAAACGGAACGTTTAATTCTTGCAGCAATGGTTGACAACTAGAAATTAGAAAAAAGACACACACTGAAATATTGTGTTAACATCAAATGCGAATTCTATGACGAATATCCAGAAACAATAAATAATCTTATCAGGAAACCGAGTGTTACCGCCAACTGAATATAAATTACCCAGCACACATACTGAAAAATTTACTCCAAATGCAGATTATGTGATAAATATCCAAAAACAATTAACCATTTTCTATCAAGTTGCATAGTTTAAGCACCAACTGAATATAAATTCGGTATGATAGAGTGGAAAATATTCTGTATTGGAAAATATGCAAATTTCGAGGAAAAGAAACTGCAAGAAACTGTTATAAACATCACTCATACCCGGTTACAGAGAATCAGACCTGTAACAATTTTATGGGACTTTAAAATACACACAGACAGAACAATCAAAGCTAATAGCCTAGACATTGTGATCAAAGACCACAAGAACAGAATATGCTTGTTATTGACATGGCATTTCCTGCAGATTGTAATTGATCTCCATCAAAATACAAGGATCTTGAAGCAGAAATCTCAAAAATTTGGCATATTAAGACATCAATAATCCCAGTTGTAGTTGAAGCCCTCGGTTCTTTGGTAGCTCATGTTTTAAAGAAAGAAGAAATATTCTACTCACAAGTACTGCTCACATACTGCACTGGAGCAATGTTTGCTAACTAGAGATAACCCAGCGCACATACCGAAAAATTGAATCCAAATGCAGATTTTGTGATAAATATCCAGAAACAATTAACCATTTTCTATCAAGTTACACAATTTAAAAACCAACTGAATATAAAATTCGGCATAACATTGGGGGGGGGGGGGCTTTATAAACATCACTCATACCTGATTACAGAGAATCAGACCTGTAACAATTTCATGGTTCTTTCGAATACAAACAGGCAAAAAAATCAAAGCAAATAGTTCATTGTTATCAAAGACAAGAACAGAATGTGCTTTCCTATTGACATGGCAGTTTTTGCAGATTGTAAAGAATCTCCATCAAAATACAAGGATCTTGAAGTAGAAATCTCAAAAGTTTGGCACATTAAGACATCAATAATCCCAGTTGTAGTTGGAGCCCTCGGTTCTTTGGTATCTCATGTCTTATAAAAATATGAAATATTCTTCTCACAAGTACAGCTCACATACTGCACTAGAGCAATGTTTGCTAACTAGAAATAACCCAGCACACACACTGGAAAATTGACTCTAATTGCAGATTATGTGATAAATATCCAGAAACAATGAACCATTTTCTATCAATTTGCACAGTTTAAACATCAACTGAATATAAAACTCAAAATGATAGAGTGGTACAGGAAAATATGAACATTTTTGGGGAAAGAAACCTTTATAAGCATCACTCATACCGGATTACAGAGAATCAGACCTGTAACAATTTTATGGGTCTTTCGAATACATACAGGCAAAACAATCAAAGCAAATAGTTCATTGTTATGAACGACAACAAGAACAGTTTCTGCAGATTGTAACGGATCTGAATCAAAATGCAAGGATCTTGAAGTAGAAATCTCAAAAGTGTGGTGCATGAGGACATCAATAATCTCAGTTGTAGTTGCAGCCCTCGGTTTTGAAGGGATCTTTGTTCGCTCATGTCTTAAAGAAATACAAAAAATTCTACTCACAAGTACAGCTCATACATCGAAGGGTTTTGTCTACGGAAAATGTGTGATTAAGAAAAGGTTAAAACATGTTCAATGAAATATCATGATGTCATTTCTGGCCTTAGGTCTCTGGTTGAGACCCAGATGCAAATGAGTGTACAACGAAAATCAAAGAAAATACTACTACTACTACTACTACTACTACTACTAATAATAATAATAATAATGGAAACACTTAGCAGAACTGTTGTGAAACATAAGAATGAAAGTAGAATTTATCGGATATGGAGCTCCGAAAAATAATTAATAATGATGATACTTGTTGTCACATGATTTCGATAGATGACTCTCCCTCCACACACATACACACTGAAGCCCTCGCATCTATCTATCTACCTATCTATCTATGTGTGAATCCAAACTTATACATATTTTACACTGATAAAGCCCTTCGTGAATTAAATTTGTGAGAAAGACATGCAAACACTCACACCGAGAGACGTTTTACGCACAACTCCTTAAGCATTCGATGATTGTCGAAAAATGCATGCAACTCTGAGACGTGCGTAAAACGTAGGATATATGTTCGTGTATATGTATGTATGTATGTAAACAGGGGTGATGGGTAAATTGTCGCCATTTTTCATTTTTAATTTCGCGCATGCGCGTTATTTGTTTTTGATTTTTTTTTGATTGCACAGCATAGTAGGGTCAGTTGGGCATTGTTTATGAGAAAAAGATCACCATAAAAGGCAATTCAATCGGCCAGAAATTTGCAAACGTTATTCTGTACTGCTTGACATTCGCACCGGTACATTTAATACTAACATTTCAGAGTGTTTGGGTGTCAGAAAGAATTGACTGAGTTTAATGGTGATTACGAAGGTGCTTAGAGTGATCACTAGGGGTGGCGACGTTATGCATTCATTCATCTTTCCACAGGCTGAACACGGAGCCATATATCAAATGCCTTGAGGAGGTAGTGCTGATCTGGGTCATAAGAGTTGATGCTAGAAGACCCTATATCTGGCAACAGGATTCTGCACCATGCCACACAAGCAGGAGAATCTAGTCATGGCTATTAGACAATTTCTGTGACCTTACATCTAGTCACTTACCTCCCCAGATAGCAACCACTTGATTATTTTATGTTTGACGCAGTTGAGCGAGAAACCAACAACATTCGTTGTAACATCAACAATGAACTGAAGGCAAGGAGTATGGCAGCATTTATTAACGTAAACAATAAGACGGAAGCTGATGATGGTTCGCCTGAAATAGGCCTATACTTCCGCTTAACCACGGAATAACGTGTCTGTATTCATTTTTGCATATATTTGCTCGATATGTATTTATATACATATATATTTAGAGCTCTCCTAGAGAGTTATCCTACCACTTTATGTACAGGATACTCCTTTGGATTCTTCTATATCTACGCCACATGCTTATATATATATATATATATATATATATATATATATATATATATATATATATATATCCGAGAGAGTATAGAATGAGGAGAGAAAAAAGAAAAATTTTTTCCGTCCAAAACATTAATTTAAAACAGTGCTCGATATATGATTATATAGATAAGTGAATATTTATTATAAATTATGTTTTAGAACATGTACATAATTTCTTCTATATATGTCCTCTTCCCTACAATCATATGTTTGTTTCAGTGTTTGGATTTGGGGACTGAGGAAGTGTTTAAATCCAAACACTGAAACAAACATATGATTGTAGGGAAGAGGACATATATAGAAGAAATTATGTACATGTTCTAAAACATAATTTATAATAAATATATATATAGAGTGCATTGAGGTAGCAGATAATTTTCTAAACATATACTGTTAAATATAAGAGACAATGAATGTTTATTATGTTTAATCATGAGCCGTTCTAAACATCGTATGTTGGCTTTAATTTCAGTTGAAAATGAAGACAACGATTCTCCAACATTTCGATAATTTTTTATTAAGTTGATTCTAATATTCACACAAGATAAAATCGTTACTGATGGTGGATGTTTTTATGTTAACGTCCTTATAATCTCTCTGTAGAGGCTCATGTGATCCGAAACCTTAGATACAGCAGTTAATAATATTCAAAACATAATTAACTAGCAATTTGCTCGGGTATAATGAAAGCTTTAAAACTAATCCATGGTCCTGGAGCTCAGACTCTTTGGACGTTGACACGAAAGACTAAAAAGCAATAGTTGTTTCCAGTTAAAGCGAAACCGTAGACTGAAAGAAAAATGAATGGATGTAAGTCAAATTTTGATTTCCTGGTATCGATATCAAATAAGTTTTTTTCGTCGTAAACTGAATTTTGAAGGCTAAATAAGTCCTCCGAGTAAATGGTATCATGGCTGAGAGTAAGAACTACAATTATGCCTATTTAGAACCAAACCCGAAGCAAAAGCTAAAATAAAAGGGCTGAAAAAAATACAGACATACAGACAGATAAACAGACACACACACACAAACATCTTGCCTTTTATATATATATATATATATATATATATATATATATATATATGTACATATATATTATCGATTTTCTAGACTATTGTAAGAACTGCAACCTTGAAACTTCTGAATATCGTTTCTTATGTCTTTGTCTATGAGTGTATCAAATTTGATTAAAATCGGATCACTCCATCTACAACACAATTTTTTCGATTATCGATTTTCAATATTTATCGGAGGTACCTCGATACAAAACCTAGCTAAGAACACTCGCAGACGCTTATAGTACAAATGTGTAAATTTTCAAGAAAATCAGTTCAGCCGTTTCGGAGTCTATAACTAACGGACACACACACAGACACACACACAGACAAAGTTCCATTTATAAATAAGTTTAGATTAGATTATTATTATTATTATTATTATTATTATTATTATTATTATTATTTATTTTGAATATTATTAACTGCTGTATCTTTTGGGTCTGACGAGCAGCTTTTTGCTGCGAAATACGTACTACCCATGAAATTTTAGAACATCTAAATTTTTTTCTAAATTATATTACTCTGTTAAATGAAATAAATAAATTTAACATTGAGTTCTTTGGAGTTCATCTCTATCGGAATTTACCGGACTTATATACCAAGTATTCTACGTTATATATATATATATATATATATATATATATATATATATATATATATATATATATATATATATAGTTTAGAACATGTAAAAATTACAAACTACTACAAAGTGTACATTTTGTTTCGACATTGAAAGGACAATGCCTCATCAGGTAGTCAACGCTATTTTCCATATGAATAGCGTTTACTACCTGATTATACATTGTCCTTTCACTGTCGAAATAAAATGTACACTTTGTAGTAGTTTGTAATTTTTACATGTTCTAAACTATAATTTATAATAAATATTCATAGCTCTATTTCTATACTGAGCACTGTTTTAAATTAATGTTTTAAACATTGTTAATATTTTCTTCGTTCCTTATTCATTTGGATAATATATATATATATATATATATATATATATATATATATATATATATATATATAGTAAATAACTAACCTAGAGAGCCAACGAACCTACTAAGGTTTCACCAAATTGGATCTTCAGGGAAAGAGCCAACTTTCCCTGAAGATCCAATTTGGTGAAACCTTAGTAGGTTCGTTGGCTCTCTAGGTTAGTTATTTACTTTGTTTGCTCTACTTGCGTACTGAGCGCTTTTTGTTTTAGGTTACTCGTCTCGGGGTTTTTTCTTTGGGCTACGTACTTTGACTGATGTTCGGGTGCTTAGCTCGTTCTTTTTTTATTACCATTTTTCCTTCCGCGTATGTACTCGGAGGGTTTTTCGAAACGAGTATAACGACAAGTTTATATATATATATATATATATATATATATATATATATATATATATATCTTTGACCCTTTACAATAAAGCCAACGAAGCCCTTGATAAGTGTTGACCGAAAGGTTCCTCGGATTTGAGATAATTATGACGTCTATTCTGTTTAAGGTTATTTGTGTGTTCTGTGGGTACAGATCATTATTTGTATATATATATATATATATATATATATATATATATATATATATATATATGTATATATATATATATATATATATATATACTTGCCACATTAGAATGCCCGCCTATACACGAGCCCAAATCTCTCCCCCATATATACTTTTCATATCACAACAATTATGACTGTGGTCACCGATGGTTACACACACATACACACGCACATATATTGTATATATATATATTAGCAAAAAAAGACTTAGTGACATTGGTCCAGGTGTTTTATAAAAATCTTTTTTAAAATAAGATATTAGACAAAATGGTGCATGCATTATTAAAATAATTTCATACAATAGGTACTTAGATTTAAAATAAGTAGCTTGTTAAAATATTGACATCGGACCAGGACACCGTAAATATTTGCGAATTATGCACACAGAATTCACACCTCTCCTTGACATCACCTAACGAGTGGTACAGTCTCGCATTTCCTCTCGTCAGTGTCAGTGAATGCTGGGGTGGGTTCACCAGGTACAGCTTGTATCACCGTAACGCCACCGGTCGAGGTCGATTGAACGTAGACTAAGCAAAGTATGACTTTGTTGGCGAACCCCATTTGCTAGAACGAAACAAGTTCTTTTTTGATTGCCCATGAACAATGCTGGCGTTCAGCTACTATGAAAAGTAAATAATGATTTAGAAATCATTTTTTGAGGCTCATCTGATAAAGATGTGGCTCGATATTTTTGATTATGACATAAAAACTGGCATGTAAAATACTATAATAAAAATTAACATATCTTAAGACAACGTTTTAAGAAAAAGAAAAAGGAGAGATGCTGTATTTGTCTATATTTCTAAGATGAGGTAGTATTCGGGGAGCCGAGTTCGAATTCCAGTTGAATTCATTGTATTCACTTACGCGCAAATACCCTTGGGAAAGGTATTAATCCGTCTCTTCCTTCCAGTTATGGGTTAAATAACAGGACAGATTGGGTTCTATAGCATTGGTCAGCAACCAGTTTACCGCAGAAAGCAATGGCAACCTACTGCGGGATAATCTTCTGCCCAGTCAGTCATGTCTCTTTCTAGACATGATCGCCCAAGTGTGTTTCACGTATGGCATTTAACTGACTGACATTATTAGGATGTGCGTTGTGGTGCAGTGGATATCGACACGGAACGACAAATCGGGGAGCCGAGTTCGAATTCCAGTTGAATTACTTGCATAATGCCCTTGGGAAAGGTATTAATCCGTCTCTTCCCTCCATTTATGGGATAAATAATAGGACAGATTGGGTTCTATAGCCTTGGCTGGCAACCAGTCTACCGCAGAAAGTAATGGCAACCTACTGCGGGATAATCTTCTGCCCAGCACGTCATGTCTCTTTCGAGGCATGGTCGCCCAACCGTGTATCACGTCTGGCACTTAACTGACTGACTGACATTATTCGGACTATTGTCCTCATCTTTATTGCCATTCGTACGACGTTAAGGAGACATCGTTCAGCGGATATTGACGTTAGTTAGTTCCAGTGACTCAACCCAAATACCGGGCTACAGCAGTGGTGAACAAGTAAATTTGAGGGTTAGAGGGAAATAACTCATGAATACTAAAAGAGACTTCATGCAAGGAATGAGAATAATATACCCCAGTGATTGTAGTAAAGGATTCGGTTCGAAATTTCTGAAGAAGGCCGGAGCATACAACGGCCGAAACGTCGAACAAATGGCAATAGAGATGAGGACAATAGTCCGAATAATGTAAATAGTGAGAGATGCAGTGTTTAACAATATTTTGACAATATGCCTAACTTCTTCAAGGTATGTTAAAAAAATTTAATGCAACTATAAAAATATTAAAAAATTACAAGTATTTGTACAAACGTCGCTTGTCTTGAGAAAAATTGTTGGACTGTTGACAAAACGAATGAAACAGTAACTAGCTTGAATGGAGTGCAATTTTAATGTGAGTAACATGATCGGGTGTGCTCATTCTGAAATTTTCCGTGACTAGATTAGCACTTAACTGCAATTAATCAAAAAGATCAGTATAAAATTTATGGACATCTATCACATTGTTCAATCCACTTGGGGTGTAAAGTTAGTAATTTGGATGCGAAAATATCCTCATGAGTTTTATTATTATTATTGTTGTTGTTGTTGTTGTTTGTTTTGTTTTTTTGTTTGTTTGTTTTTTGTTTTGTTTTTTGTTTGTTTGCTTTTGGTTTTTGGTTTTTTTTTGTTTTGTTATTTTATTTAATTTCTGCTGCATACACATTTTCTTCCGGGTCCCAACCAGAGACCTAAGGTCAGAAATGTCTTCATGACATTTTATTACTGTTATGATTATTTAATCGGATTACGATAGTATACACATTTCCTTCCGGGTCCCAACCAGCGACCTAAGGTCAGAAATGTCTTCATCACATTTTATTATTGTTGTTATTATCATTATTATTTAATTGGATTTCTATAGTATACACATTTTCTCCCGGGTCCTAACCAGAGACCTAAGGTAAGAAATGACATGATGACATTTTCATTGATCATTTTTGTAATAAAAAACCACACACGTTTTATATAGATAAAGCTCTTCGTGGTGTGTGAGCTGTACTTATGAGTACAACTTTTTATATTTCTTTAAGGCATAGGAGACCAGAGATTTCTTCAATCAGTCAGAGACTTTTCCAATCAAATTGCGGAATTATTGATGTCTTCATATGCTACACTTCTGAGATTTCTACTTCAAGATCCTTGTATTTGATAGCTATTTTTAAGATTCACAGAGATTAACTACAATATGCAGGGGCTGCCATTTGTCAATAAAAAAAAGTACGTTCTGTTTTTGTTGTCTTTGATCATGATGTCTTGGCGATTAGTCGTGATTGTTTTGTGTGCGTGTATTCTAAAGTCCCAATATATTGATACAGATCTGAAGTCCCAATATATTGATACAGATCTAAAGTCCCAATATATTGATACAGATCTAAAGTCCCAATATATGGGATACAGATCTAAAGTCCCATTGATACAGATCTCAAGTCCCAATATATTAATACAGATCTGATTTACAGTAATCGGGTTTTCTTACCCGTTTCTTGAAGTTTCTTTCCGAAAAAGTTGCATCTTCTCCAATAGAGATATATTGGGCTAAACTATCATACCCAGTTTTAAAAATCACACATTTTTCATATAAAAAAAACCGTTCGTGATGTATGAACTGTACTTGGGAGCAGCCTTTGATATTTCACTCGCCCGATCGACTCAGTCGATTAAAAACTTAATTGGGCGATTAAAGTTTATTCCATACACGCCCGCGGTCGATTAAAACTCTCGCAATGAAATGTGTCCCTTGAAATATAGAAAAAGGAAATCTGATTCGTTTTACAACCCAAAAGTATGCCATTGAAGATTCACAAGTTACTTAGAATGATCTACAATGATATTATTGAACTCCTAAGTGAAAGGAAAGAAAAAATACGAATACTTCTTTCAACTACGCACCGAAACACAAATTATGCAAGTCATGTTTTTATAGAAAATCGTTAAGAAAATCATATTTGTTTCTTTTTTATCATCTATAAGATGGAGGTTGTAGTCAAATAGAAGAAAGAAACTACGAATTTAGGTACCTCTACTCAATTGCCAAAATGAAAAAAACAACATATGTAAAAAAAACAAAGATTTATCATCAAAATATTTATGCTATTATTAAGAGGTAAAATTAAATTTTGTTGTTATTTTGTTTAATTTTAAAATCCTTTTCTAATACATTCGAAATTTTAATTAAAATTTCATTTTTTTTTTTTTTTTTTTTTTTGTCAGCGATTCACGCTATGTTTACGTAGGGTGACTATTAAGACAATGGAGTCGGTCGAATAAAATGATTTTGAGGTGGGTAAATTTTCCCTCGGTCGTGTGATTTCTTTAGCAAATCTCAAAGGCTGCTTGTGAGTAGAATTTTTTGTATTGCTTTAAGACATGAGCGAACAAAGATCTCTTCAAAACCGAGGGCTCCAACTACAACTGGAATTATTGATGTCCTCATGCACCACACTTTTGAGATTTCTGCTTCAAGATCCTTGCATTTTGATTCAGATCCATTACAATCTGCAGAAACTGTTCTTGTTGTCGTTCATAACAATGAACTATTTGCTTTGATTGTTTTGCCTGTTTGTATTCGAAAGACCCATAAAATTGTTACAGGTCTGATTCTCTGTAATCCGGTATGAGTGATGCTTATAAAGGTTTCTTTCCCCAAAAATGTTCATATTTTCCTGTACCACTCTATCATGTTGAGTTTTATATTGAGTTGATGTTTAAACTGTGCAAATTGATAGAAAATGGTTCATTGTTTCTGGATATTTATCACATAATCTGCAATTAGAGTCAATTTTCCAGTGTGTGTGCTGGGTTATTTCTAGTTAGCAAACATTGCTCTAGTGCAGTATGTGAGCTGTACTTGTGAGAAGAATATTTCATATTTTTATAAGACATGAGCTACCAAAGAACCGAGGGCTCCAACTACAACTGGGATTATTGATGTCTTAATGTGCCAAACTTTTGAGATTTCTGCTTCAAGATCCTTGTATTTTGATGGAGATCAATTACAATCTGCAGGAACTGCCATGTCAATAAAAAGCATATTCTGTTCTTGTGGTCTTTGATCACACTGTCTAGGCGATTAGCTTTTACTGTTCTGTCTGTGTGTATTTTAAAGTCCTATAAAATTGTTACAGGTCTGATTCTCTGTAACCGGGTATGGGTGATGTTTATAACAGTTTCTCGCAGTTTCTATTCCGCGAAATTTGCATATTTCTTAGTACAGATATTGGGCCTCTCCATCATCCAGAATTTATATTCAGTTGGCCCTAACACTATGCTTCCTGATATAAAGTTTTTATTGTTTCTGGATATTCATCATAGAATCTGCATTTGATGTTAACGTAATATTTTATTGTGTGTGTTTGGTAATTTCTAGTTGTCAACCATTGCAGCAAGAATTAAACGTTCCGTTTCAGCTTTTAAAACTCCCTTCCATATACCTGCTTTCCTGACAGCTACTATCTCCAGGATTTGAATGCAATGCCAATTCCCATATTTTATCTACGTGACTTCAGTCCTTCTCTTGTCCTTTCTACATCACTTCAACACAATTTGACGTCAACGCAATTTTTCAGTGTGTGTGGTGGTTATTACCCTTTTTTTTTTTGTAATTTTCTTTCCGAAAAAGTTGCATCTTTCCAATAGAGATATTAGGCCACACTATCATACCCAGTTTTAGAAATCACACATATGCCATAGAAAAACCTTCGTGATGTAAGAGCTGTACTTGTGAGTAGATTTGTTTGTTTTCTTTAAGACATGAGCAAACAAAGATCCCTTCAAAACCGAGGGCTCCAACTACAACTGGGATTATTGATGTCCTCATGCACCACACTTTTGAGATTTCTACTTCAAGATCCTTGCATTTTGATTCAGATCCATTACAATCTGCAGAAACTGTTCTTGTTGTCGTTCATAACAATGAACTATTTGCTTTGATTGTTTTGCCTGTTTGTATTCGAAAGACCCATGAAATTGTTACAGGTCTGATTCTCTGTAATCCGGTATGAGTGATGTTTATAAAGTTTTTTCCTCACAAAATTGCATATTTTCCAGTACAGGGATTGGGCAATCTATTATGCCGAATTTTATATTCAGTTGGTTTTTAACTTGTGTAACTTGATAGACGACAAATAAACTTTAAGAAAACTGAGTGCATGGTCATCAGCAAAAGATACAACCCAAAATGGCAAATGCAGGTGTGGGATATCAAACAAGTCCAAGAATTTAAGTACCTAGGAAGTGTTCTAACAGGGTATGAGTGATGTTTGTAACAGTTTCTTGCAGTTTCTTTTCTGCGAAAGTTGCATATTTCCTAGTACAGATATTGGACCACTCTATCATCCGGAATTTATATTCAGTTGGTGTTAACACTATGCTTCCTGATACAAATTTTTATTGTTTCTGGATATTCATCATAGAATCTGCATTTGATGTTAACACAATATTTCAGTGTGTGTATTTGGTAAGTTCTAGTTGTCAACCATTGCAGCAAGAATTAAACTTTCCGTTTTAGATTTTAAACTTCCCTTCCGTATACTTTCTAAAATTTGTCAGGAAAATTGAATTTAAATGCAATGTCAATTCCCATATTTTATCTACTTGACTCCAGTCCTTTCATCGTCCTTTCTACATCACTTCAACACAATTTTTCAATGTGTGTGCTGGGTAACTTCTAGTTAGCAAACATTGCTCCAGTGCAGCATGAACGAAATTTTCGGCTTCACCTTTCAACCCTTCACTACGTGACCCCACTGATGGGTACGGGACTTGTCTACATCCGCTTCATTAGTGCAAAAATGAAGGAGTATATGTATACTCAGTAGAGTCCATTATCATATACGAAGGGGAGATGCCACAACACTATTCGATAAATATTTTCATAGCTTCTGCTCCGACGAGCTTAGCTCACTGATTCCCCTTTCACAAAAATATACTCGAGCAACCGGACTGACAACAAAGTCCCATCCTTTTACAGTTAAATCAACTAAATGCAGCCGCCACTTCTACTCTAACAGCTTCCTTTCTCGCACTTCCCGCCTGTGAATCTCCCTTCCATATACTTGCTTCCCTGACAGCTACAATGATGAGGTTTATCTTACCATCGTTTTTGCATTTAGTAGTATATTGCCTTTGCTTCTGATTTTTTTGTTAATATTTTGCCCTCCTCAGTAGGTGTATTGTGGTTTAATTGCCCTTCTTCACCCACTTGAAATTCTCTTTTGAATTTGTTGGCTTCCTTTTTTACTAAATAAAGATTCTTTTTTATTATTATTCCTTGTTTACTGATTTCTTTTTTTAAAAAATCGTTTTACCCCAAGCAAAGAGGTGCCGCCACTGGTGCCCGGAGGAAAAGCAGGAGGAAAGCGAAGCGAAAGACGAACCAGTTACTGGGGGTGTCAGAGAAATTACCCTTTCTCTGACACCCCCAGGATGAAGAATGATGAGAATACCAGTGTGAAGACAGTTGCCAGGGTAAAGTGTGGCAGGAAAATAACAAAATACACGAGGTGATGGAGAAAGGACGAGAGAAGGACTAGAGTCAAGTGGACAAGAGATGGGAATTGACATTGAATATAAATTCTTAAAGATTGTAGCTGTCAGGGAAGCAAGTATATGGAAGGGAGATTCACAGGCGGGAAGTGCGAGAAAGGAAGCTGTTAGAGTAGAAGTGGCGGCTGCATTTAGTTGATTTAACTGTAATGGGATTTTGTTGTCAGTCCGATTGCTCGAGTATATTTTTGTGAAAGGGGAATCAGTGAGCTAAGCTCGTCGGAGCAGAAGCTATGAAAATATTTATCGAATAGTGTTGTGGCATCTCCCCTTCGTATATGATAATGGACTCTACTGAGTATACATATACTCCTGCCATAGAGAGAACAGCAGTTGCTACCATAGAATTAAGTAGAGAGAGTATTCGTAGAGATCCGTTATAGTTATCGGAGAATAGCGGAACTGATACGTAAGTGACCGAGAGATACCGAAGTTACCCAGAGACTACCGCATCAGAAGTCAAATTGGCGACGAAGATTCGTACACGTATACAAGTCGCCACAACAAATTGGCGACGAAGATTCGTACACGTATACAAGTCGCCACAACAAATTGGCGACGAAGATTCGTACACGTATACAAGTCGCCACAACAAATTGGCGACGAAGATTCGTACACGTATACAAGTCGCCACAACAAATTGGCGACGAAGATTCGTACACGTATACAAGTCGCCACAACAAATTGGCGACGAAGATTCGTACACGTCCATCGTCACAACAAATAGACAGAGAGAAACCACATCCTGCCGGCGAGAAAGTGGCTGGAGTCGAGCTACTAGCTCAGGAACAATCCCGTTACAGATTCTCCTTTGGAGTCTGTCGAGAACCCCGAGAATAAAAGTTTTTGATAATTTACAAGCTCACTAGAATGAAGTCCTTCTTGTTAGCAAGTTGCTTGATGGTCGTTCTTAATGACTGGGCTTCTGAAGCTCTTGTGATCAATGCAACAGTCTTCCAAGGATCGCTCCTCGATCCTACGTTCATTTGGTTTTTACTAACGATCTGCTTTAGTAAATTAGCTTTACAGATGATACCACAATTTAAGAGTGTACCTTCAAAATTCTAAATAACCAGAATCTGTCAGCCGATATCTCTTATGACCGAGGTCTGACAACTAAGTCAGTCAGTTAAGTTCCATACGTGATACACACTTGGGCAATCATGTCTCGAAAGAGAAATGACTAACTGGGCAGAAGATTTTCACGCAGTAGGCTGGTTGCTAACCTAGGCTATAGAACCCAATCTGTCATGCTATTTAACCCATAGCTGGATAAAGCAGAGATGAATTAATACCTTTTCTAAGTATATCTGCGCGGAAATCAATGCAACAGATCCAACTAGAATTCGAACTAAGCTCTCCAATTTCTCGTTCCGAGCCGATATCCACTGCACCACAACGCACATAGACTTTTACTATTTATTCTTCATCTTATCATCCTGTTGAATTCCGATCTATATTTGATCTGCGTTTAATCTTTATATATATATATATATATATATATATATAGTGCCGTAAATTAGTAGATATACATATGAGTCAGTCAGTTAAGTGCCATATGTGATACACGCTTGGGCGATCATGTCTCGAAAAAGACATGACTGACTGGGCAGAAGATTATCCCGCAGTAGGTTGCCGTTGCTTTCTACGGTAGACTGGTTGCCGACCAAGGCTATAGAGCCCAATCTGTTCTACTATTTAACCCATAACTGGAAGGAAGAGACGAATTAATACCTTTCCCAAGGGTATTTGCGCGTAAGTGAATACAATGGATTCAACTAGAATTCGAACTCGGCTCCCCGGCTTCTCGTTCCGAGCCGATATCCACTGTATCACAACGCACAGGGTGCACATAAATATAGTATTATTATTCAGGTGTTAATAAAACAGTGCTCAATGAGAAAGCAATGGCAACCTACTGCAGGATAATCTTCTGCCCAGTCAGTTATGTCTCTTTCGGGACATGATCGCCCAAGCGTGTATCACGTATGGCACTTAACTGACTGGCTGACTGCGGAGTTTGAAAAGAAAAGAAAATGTGGATAAACATGAACGACCACGTCCTGAAAGAACACGGCGAAAGACTTTATTTTTCAGTCAAAATTCGCGTAACGGCACGGAAGAAGCGATAAATTATTTGCTTCCTCTTTCTGTTTCCTAGTTGCGCGCTCTCTCTCTCTCTCTCTCTCGCTCTCTCTCTCTTTTTCTTTCTTTCTCTTTTTCTTTCTTTCTTTCTCTCTCTCTTTCTCTTTCTCTCTCTCTCTCTCCCTCTCTCCACTTTTTATCCTCTTTCTCTTTCTTCTTGTAATTGCTGGTCTTTTTCGTTTTCTTTTCTTTCTTTTTCTCTGACCTTTCATTGTTAAGTAGCCGACGGCTCCAGTCAGCCACTCACATTGGTCAAGAGAGCTTGATGGATCGTGTTTTTAACTATCACTCGCTTCTGTAATAAAACAATTAATACTTGACTTCAAATCGCCGAGGGAATCGCTATTGAGAGCGTTTGTGAGATGGTGACAGGGGCAGGGGACAGATCCTTTGCCCTGAAGGAACTGGAGTTGTTTGTCGGGGGTTAATTTTCTCGGGCAAGACCTTACGAGATTTACTTCTTTCCGGTTCGTTATCTATCTATCTATCTATCTATCTATCTATCTATCTATCTATCTATCTATCTATCTATCTATCTATGTCAGTTCATTTTCTATCTATCTATCTATCTATCTATCTATCTATCTATCTATCTATCTATCTATCTATCTATCTATGTCAGTTCATTATCTATCTATCTATCTATCTATCTATCTATCTATCTATCTCAGTGTACAGAAGCCCATCAATCTTTCTCTCACACACACTCTCTCTCTCTCTCTCTATATATATATACACACACGCACACACACACACATATATAGTGCGATGGATAGATTGTAGTCTAAATTGCACAAAAGTGAAAATAATACTGACGTTTCATTTTAACAAATATATTACCAATATTATACGAAATGTCTTGAAATACTAAAGTGTAAATTTATTTAATAAAATCGTTTTTTTCTTCAACCACGGCCTTACAACCACTTCGGAATCTCCTGCAACTCTTCTGGATAGTCTCCTTGTTTGAGTTGGTAAATGCTGCAATAAGCCTTGCTTTCAGTGCACTTTTAGTCTTACAACAAGTTTTGGTGCACCTCACACATGATAAGCAAAACTCAAGAGTGTTCCAGTCTGGGGAGCAAGGCGGCCAGGTATAAAGGGGTATTTACCATTGTCAGTCAGTCAAGTGCCACATGTGATATACGCTTGGGCGATCATGTCTCGAAAGAGACATGACTGACTGGACAGAAGTTTATCCCGTAGTAGGTTACCATTACTTTCTGTGGTAGACTGATTGCCAGACAAGGCTGTAGAACCCAATCTGTCCTTTTTTACTGGAGGGAAGAGACGGGCTAATACTTGCGCGTAAGCGAATGCAATTTTAACATATTTTGCTTTTATTTATGCTTCAACACACACACACACACACACACACACACACACACACACACACACATAATCGATACCGACTTGGCAGACCGCCTACAGTCACTCTCTCAAGGGCGAGACGCGGCTTCCCTGTGGCTCTTCCTTAAATACTTTCACTGCTTCTGCTCCGATGAACTTAGATCACTGGTGCCTCCTAGGTACGAATTTGCACAAGATACTAGATTAGCAACTAGGTCCCACCCTCATATATATATATATATATATATATATATATATAAGTAATTCATCGAGTTTTATTAGACCACAGCAAAATGCAGAAAGCACTGGACGGCCGTTTCGTCCTATATTTGGGACTTATCAACAGTGCGTATCCACTACGAGGAATTTAATATTCCTCCTACTATTCCTGTTTGTATATCATTGCTTGAACCAGCTTATAATGCTATGGAGTGTGTGGCTTGGTGAGAGTAGTCGTGGCTCTGGGAGGCACCGTCCTATGGGTAAAGAAACTTGGATGAGTTCCACCACGGAATATGTGAATAAGCGGCGCTTTATCGAATTTAATTCGTTACCTCTTCGTCACCGGGGCCCGTGGTACAGCTGGTATGACGTTAGTGGTAGTGGATGCGCACTGCTGATGATTCCAAAATATAGGACGAAACGGCCGTCCAGTGCTTTCTGCATTCGGTTGAGGTTTAATAAAACTCGATGAATTACTTAATTATTTCAAATCCTACTACTACTTCTGTTTATATATATATATATATCCAGTTTTCTCTTTTCACTCTTTTCGTTTTTTGTTTTTTTTTTGTTTTTTTTTTTCAATTGGAGTATATAGACTAAACTATCGCCCAGTTCACACTTCACCCACGTCTATTGAACAGGTGAAGAGGCACATCCCTTGTTTCCTGTTTAGGATGTGGTTTCCGGCTTTCTCTTTTACAATCTTTTTACTCTTACGTAGTTCTCTGCGCATCAGTGGCGTTATCGCCTTGCTTGGGGTGATATGATTAAAAAACAAATATATATATATATATATATATATATAGGTATGGATATAGATGTAAATTAATATAAATATATATATATATATATATATATATATATATATATATATATATGTCAGTTCATTATCTATCTATCTATCTATCTATCTATCTATCTATCTATATAGACATAGAATATATATATATATATATTCTATGTCTAAAACATAGACATAGACATAGAATATATATATATATATTCTATGTCTAAAGTATGACTCGGTTTTTTATGCATTACGCAATCATCAGGTGCATTTTATGTAAACTGTAGGGAGTTCGGTCATGTATGACACAAATGCCGAATGAATAAACATTAACCATCTCCCCACGGTTTCATACTAACAGCGACAGAAGACTGATATTGCCGCACATCAGGCCGTTAATAAGTGACTCAACATACCGAAAAACCACTGTCAATGTTAAAAGAAGATTTATCTGAGGTATTTTAAGCTAAACGTAAGCAATATTTGTTTCAAATCAGTTTATTTAAACTTTAAATCAGTTAGTTTTCCTCAAACAACGCTTTCAGTAAAGCGTTACAGTAACTATCGGTTCGGAACGACAAATCGGGGAGCCGAGTTCGAATTCCAGTTGAATTCCTTGCATTCACTTACGCACAAATACCATTGGGAAAGGTATTAATCCGTCTCTTTTCTCCAGTTATGGGTTAAACAATAGGACAGATTAGATTCTATAGCATTGACTGGCAATCAGTCTACCGCAGCAAGAAATGGCAACCTACTATAGGATAATCTTCTGCGCAGTCAGTCATGTCTCTTTCGAGACATGATCGCCCAAAGCGTGTATCACGTATAGTATTTAACTGGCTGAACATGTGAGCAACGAGGAGGTTTTGGAGATGTTTCAAACCAAAAGGAAACTAATACTTAACATTTATTAAGAGCTGCGATGACGCCACTTCGGTCGGGTTTCAATCCTGGGTTAAAAGCAATCGGAGTCTAACCGCACTGATGAGCTGTGATACAGCGAAGCAGATCTGTCTGCGGATGACTATATATATATATATATATATATATATATATATATATATATATATATATATATTTGAAATGATTTGTTTGATCATTATTTTTTATTGATACTCGTATTTAAGAAGAAGAAGAAGAAGAAGAAGAAGATTTTTTAAGAGAATCATTTTGTATTGATAGATCTGTCAATATGGAAGATTTAGTGATTTGACTAAAGAATAAAAGATTCCGATTAATTTATATTCGTTTCATTTTAGTCATTTATTTATTTTTTTTTATACTGGGAAAATTATTCTATTAAATTAAAATTATTCTATTAAATTAAAATTATTCTATTAAATTAAAATTATTCTATGTTGGAATTAAAACGAAAATTAATGAAGTTCGCAGAATGACTTTGCATTTTTTGCAAAAGAAATGTAAAATTAGGCATATCTTTTTGTTGAGAGTTTGTTTTTTTTTAATCATATCACCCCAAGCAAGGCGGTAATGCCACTGATGTGCAGGGGGCTACGTAAGAGTGAAAACATTGGAAAAGAGAAAGCCGGAGACCACATCCTAAGCAGGGAACAAGGGAAGAGCCTCTTCACCTGTTCAATAGACGTGGGTGGAGTGTGAACCGGGCAATAGTTTAGTCTATCTACTCCAATTGAAAAAAAAAAGAAGTGAGAAGATTGGAAAAGAGAAAGCCAGAAACCACATTCTAAATAGGGAACAAGGGGTGAGCCTCTTCACCTGTTCAGTAGACATGGGTGGAGTGTGAACCGGGCGATAGTTTAGTCTATCTACTCCAATTGAGAGAAAAGTAAAAAAAAAAGGAAAGGGGGTGAAAAGATTGGAAAAGAGAAAGCCGGAAACCACATCCTAAACAGGGAACAAGGGATGAGCCTCTTCAAAAAAAAAAACAAAAAAAAACGTGTTTTACAACAAATCATCTTTTGAAGAAAACATTACACAAAAAGTTTTCTGTTTGGATCACCACAGATTGCATAAAATAGAAATATGTGCAGTGAGGGGCCGATAAGGTGGTAGCCCCGAGGGGCACTTCTGATGGAGTATATTATTTCTGTTTTTATTTAGCAAATTCACCTAGAATTAAATATTTAAAATAGTTTTTAATTTTAGTTTTAAAATGTTTATACTTGACTAATTTGGCTAAACCTGTGAAGAAAATTTTAGAAAAAGTTCAACTGACGTCAGCGTGTTTTAAAAAATGTCTCCAAAAAGCGCTGAAAGTAATACGCGTAGAAATACAATCGCGTATTACTTTCATTACAGGAAGTAAATAGGTACCTAAATAAATATTATTCATTCTTATTATTATGTCATTTTTCATTATAAATCGATTTCTACTATTGTCGCACTATCTACCAAGTCTGCAGGAAGACCTAAGGCAGGTAATGGTGTGTTGTTATGACTCCATTTCATGTTTTTTCATATCTCCCTAACATCCCCAGTGTTACATAGACAAAGTTCTCCTTAGTGTGTGGGCTGTACTTAAAACAATATTTTGTATATCTCTTAAGCTGGGGTTTCCAGGGATTCTTTCAATGTGTTGTTTTGTTCCATCTTTTATCATTCCAAGTGCACCTACTATTACTGGTACGATTCTTGTTTTCAATTTTCACATTTTTTCTATATCAATTTCCAGGTTTTTATATTTTGACAGTTTTTCGAATTCCTTGGTTGCTATGTTACAATCCGCTGGACAAACCATATCAATTAATAAGCAAGTTTTTTCTTTCTGGATTTTAACAATAATGTCTGGCCTGTTTGCTTCAGTTTTTCTGTCTGTGTAAATGGTGTAATCCCACAGAATGGTGACATCTATTTCTGTAACCGGTGCTGGGTGATGTTCACACCAGTGTTTTATTATTATTATTATTATTATTATTTACAATTGGATGTAAAACTCCTCAAGTTGCTTCATAAAGTTTTGTAAAGTCAAATAACGTTCCATTTAGTCAATTAAAGACCTTACGTGATACACGCTTGGGTGATCATGTCTCTCTTAATCCATAACTGACTCGGCAGAAGATTTTATCGCAGTAGGTTGCCATTACTTTCTGCGGTAGACTGGTTTCCAACCAAGGTGTTTTGCTATTCAACCCATTGCTGGAGGAAAGAGAGATGGGTTAACCAGTCAGTTAAGTGCCATACGTGATACACTATTGGATGATCATGTCTCAAAAGAGACATGACTGACTGAGCAGAACATTTTCCCGCAGTACGTTGATATTTTCTGCGGTACATTGGTTACCAACCAAGAACCCACTCTGTCCTGCTATTTAACCTATAGCTGGAGGAAGAAGATATGGACTAATACCTTTGCGCGTGAGTGAATGCAACGAATTCAATTGGAATTCGAACTCGGCTCTTCAATTTCTTATTCCGAGTCGATTTCTATTACACCAAAACGCACATCCATGATACCACATGGTACCACGTTTAAATAACCATCAAATGTGGAGCGTGTAATTTGGACATGAAAATAGTTTTTCCAATAATTTAATGAGAAATGTAAAGCTACATTAGATGGACCTTATGGCTAAGCCAGATTTTTGGTACTTCTTGGATATAACCAATTCAGTCAGTTAAGAGCCATACGTGATACACGCTTTAGGCGATCATGTCTCGAAAGAAACATGACTGACTGGGCAGAAGGTTATCCCGCAGTAGGTTGCCATTGCTTTCTGCGGTAGACTGGTTGCCAGCCAAGGCTTTAGAACCCAATCTGTCCCATTATTTAACCCGTAACTGGAAGGAAGAGAAGGATTAATACCTTTCCCATATATATACGTTTGTGTGGACATAATTACTGAAGGCGGTGATATGTGTGTTTTAGGTTGCATCTTTATAGAATTTATAATTTGGACTATAATTTTAAAAATTTGTGCGTAAGTGAATGCAAGAAATTCAACTGAAATTCGAACTCGGAACGCCAATTTCTCGTGCGTTGTGGTGCAGTGGATTATAACCAATTAACATACCATAAAAGACAATATGAAAAAACCTTACGTGGAGTACTTCAAATGTAATATCGATGTCTTTTTCTTTTTCTTCTTCTATGTGCCCTGTCCTTTCAGGACGTAGATGATCATGGCTTTCCACGTCTTAGCACACCTTCTCCTGTTACACCATGCAACCCTCGTTCCATCATCCACCTTCTCAGGTCCTTCAAATATGTTATCCGCTGCTTCCCCCGTCTCTTTTTCCTTCTATCTGGCCTATTAAAATCAGGTTCTCCAAGCCCTCTTTCCTCATCGCATGTCCCAGGAACTTTAGCTGTCTCTTCTTCCTATGCTCAGTATTAATTTCCTTTTCATTTCCATCCTTTCCAAAACCTCATCATTGCTCACATGCTCGATCCATGATATTCGCAGCATCTTTCGGTAGAACCATATATCAGTTGCTTCAAGTTTTCCTTCATCTTTGGGCTTACGGCCTATCACGTTGAATACACCGGTTCTCGCTCGATCACCGAAGTTAAGCAACGTTGAGCCTGGTCAGTACTTAGATGGGTGACCGTTTGGAAATACCAGGTGCTGTAAGCGTATAGTGACGGATGTGCGTTGTGGTGCAATGGATATCGGCTCGGAAAGAGAAATCGTTAAGCCGAGTTCGAATTCCAGTTGAATACCCGGCATTCACTTAAGCACTGGTACCCTTGGGAAAGGTATTAATCCGTTCATTCCCTCCAGTTATGGGTTAAATAACAAGGGTAGGACTTGGGGACCCTGCAATTAAAAACAAATTCCAATGAATCGTGAAAAGAAAAATGTTGTAAAAATAAAATAACCTTACCCAAAATCACTGGTTATAACCTTAAAAAGATCCCATAAGGATTGATAGGTCGTTAAGCCTAAAAAAACAAACAAACCTTCATCTTTGATCGGATCCCCATACCGCTCCGGTAAGTAACTGACTCTACGAACCAGATTAGGCTGAAAATGAAATACTGCTGCCATATTTGGGCAGGAGTTGCCTGGATCTCCCTTTCCAGTCTTAATAGAGTTTAAAAGCGTCTCTTAGTCCTTAGAGAAAAATTATTCTCTATCCTACAACCACTTTTTCACAGGCGGGATGTGCTCTATCACTGCAACGATGGGAAGTTCTCGGACAAATTTCCACGCTTAGTTTCACCAGGTTTGATCGTCGCAGCTAGGACCCGCTATGCTCCTTACATAGTTGCAAACCAACCACACGCTCTTCATATTCCATCGACGAGATTAGGTTCTACTTAAACTTTTTCGTCCGCGAATCACTGCCCTATGGAACAGACTCCCAAGAAAATGTTACAACGATCAGTACAATCTTGATCCGTTATCTTCCCCTTCTATGCGCATGAGGGAGTTAATTTTCTTAAGAGCTTAGAAATAATAAAAATATATGTTATTCTGCCTTCACAATTGGATACATGGTAGATGATTCTCAGCTTTATATCTATACGTTTGTGTGGGCATAATTACTGAAGGCGGTGATATGTATCACACATATCACCGCCTTCAGTAATTATTAGGTCGCATCTTTATCGAAGTTATAATTTGGATTATAATTTAAAAAACTGTACAATATTATATGGATTAATATCATGAAAGTGTTCTTTCGTGTCGGTTGGTGGATTTTTCTACAGGTTATTTAATGTATTTACATTCTTCGGACTATTGTCCTCATCTTTGTTACCATTTGTACGACGTTTCGGCCGTTTTATGCTCCGGCCTTCTTCAGGTGCTAGGAATTTCGAACCGAACCCTTTAATTACAATCACTGGGGTATATGAACTCAATTCTTTGCCCAGAGCCTTTTCTGGAAGACATGAGTTATCTCCCTCTAACCATGTAAGTTACTTGTTCACCACTGCTGTAGCCTGGCATTGAACTCACAACTCTTTGGGTCAAGTCACAGGAACTAACCAACGTTACTTCAGAACAACTGAATTTTTGAGACGTATAAACCTAATATTAACCATTTTTACCAGAGTTCATATTGCAATTTGTTTATGTTTAAGGTTTTCTCTAGTAGTTTTTCGATATTAATGGTTTTCTCTGGTATTTTTTTTTTCACCAGAGCTCATATTGCAATTTTGACACTTATGATTTTCTCTAGCACTTCGTATTACAGGCTCTCATATTGTGTTCATCTCTATGCTTGGTCGGCTTAGAAGATTTTTGTAGCCTAGCATATGTGTGGATTCCTTAAGTTTACGTAGTTTCCAGTGGGGTTCTCTATCAATTCTTCAACTTCACCCCATAGGGAGAGGTGATGCCCTTTCATACTACCCCATCTCAGAAATTTAGACAAGGGTTATTTAATGCTAAAAACTAAATATTTTACACACAATTTTATGGCTTCAACTACAGATAAAATCTGTTGTTGGTCATCTAAGCTTATTTATAAATGAAACTGTGTGTGTGTGTGTGTGTGTGTGTGTGTGTGTGTGTGTGTGTGTGTCCGTTACCTATAGACTCCGAAAAGGCTGAATCGATTTTCTTGAAAATTTACACAGTTGTACTATAAGCGTCTGCGAGTGTTCTTAGCTAGGTTTTGTGTCGAGGTACCCCCGATAAATATCGAAAATCGATAATCGAAAAAAATCGGGTTATAGTAGGAGTGGTCCGATTTTAATCAAATTTGATACACTCATTGACAAAGACATAAGAAACGATATTCAGAAGTTTCAAGGTTGCAGTTCTTACAATAATGGAGAAAATCGATAATATATATATATATATATATAGGCAAGATCTTTGTGTGTGTGTGTGTGTGTGTGTGTGTGTGTGTGTGTGTGTGTGTGTGTGTGTGTTTATCTGCCTGTATATCTATATTTTTTTCAGCCCTTTATTTTAGTTTTTGCTTCGGGTTTGGCTCTAAGTAGTTATAATTGTAGTTCTTAGTCTCAGCCATGATACTCAGATGACTTATTTAGCCTTCAAAATTCAGTTTACGGCGAAAAAGACTTATTTGATATCGATAGCAGGAAATCAAAATTTGACTTACATCCATTCATTTTTCTTTCACTCTACGGTTTCGCTTTAACTGGAAACAACTATTGCGTTTTAGTTTTTCGTGCCAACGTCCAAAGAGTCTGAGCTCCAGGACCATGGATTAGTTTTAAAATTTTTCATTACACCCGAGCAACGCCGGGCTATACTGCTAGTTCTATTATAAATATGTATTGTTGAGGATTTTACTATAAAATGTTTTTGTATCTTTTGATCGTGATTGGGTGGTTAATTATTTGTTTATTGCTTGGACCTTAGCATGTGTTACCACCCCGGGTCAGGTGATATGGGTGTTTTATGTTATATTTTAGAAGACAGCTTCATTTCTTTAAGAAATTGTAGGATATAATATGGATTAATGTCGTGGAAGTGATTTTTTTCGGGTTGGTTGGTTGGTTGCTTGCTTGGTTGCTTGGTTGGTAGTATCTTAAAGCTGAAGTCGCTACAAATTGTTAGTATGTCCGTATTGTTGGTATTCTATATATATAAAAGGCAATCTGTGAGTCTGTGTGTGACTGTAATCTATGCACGCCTACATTTTTTAAGCTACGCCATTCAAACTTTCTAAAGACACATATCTACAGGGAAGCCAGCTCGACATATACTTTTTGAGTTTAAGTTCACCTATTTTTACCTTTCGCACTTTTTGGCTAATGGAGCCGATTGTTTACATTTGGTCCGTAAAACATCTAAGATGGTTGCTAGATTACGTCACAGAAATCAAATCACACGTGTCAAACGCGACTAAGAAAAAAAACGAGCCTTTATATTTGATTTTTATTTCGACGTTTCATTGGTCAACAAATTCATTGGTCAACAAAAAAATGTGAAAATTTTTCTAAGTAATTTTGAAACAAAAGAAATATTTAAAAAAAAAGGGTTTTTTCAAACAAAAACAAAATATGTAAAAAAAAGTGATTAATTTAATTATTTAGGTCTTTTTTTTATATTTCATACTTCAGAAAATAAAATTAAAAAAATAAAGCTTTTTTTTCGCTAAATATTTCATGCAAAAAATCAACTGTTTGTAATTCGTGTGGCATTAATGTAACTTTTTCCTTTAAAATTAAATGTCTACATTTTTAAATATTCTTCGAAAATGTCTGAAATTCATTTAGTCAACAAAAATGTAAATATTTTCCCCCGTCATTTTGAAACAAAAACAAACGCAATGTTGTTTACGTTTACGCAAAACAAAAGAAAATAGATTTTTTTAATGGAATTTTTTATCAATTTTTAAACAACAATTTTTTATATAATTATTTTTTTTATATATAACTGAGTTTTAAAATGAGGCGGCAACTACAAGCGCTCGGAAATCGCAACACGCTGCTTTAATCATCTAATTAAAAAATGTTCTGAGTTGAACGGGCAACGCCGGGCTATGATGCTAGTTTTACTATAAATATGTTTTGTTGGTAATTCTACTATAAAAATGTGTTGTTGGTAATTTTACAATAAATATGTGTTGTTGGTAATTCTACTATAAATGTGTATTGTTAGTTATTTTTATATAAAAATATATTGCTGGTCAATTGTTAAATGTCATACGTAATACACGCTTGAACGATCATGTCTCGAAAGAGACATGACTGACTGTATAGAATATTTTCCTACAGTAGGTTGCCAGTACTTTCTTGGATATACTTACCTGCCACTTTTTGTGGTGAGGGGGGGATCCAAATCATCTCTCAGTTGCGTCACTGTCCTCGAAGACAGAGTGCAGCTCAGTTGTATCTCTGTCTGAGGAGAATAATACTGTGAGATACCCGGTCCCGGGGAACAGTGTCCCGAGGCCGCGCCACCCCATTGTACCAGAGGGGTGGAACGGTGCTCGTGACCGGGGCCGGCGCGAACGGCGGTTGCGGGGACTGGGCAATTTCTGTGCCTTGACCACTCTTATGCGTTCGGGCTCCCCACATTAAACCTCGACCTTGTGTCGCATTCACTTCCTAGTAGAAGGAAGAAGCAAATATCTATACTGCCGAACAAGGTTATAGAACCCAATCTGTCCTGTTTTTTAATCTATACCTGGAGGGAGAATTAATAGATTCATTCCTTTCCCAAAGCAATGATGATCATGCCTCTCCACGATTTCCTTTTTCTTTTTTTTTTTTTTTTTTTTTTTTTTTTGTAGCTCTTAATAAGTTTTGTCGATAAATTTCAACTAACTTTTCTTGATGTTTAGTAGAAGTGTCGACGGACCTGAAGCAGACTACCACCACGTTTAATTTCGTTGTTTTTTTGTTGTTGTTTTTTCAGCTCAGTCATGTTGATTACCCATTTAGCTTTACGACTGACAAAAAAAATTGAAAAATTTCAATATTTAAACATTTTTTTTTTGTGGGGGTCAGTTTCTCATACAACGTTATAGTAAATCGAGCCTCCATTTTGAAACCAGTTGCCGGTACATTACCGCCACCTGTAAATGTGTTCATTATTAAATTTTTGGGAGGTTTTCCAGTGCAATATTATCTTTTACACCTTAAACTTTACGAATGACAAAAAAAAAAAACATACAAAAATTTCAATATTTAAAAAAATTTTAGGCGGGGACCAGTTTCTCATACAACCTTATAGTGCATTGAAAATGGAGGATAGATTTACGTTGTATGAGAAATTGACCCCCTAATTTGTTTAAATATTGTAAATTTTCAATTTTTCTTTTTTTTTTCATAATCGGAAATTTTAAGTAACAATCGATAGAACTTTGCTGAAAAAAGATTTTAAAAAATGAAAAATAACGAAATCGACATAAACAAAGCTACCCCAACGCGAGTGGTTTGAAAATGAAGGATCGATTTACTTTAACGTTGTATGAGAAACTGAACCCCCACAAAATTTGTTTAAATATTGTAATTTAAAAAAAAAAATTTTTTTTTTTTTGATAATCGGAAAATTTAAGTAACAATCGATAGAACTGAAAAAAGTAAACAAAAATGAAAAACAACAAAATTAAACATGGTGGTAGTCTGCTTCAGGTCCACCGAAGTGTCCTTTTTGTTTCTATTTTCTCGAAAATTTTGGTTCATAGTAATCTCAGCGCTTACGTGAATGAAATGAGTTCTGAACCGATACCCACTACATCACAACACTGGTATTAACAGTATAAAATGTATTTATATATTTTCATAGTATTTTGTTTCTGGTTTGGGGATTCAGTATTTGCCCATAGTTGGGACCTTAACGTGCTGCCTTGTTCGTCATATTTCACGAAAGATGGTCATGGAGTTTATGTTGAGAAACAAAGCATATACATAAAAACTTTTGCTTTGAATTCTATTTTCCCATTAGGATTTTGACTGCCCCTTATACTTCATAGTTTTATAGCCGAAAATAGTCCTCTGGTCGGAATCTTTTGCCCGTGTCATAATTAATGTAACAACCAAGTGCATATGATATACTGAAATTATTCATTCGATATGGTATCTGTTTATTAGACAGGCTGTTGCATATTTCTGCGTTGACATCTCCGTAATTTGAAATAATTACATTATTACCCATTAGGTAGGGAAGCGAAACAATCAATCAAACCAAATTAGGAGCCAAGTCATTCTTTTTACGAAAATAAAAGCTGCTGATTTTTCGTTTCTTCAACAAACAGAACAAAAACAAAATAGCGAAAAAGGGAGCGGCCTGCGATTTAATAAATACAAAATTTTGCCTTTTGTTTTCTTTCTTTTTTTATTTAAACTGAAATGCCTCCGAAATTATACACACTCAGCTTACAAAAAATATTAACTTAACAAAAAAATTATATTATTTTTGGCTACAATTTTAACACATACGTATTTACATACGCGTACTTGTTTACATAAGGTAAAGAGGTAGTGCAACCGTGGCAGCCTTTACTTTATTACAGATACCATCTGGATGGTCATTATGTAGTTAGTAGCGTAGAAGGAATTTGTTTTCGTGTTACCCATTTAGAAATAACCTCTGATCTACAAATGCTTCAGTTACGATATTGAGCACGCTTTCTCCCCAACAACCGCATTTCAAGAAAATAATAAAACTCATAAACAAAAGATCGACGCTCATTTCCAACAAATTCCTTCAACGCTATCTAGTAACTATAGACCACAAATTGACTTGAAAGATTAATTAAATGCCTTAGTATAAATCTAATAAACTTTCTTTATTTTACCACCATTTCCCTCTGCTGATATATAAAAGATATATGACATTTAAGATTTGATTTTGAGTTTTGTTTAACCTCTGTGGGTTATTTAATGCCAAAAAGGTGGGGTGGGTCTTAAGGTATTTTTTTTTTAATGTTCGATTATAGTGAGAAGGTTGATTTAGTCAGATTTTAATTAAAATTTTTTGTTTTTATTCTGTTTAATTTTAGAAAACTGAAAATGTCTTAGTTTTGAATTCAAAAATGTTTTGCTGAGAATATTTTTTTTCTTCAAAAATGTCTTATGGTAATAATTTTTTTTTTTCAAAAATGATTTGTTGGTAAAATTTTTTCTTCAAAAATGTATATTTTTCTATAAATATCTATTTTTATGTATATATTTCTATAAAAGTATTTTTATACTTTCATCGTGTTTTGACCCCCGTTTGAGGGGGTTAACTATTTGCCCATAGCTGGGCGCTAACAGGTGTTATTACTCTGGGTCAGGGTGGACCTGGGAACAACCGCAATTAAGAGGTGGGTCCATGCTCCTCACAACCTCCCAATCAGTTTACTGTTATGCCCAGGGCCAGTTACATTTAACAATGAAATTGCAAAACCCATAAAACAATAAAAATACTAACTGAAACTCAATGTATGAACACCCAAAACATGAGTCGCGATATACAAAAGAAAAATTTCACTTTATATAAAGTAAATATATTCTTATTCTTCTTCGTCGTTGATGCTCATGTCTCTCCACGATTTCTTTTTCTTTGTAGTTCTTAATAAGTTTTGTTTATAAATTCTAACTGACTTTTTTTTATGTTAAGTAAAAGTGTCCTTATTGTTTCTATTTTCTCTAAAATTTTGGTCCGTGGTATTCTCAGCATCCTTCTGTAGAACAACATTTATTTTGATTAAGCAAGGAGTTTTCCCAGTATTCACTGCCATATAGAAGGGCCGATATTACATAACAATTCGGTGCTGTTTTCTTTGTTTCTAAATAATTGAACAGGTGAAGAGGCTCATCCCTTATTCCCTGTTTAGGATGTGGTTTACGGCTTTCTCTTTTCCAATCTTTTCACGCTTTCTTTTTCAATTGGAGTCCATAGACTAAACTATCGCCCGGTTCACACTCCACCCACGTCAATTGAACAGATGAAGAGGCTCATCCCTTGTTTCCTGTTTAGGGTGTGATTTACGGCTTTCTCTTTTCCAATCTTCTCACTCTTACGTAGCCCCATGCACATAAGTGGCGTTACCGCCTTGCTCGGGTTGATATGATTAAAAAAAATATTTCTGTTTCTTAATACTTTGCTTGGCTTTTGGAAGGCAACTTTCGCTATCCCAGTGCACCTTCGGATTCCGGTGTCAAACTTTCTGTCCTCTGTTAAAACATTTCCCAGATTTCCCGCCTGACACCATCCTACACATATCTATCATCCGACGTGCATTGAATATTGCTGCCATATCTGGTCGGGTGCCCCGGCCATCCACCTAGGGGACCTTGACAAAATCCAACAGAGAATCTGTAATGTGATCGATCCCGACTTGGTATCCGCCGTGCATTGAATACTGCTGCCTTATCTGGTCGGGTGCCCCTGCCATCCACCTAGGGGTCATTGTCAAAATCCAACGGAGAATCTGTAATGTGATCAATCCCGACTTGGCAGCTCAGATACAGTCACTTTATCACCGGCGCAATGTGACTTCCCTGTGTCTCTTCTACAAATACTTTCACGGCTTCTGCTCAGATGAACTTAGCTCACTGGTGCCCTCCTATGGATGAATTTACTCGAGATACAAGATTAGCAACTAGGTCCCAACCTTTTACTGTGAAACCAATAAAATGTAAACACAAATTCTACTCCATCAGCTTCTTTTCTCGCACTTCCTGCAAATGTAAAGTCAATAGTCATCTCCTATCTCACTTGCATCCTCTCTCTCACACTCCTTTCTCCGTCCACTCCACTCTCATCAGTATTCTCACCCTTCTCTTACCCACTTCCTGACACCCCCTATAACCTGTCACACTTTCTCATAACTTTCTTCTTATATAACCCCCAGCGCAACAGTGGCAGTAGACTGCTTTGCTTGGGGCGATATGATTTTAAAAAAATTAATTTTTGTACTTTAACATCTCAAATTTGTAATGTGCATGAGGGTCGGTTTTTTTTCTTAACAATCATGCATTCTGTCTTGATACAATTGATGATTAGGCCATTCTTCTTGCTATCCTTCACTATCTTCTGTATGACTTACTTCAGTTTTCTTTCTGTGCCTGCATACCTTATGTTGTTAATTAATGTGGACAACAATAATAAATCCTGATAGGACATAGATCACTGGTGCCCTCTCCTCAAGAGTTTACTTGGGCAACCAGACTGGAAACAAGGTCCCACTCATTTACAGTTAGATCAGCCAAATTCATCCGACAATTCTACTCCATCAGCTTCTTTTCTCGCACTTCCCGCCTGTGGAACTCCCTTCCGTATACTTGCATTTCTGACGGCTACAGCCTCCAGTAATTTAAATGCAATGTCAATTCTCATCTCTTATCCACTTGACTCCAGTCCTTTCTGCATCATCCTGCATATCTTGCTCTTTTCCTTTCTCTCTACCTTCGCAAGTGTTTTCACACTGTTTCCATATTTCTCTTGCCCTTTCCCTGACACCCACTGTAACTGGTTCGTCTTTCTCTTCACTCTACTCCTACCTAAACGTTTACTTTCTTATGTAGCCCCCTGCGAATCAGTGGCGGTACCGCCTTGCTTGGGATGAAACGATTAAAAAGTATTCTCTCAAAATCGTCCAACAGTATTTCGGTAAAAAGACACATCCTTTTTTTACAACCCTTTCTATTTTTGTATATTTATTGAATTCATTTTCTGTACGTATGCAGTAAGTGTTCCGGATTATTCTAATATTCTTCCAGGTTTACCTAACAGTTCCAAAGAAATATTTTTTTTATTTATTTCACCCCGAGCCATGCCACTAGAACGCAAGGGGGTTACATTGAGTAAAAGTAAAGAAAAAAATTATAAAACACTACAAAGCTGCCATGAAAATATTTGAAGAAAAGACACGCAGGGATGTCAAATGGAAGGGAGTAAAAGAAAACGAGAAGACTTTAGTGAAGAGGAATGAGAAAAAGATGATAAAGGAACAGGCTCCAGATAGGATGATAAAGGAACAGGCTCCAGATAGGATGATAAAGGAACAGGCTTCAGATAGGATGATAAAGGAACAGGCTCCAGATAGGATGATAAAAGAACAGGCTCCAGATAGGATGATAAAGGAACAAGCTCCAGATAGAATTATAAAGGAACAGCCTCCAGATAGGATGATAAAGGAACAGGCTCCAGATAAAATTATAAAGGAACAAGCTCCAGATAGAATGATAAAGGAACAGGCTCCAGATAGGATGATAAAGGAACAGGCTCCAGATAGAATGATAAAGGAACAGGCTCCAGATAAAATTATAAAGGAACAGGCTCCAGATAGGATGATAAAGGAACAGGCTCCAGATAGAATTATAAAGGAACAGGCTCCAGATAGGATGATGAAGGAACAGGCTCCAGATAGGATGATAAAGGAACAGGCTCCAGATAGGATGATAATGGAACAGCCTCCAGATAGGATGATAAAAGAACAGGCTCCAGATAGAATGATAAAGGAACAGGCTCCAGATAGGATGATAAAGGAACAGGCTCCAGATAGAATTATAAAGGAACAGGCTCCAGATAGAATTATAAAGGAACAGGCTTCAGATAGAATTATAAAGGAACAGGCTTTAGAAAAGATGATAAAAGAAAAGGCTAAAAAGAAGAAGATAAGGAAACAGGCTTCAGAAAGGATGAGAAAGAAACAGGTTCAGAAAGGATGATTAAGGAACTAGCTTAAAAAAAAGGGTGATAAATGAACAGGCGTCAAAAAGGATGAAAAAGAAACAGGCTTCAGAAATGATAATAAAAGATCAGACTTCAGAAAGGATGATAAGGAAACAGGCCACAGAAATTATGATAAGAGAACAGGCTTCTGAATGGGATGAGATGGAAAAATGCTTCAGAAAGGATGATAAAGGAACAGGCTTCAGTTACGATACTGAGCATGCTTTTTCTACCAAAACCCGCATGTCAAGATTATAATAAAAATTATATAAATATCAATTGCAGTCCAAAAGTCAGTCAGTTAAGTGCCATACGTGATACACGCTTGGGCGATCATGTCTTGAAAGAGACATGACTGACTGGGCAGAAGATTATCCCGCAGTAGGTTGCCATTGCTTTCTGCGGTAGACTGGTTGCCGACCAAGGCTATAGAACCCAATATGTCCTGCTATTTAACCCATAACTGAAAGGAATACACGGATTAATACCTTTCCCAAGGGTATTTGCGCGTAAGTGAATGCAAGGAATTCAACTGGAATTCGAATTCGGTTCCCCGATTTCTCGTTCCGAGCCGATATCCACTGCGCCACACTGTGCTTAAATTCATAGGGTCTAGTTACCATAGCAAAAAGTTCCCCCGAACAATTAACAGGAATGGTACAGGAAATAAACATAACGGTAGTATGAAAAGTGACCGTAGCTGAAACGCCAGATTGAGACCAATAATATTGCTGATTTTTTTTTTATTCATTTCACCCCAAGAAAGGCAGAACCACCACTGGTGCACAGGGGGCTAAATAAAAGGTGAGTTATGAGAAAGAAGAACAAGTTACTGGGGGTGTCAGAGAATGAGTAAGAGAAGGATGAGAATACAGGTGTAAAAAGGGCTGCATGAAAACAGAGTGGAAAGAAAGAAGAACATGATACAAGGATGCGAGTCAAGGAGATAAGAGATGAGAATTGACACTGCATTTAAATTCTTGGAGATTGTAACTGTCAGGGAAGCAAGTATACGGAAGAGAATTCCAATTCCACAGGCGAGAAGTGCAAGCAAATAAGCTGATAATGTAAAAGTTGCGGTTACATTTTATTGGTTTCACTGTGAAAGGGTGGGACCTAACCGCTAATCTAGTAGCTCGACTAAATTCATGCAGATGGGGCACCAGGGAGCTAAGCTCATCGGAGCAGAAGCCGTGAAAATATTTGTAAAATAGACAGAGGGAAGAATATTTTAGTAAGTAGCAGGAGTACCAAACTAAATGCGTCAGATATATTCCGAACATAAGTAAATGGTAGACTAGATATGTAAGATAGACTGAAGTGAGGTTGTTTACTGGTTTTCACGCATTTTGTTTTAATCTTTTTGTCATAAGATTTGTTTTGAGAAGAACAAGATAAAGGCCGGCATAATTATTACTATCTGTCGTCAATGGCAGTGGCGGTTGTGGAACTCTGAAATGGTGGAGGTCACTTAGGAGCCGAGATTTTTCTGATGGGGAGAGGAACAAACTCAATCAGTGCTACACCACTATCGTATACACAACTTAGAAATGAGTTTGAATATTATTATTAAAATACACTTTAAAGTGCCGAATCCAGGTGCGTCGTCAGTGTTGTTGCTCCCATGTCATTAGAAGATTCGGGTCTCAATAAACAACAGACTTCTTCGATGGGCGACCCAACCGAATATGATCAGTATTCGGCTCGCACCCAGAAAGAAAAAATTGCTACTAGCTTTAGGACGTGCATTATATAGTTCCCCAGAAAAGGCAATTAATCAAGGCTTCACTTGGTCTATTCGATGTTATAGACTGGGTATGCTTGGTTGTACTGGTATTCTCGTGTTTTTTGTAGTAGTTTTGGGCCACTCATTAGCTCTATTTATCCACAACCACCTGGTGGCCTTCTCGACGGATTCCAAGATCATTTGAATCGCCCGCCTTCTTTTTTGTCCAGTTATCCCTAGGCTAGTAAGGTCTCGTATAATAGACTTTCCTGCGAACCTCCTACAGCCGATCTCGACTGGGAAACAATGAGTACGCCATCCTTTAGTTCTACACTCGTTTAAGAGCCCTTGATATTTGCTGTTACTTCACTATATTAAACGGGATATTTTTTTCATTCACAGTAGTGGAGTTTTAATCAATTCTTGTTCTCTTTTCCACTCTCAAGATGTTGGAACACAAGAGAGGTTAATTTCAACACAAAATCAAAGGGTTAATAATACTAACATCAATATTAGCAGAACAGTGTGATTTGTCTGCTCTGATTATTTCCCTCTAAAAAACTTTTTTGAAACACAAAAAATAAACGCGAGAAAAATATTGTGGACATTTTCTAATTAACGTCTTCCTTCAGATAAGAAAATATGACTATTAAGTCTCTTTCCCTCCCCAACAACATGTCTGTTTCTATCTATTCGGTTGTTTTATTTTGTTTGTTTTTGTTTCAAACTGTACATGTTCTTAAAAAGTCAATTTAAGAAGAAAATGCAGAGGAAAAAGTGCTGAAGATCAAATCTTATCAAAATCAGAGACTGATCAATTTCATAAATTTTTGAAACATACAAGTGGGGGTGGCAATTGAGGGTCCAGCCAAAATTCGGGAGGTGCGTTGCTCCTTCTACAAACTAAGGCTGAAACTAGAAATATAATGTGACCTCAGCTTTACCCACTGAAAATAGATGAAGGACACCAACCCATGCGTGACACGACACTACAAATGCCCCGATATTATGCGATTGATGATTAGAGACCCTCTAAGAGCTACCAAAGAGTTCGGTTTCCTTGCTCCTAGTCGGAAATCTGCCAGCCTGGTATCCTTATAACGAAAAGTTATAGCCACTGATTAGTCAGACCAACAAAAGGTTAAAACAATTAATTCACTATGGAACAGAAAGAAAGAAAGAAAGAAAGAAAGAAAGAAAGAAAGAAAGAAAGAAAAATGAGATAGGACTGAAAGACGGAAAGAAAGGAAGAAAGAAAGAGAGAAAGAAAAAAGAAGATCGAAGAGAAAGAAAGAAAGAAAGAAAGAAAGAAAGAAAAATGAGATAGGACTGAAAGACGGAAAGAAAGGAAGAAAGAAAGAGAGAAAGAAAAAAGAAGATCGAAGAGAAAGAAAGAAAGAAAGAGGAAGAAGAGAAAGATAGAAAGAAAGAAAAAAGAAAGAAAGAAAAAAAGAAAGAATGAAAAAAGGATATGGAAGTGAAAGAAAAAAGAAAAAAGAAAGAAAAAGTAAGAAAGAAAGAAAGAAAGAAAGAAAGAAAGAAAGAAAGAAAGAATGAAAAAAGGATATAGAAGTGAAAGAAAAAAGAAAAAAGAATGAAAGAAAGAAAGAAAAATGAGATAGGACTGACAGACGGAAAGAAAGGAAGAAAGAAAGAGAGAAAGAAAAAAGAAGATCGAAGAGAGAGAAAGAAAGAAAGAAAGAAAGAAAGAGAGAGAGAAAGAAAGAAAATGAGATAGGACTGAAAGACGGAAAGAAAGGAAGAAAGAAAGAGAGAAAGAAAAAGAAGATCGAAGAGAAAGAAAGAAAGAGGAAGAAGAGAAAGATAGAAAGAAAGAAAAAGAAAGAAAGAAAGAAAGAATGAAAAAAGGATATAGAAGTGAAAGAAAAAAGAAAAAAGAAAGAAAAAGTAAGAAAAAAAAAATAAAGTGAAAAGTAGATAGGAGAAAAAAGAAAGAAAGAAAGAAAGAAAAATGAGATAGACGGAAAGAAAGAGAGAAAGAAAAAAGAAGATCGAAGAGAAAGAAAGAAAGAAAGAAAGAGAAAGAAAGAAAGAAAGAAAGAAAGAAAGAAAGAAATGAGATAGGACTGAAAGACGGAAAGAAAGGAAGAAAGAAAGAGAGAAAGAAAAAAGAAGATCGAAGAGAAAGAAAGAAATAAAGAAAGAAAGAAAGAGAGAAAGACAAATGAGATAGGACTGAAAGACGGAAAGAAAGGAAGAAAGAAAGTGAGAAAGAAAAAAGAAGATCGAAGAGAAAGAAAGAAAGAAAGAGAGAAAGACAAATGAGATAGGACTGAAAGACGGAAAGAAAGGAAGAAAGAAAGAGAGAAAGAAAAAAGAAGATCGAAGAGAAAGAAAGAAAGAGGAAAGAAAGAAAGAAAGAAAGAAAGAAAGAAAAATGAGATAGGACTGAAAGACGGAAAGAAAGGAAGAAAGAAAGAGAGAAAGAAAAAAGATGATCGAAGAGAAAGAAAGAAAGAAAGAAAGAAAAATGAGATAGGACTGAAAGACGGAAAGAAAGGAAGAAAGAAAGAGAGAAAGAAAAAAGAAGATCGAAGAGAAAGAAAGAAAGAGGAAGAAAGAAAGAAAGAAAGAAAGAAAGAAAGAAAGAAAGAGGAAAGAAAGAAAGAAAGAAAGAAAGAAAGGAAAGAAAAATGAGATAGGACTGAAAGACGGAAAGAAAGGAAGAAAGAAAGAGAGAAAGAAAAAAAAGATCGAAGAGAAAGAAAGAAAGAGGAAAAAGAGAAAGATAGAAAGAAAGAAAAAAGAAAGAAAGAATGAATGAAAAAAGGAGATAGAAGTGAAAGAAAAAAGAAAAAGTAAGAAAGAAAGAAAGAAAGTAAAAAGTAGATAGGAGAAAGAAAGAAAGAAAGAAAGAAAATCGTCCTAGGCAGGAAACAAAGGATAATCCGCTAATCCTGTTGAATGACTATGAAAGAAAAGCTAACTGGACGATAGTTGAGCCTATCTAGACCCATTAACCTGTTCACAGCACAGGAGGCGGGGCATTAGTAAAGGTTGCAAACGAGAAAAAAAATCTCAAAGTAAATATCAAAAAGAGACAAATGTAATTCCTGGGACACGTAATGAGGAAGAATAGTCTGGAGAACTTAATACTCACAGGTCGAATAAATAGAAGGAGAGACAGGGGAAAGCAGCGCGAGACGTACTTGTTAGGTCTGAGCAAATGGTTGACAGAGCGGGGCTTGGAAGAGATACCAAGAGAAAAAAATACTGAGAGCGACAAGAGACAAAGCCAAGTGGACGTCCATGATCGCCTACGTCCTGAAAGGACACGGCATATGAAAAAGAAGAAGAAGAAAAAGAAGTTCTAGAAAGGTTACCAAATAAGGCTATAGATATCATCCATGTAAAACGAGGATTACTGAGGATTAGTATAATTCGGCGGGAGTTGGAAATAGGGATCGGAGCGATGGAAACGTCACCTTTTTGACCACGCCCTCAACTACTGGGATAGCAGGCGGATTCGAGTAGTTAGGGAGCGAAATAGACATTTCATATCAAACGTACCACCAAATTTTAAACTTCTAAACTGCCAGTAACTTATTATTATTATTTTTTTTTTACTGAGAAAATATTTAACCGATTAATTACTAAAAAAATCCTATACCTAGAATTAACACGGCAGCATTCAAGACATGACTCACTGACAGCGAAGCTTAAACCAGGCGTCACGAAACAAACCCTCCCACTTTTTTCTTAGACAAAAACAACAGAAAAAATATAAAATCATTTTAGATTCTGATGTTACCTTTCAGCTGAAAAATTCAGACTAGCAGCTTCCTTTCCCACAACACTTTCTTATCACAATTATTTTAAGACAAACTCTTCAAAGATGAAGAAGAGACACAAGGCGACAGAAATGTGGTTCTACAGAAGGATGCTGAGAATACCATGGACTGAACATGTGTGCAACGAAGATACTTTGGAGAGAAAGGAAACAAAAAGGAAACTTATACTTAACATCAGGGAGAGAGAAGAGGCAGTTGAAATTTCTGGCACACACACACACACACACACACACACACACACACACACACACATATATATATATATATATATATATATATATATATACGTTACTGAAATCGCTAAAAAAGAGCATAGTGTGAATTAAAACTTTTATTTCATCATCAGGCAATGTTAGTTAACTTTGGTGAAAATGACTTACATTTGAAAATAAAAAAAACAATATGTTTGTTTATTCTTTAATAAACAAACATATTGTAAATGGAGACAGGAGACAGAAAATTTAGATCTTATGGATGTTTTTAATTTAACTAATCAGAATGAAGGTAAACAAATAAATGCACATAGGTTTTTTTTTATTATGGTAGAAAGGATGATTAACATTTGTATTTTATATGAATAGTACCTTATGAAAATTGAGACGTCGGCCTATATTTTCTGTATGCATAAGTATTGCGTATACTAATGAATTATTTTATTCAGACTCCCATATTCCGTTTCCCGTAGAAAAATATTTTTTTCTTTCTTGCGTGTGGTTTCATTGCATTTAGCATTTTAATTTCTAGAATTTTGTGTCTATCTTTGCAATAAGTCTTATGTACGTATGTATGTCAATTTGTTCATAATTTAGATAGATAGATAGATAGATAGATAGATAGATAGATAAGAAACTGACTTAGATAGATAGATAGATAGATAGATAGATAGATAGATAGATAGATAGATAGATAATGAACAAACTGAGATAGATAGATAGATAGATAGATAGATAGATAGATAGATAGATAGATAGATAGATAGATAGATAAGATAATGAACAAACTGAGATAGATAGATAGATAGATAGATAGATAGATAGATAGATAGATAGATAAGATAATGAACAAACTGAGATAGATAGATAGATAGATAGATAGATAGATAGATAGATAGATAGATAGATAGATAATGAACAAACTGAGATAGATAGATAGATAGATAGATAGATAGATAGATAGATAGATAGATAGATAGATAGATAGATAATGAACAAACTGAGATAGATAGATAGATAGATAGATAGATAGATAGATAGATAGATAGATAGATAGATAATGAACAAACTGAGATAGATAGATAGATAGATAGATAGATAGATAATGAACAAACTGAGATAGATAGATAGATAGATAGATAGATAGATAGATATGAACAAACTGAGATAGATAGATAGATAGATAGATAGATAGATAGATAGATAGATAGATAATGAACAAACTGAGATAGATAGATAGATAGATAGATAGATAGATAGATAGATAGATAGATATGAACACGGGGATAGATAGATAGATAGATAGATAGATAGATAGATAGATAGATAGATAGATAAAAAAGAGATTTATAGGAAATTAGATTGATAGAGAGATGGATAATGTTCAGAATAAAACACACACACACACACACATATATATATATGTATGTATGTATGTATGTATGTATGTGTGTGTGTGTTTGTGTGTGTATAAATAAATAATGAAGTGATAGATAGATAGATAGATAGATAGATAGATAGATGTGCGTTGTGGTGCAATGATGTGCGTTGTGGTGCTCGGAATGAGAAATCGGAAAACCGATTTCGAATTCATTGTATTCAATTATGCGAAAATACCCTTGGGAAGGGTAATAATCCGTCTCTTCTCTCCATATATGGGTTAAATATCAAGACAGATTGGGTTCTATAGCCTTGGTTGGAAAGTAATGGCAACCGCAGAAAGTAATGGCAACTTCGGGAAAATCATCTGTCCAGTTTATCTTGTTTTTTTCGAGACATGATCGGCCAAGCGTGTATGGGACTTAACTCACTTACTGATCTATCTATCTATCTATCTATCTATCTATCTATCTATCTGTGTGTGTGTGTGTGTGTGTGTGTGTGTGCCTCAAGAGAAAAACGATACATAATTTTTTTTTTTAGCTTTTATCTTAGTTTTAATTTCAAGGTAATAGATTAAATTTAATATTTTCAATAGTTTTCAATAAACAAAGTACTTTGGCGTATTTCAAACTGAATTTAAACTGATTGGAATTTTTTCTGCAATTGCTAAAGTCGGTCATATTGACAAATCTGTCAACTAAGCATAATTCTCTTTATTAAAGAAATCTTTCAAAAATAAAATTTTTTTTCTGAAAATTTATTTGAGGAAAATTAACTGATTTAAAATTAAATTAATCTGAATAGACACAAATATTACTTTTAGTTTAAAATATAGCAGTAGGTGGAAAAAAGACGTTCAAATTCTTCATATTTTCCCACGTTGATGCCATACAACAAGATTTTTAACCAAAGTTTCTAAGGTTCTGAAAAAGGATTTTAAAAAATACATAAAAAATATGTGATTTTTCCTCTTAATAAGAAGGATTTTGAAAATAAATGTTTTAGGTGCCTTCTTTTTTTTTTGTCATGTATGCTCATTTTTTTTAGCGATTGGAGATTATATATATATAATCTCCAATCTCTAACAAAATGAGCATACATAACAAAAATAAAAGTACCTAAAACATTTATTTTCAAAATCCTTCTTATATATATATATATATATATATATATATATATATATATATATATATATATTGTTTTTCTTTAATCCAAGAAAATTCCAAGAACCTGATCCTAATCAATATTAAAAATTTTTAACATTAAAAAGTGATGCAGGCAGAGAACTCAATGTATTAAGAATACAGAGCCAATTGTATCGAAACAGTAGATAATTTCTAAAGTCATATTTTTAAATATAACATACAAAAAATGTCTATTATATTTAATCATGAGCCGTTCCATTTCAGTCTTTCACGAGGCGTGCGTTCATAGAACCGCATTTACAAATTTGCGTCTGCTCTTCAGTGACTGTTAACGTCGCATACCAATGCTTTTTATGTCAACATAAGATAATATCATCTTTGATTGTGGGTGTTAACGTCCCTGTAACCTCTCTGAAGATGGCTCATGTGAGCCGAAAGCTTAGAACCAGCATAATAAAAAAATATCCAAATGTTGGACAATTTTTGTCTTTATTTTTACCTGAAATTAAAGCCAACATACGATGTTTAGAACGACTCATGATTAAAAATAATAGACATTCATTGTCTGTTATATTTAACAATATATGTTTAGAATATATATATGGTGATTCAAAAGTAACTCCCTATTTTATGTATAATGGACTCGTCTAACTATAATTTTTACAAGACAGGAGAGTCCATCATACATAAAATGAGGAGTTAGTTTTCAATCACCATATATATATATATATATATATATATATATATATATATATATAAACTTATTTATAAATGGAAATTTGTCTGTGTGTGTATGTGTCTATGTGTCTATGTGTGTGTATGTGTCCGTTACCTATAGACTCCAAAATGGCTGAACCGATTTTCATGAACATTTACACAGTTGTACTATAGGCGTCTGCGAGTGTTCTTAGCTAGGTTTTGTGTCGAGGTACCCCCGATAAATATCGAAAATCGATAATCGAAAAAATCGGGTTATAGAAGGAGTGATCCGATTTTAATCAAATTTGATGCACTCATATACATAGACATAAGAAACGATATTCAGAAGTTTCAAGGTTGCAGTTCTTACAATAGTACAGAAAATCGATACTATATATATATATATATATATATATATATATATATATATATATATATATATATATATATAATAGGCAAGATACTTGTGAGTGTATCTGTTTATCTGCCTGTATGTCTGTATTTTTTTCAGCCCTTTTATTTTAGTTTTTGCTTCGGGTTTGGCTCTAAGTAGGTATAATTGTAGTTCTTAGTCTCGGCCATGATGCCATTTACTCAGATGACTTATTTAGCCTTCAAAATTCAGTTTACGACGAAAAATACTTATTTGATATCGATAGCAGGAAATCAAAGTTTGACTTACATCCATTCATTTTCCTTTCAGTCTACAGTTTCGCTTTAACTGGAAACAACTATTGCTTTTTAGTCTTTCGTGCCAACGTCCAAAGAGTCTGAGCGCCAGGACCATGGATTAGTTTTAAAGCTTTCATTACACCCGAGCAACGCTGGCTATACTGCTAGTATATATATATATATATATATATATATATATATATATATATATATAAGTTCATCGTATTATAATTGTCTTCGTGGCGCTCTTCGTTAGTTCGTACGGCCTTTGTGTCCTGCCAGTACCTCATCTTTTCCGTTTTGATAATCAAAAGACATATCAGGGACGCTACTTAGATTCAATAAAGAAAGAAAGAAAGAAAGGGAATTTAGGAATGTTTAAAGACTGTTTCGGCGAAATAGAAAATGTGGTCAATTCCAAATTTTTTCATTTGTACCAACTTCCTAAAACAGCGAACGAAATTAATTTATTAATGAAATCTGTTGTTAAAGAGGTTAAGTTCAAATATTTCACGATGCGAAATTTCTACGGATATTTTATTGTCGTAGAACTTGCCATGTGCTTAATCAGTATCTTAAGAATTAAGATTCATCACAAAATTCGAATAGGAAACCTCTTTAATTTTCACGGACTAAAACTGGTATGTATTAGTAGTCAGTCAGTCAGTCAGTCAGTCAATCAGTTGACTGCCATACGAAATACAAGCTTGGGCGATCATGTCTCTAAAGAAACATGACTGACTGGGGAAATAATTTTCCCGCAGTAGGTTGCCATTACTTTCTGTGATAGACTGATTGCTAAACAAGGCTATAGAACCCAATCTGTCCTGATATTTAACCTGTAGCAGGAGGGAGAGATGACGGATTAATACCTTTCCGTAAGTGAATGCAATGAATTCAACTGGAACATTAAATTCACTACAACGGATTCATCACAAAATTCAAATAAGAAATAACTTTTTCACGGTCTAAAACTTAAGTAACTAAGTAAATTAGTAATAGTGTTACGGGTTAAAACTAGTATATATTAGTAGTAAGTGTTATGAGTTAAAACTAGCATATATTTTAGTAGTAAGTTTTACGGATTAAAACTGGTATATATTAGTAACTTAAATTAGTAGTAGTGTCACTGCCTAAAACTAGTAGTACTTATTAGTAGTAGTGTTATAGGCTAAAACTAGTATTAAGTGTCATCAAAATCATGTTCGAGATTTTGTGAGACTTCATGAACGAACAGAGGAAAGCTTTTTTCACAGAAGGGTTTACAAAAATCTCGCAAATGATGGCAGGCCTCTTAAAGTCATGAAACCACTCAACCTGATGACTATTAATAAAATCTTAGCCAAATCTCCTTATCCATGAGCAATGCTACATGCCATAAACAAAATGGAAACAAGACAACAGAGAATCCTCAAAACAAGTGTCAGGATTATTCACCTTTCCCCATTTACCACTAGTAAATAACCTTTAAACCTACCCCTAACACTACCACAGACCTCTGGCTCCAAGTCCTTTTTTTTTTTTTTTCAGCAAATTTCACCCGATCCCTTTCTTTTATACTAAACTAATGTCTTATTTGCAAACACCTAACTACGAGCGCCTTACCGATTTTTTTCTTCTCTATCTCTCTTTTCTCTGGGGTCCTACAAAAGACAATGTCGGGCATGATTCAAATCAATCAAGTTTTATCGGACCCCATTAAAAAAAACAACCTTTAAGTTATCTTTGAAAAATCTGTTTCATATATGGACAATCAACTAGAAATAAAATATTCTGTCGTGTAGTTCTAGTTTTGCTGATACAGCCCCATGATTAAAGCAAGACATTACTGAACAAGTAAATTTCTAAAGAATTAATGAATTTCTAAAGAATTAATTATTTTTAATCTGACATACTTCAAATGTTTTTGAAGTATGTTAGATTAAGTATGTCATGTCTAAAGAATTAATTATTTTTAACTAGCAGTATAGCCCGTAATGAAAGCTTTAAATCTAATCCATGGTCCTGGAGCTCAGACTCAGCCTAAAAAATATTTGTGTGAAGTTTGATGATAATCGGATAAAAATTGTGGATTTGTATAAAAGAACTTACAGGCAGATAAACAGACACATACACAAACATCTTGCCTTTTATATATATATATATATATATATATATATATATATATATATATATATATATATATATATTGTCGATTTTCTGCACTATTGTAAGAACTGCAACCTTGAAACTTCTGAATATCTTTTCTTATGTCTTTGTCTATGAGTGTATCAAATTTGATTAAAATCGGACCACTCCTTCTATAACCCGATTTTTTCGATTATCGATTTTCGATATTTATCGGGGATACCTCGACACAAAACCTAGCTAAGAACACTCGCAGACGCTTATAGTATAACTGTGTAAATTTTCAAGAAAATCGGTTCAGCCGTTTCGGAGTCTATAGGTAACGGACACACACGCAGAGACACACACACACAGACACAAAGTTCCATTTATAAATAAGTTTAGATCTGACATACTTCAAATGTTATCATAGTGGATACTTCGTATTTGAAAAAGACGTCCCATACTTTTATATGCATTATTCATCAGTGTGTATTACGTGGAGGCATGGTGGAGTAAGGTGGAGGCATGGTGGAGTAAGGTGGAGGCATAGTGGAGTAATGGATCGCGGCTCAGACTGAGGAATCGGCTAGCAATGATCGAATTCCAGACGGATGCATTGCATTCACTTACGTGCTAATACCATTGAGAAAGGTATGAATCCATTTCTTCTTCCCCAATGGGCAAAATAGCAGGACAGACTGGGTGGCAACCGGCCTAGGAGAAGGAAAATTCTGAATTCAAACCAGCCTGGAGAGGTTTGCCCAAAGAAACACCATTTCTACCGCGGCCGCAATGCATGGGATGGCCCCACGATCTGGATTTGGATTACGTCTTCTGGATTTTTTTATAATCATTTCACCCCAAGCAAGGCAGAAATACCACTGGTGCGCAGGGAATTACAGCAAGAGATTAAAAAAAATTACAGGGGATGTCAAAAAGAAAAGATGAGATGGGAATCAAGTACATAAAAGATGGCAATTGACGTTGCATTTAACCTTTTAGAGATAGTAGCTATCAGGAAAGCAAACAAAAAGAAGTGAGTTCTACAAACGGTGCGAGAAAAGAAACTGTTAGATTAGAAGAGGAGGGTTACTTTTAACTATTTTGACGGTGAAAGAGTGGGACCTTGTTGCCAATCTAGTAGCACGAGTAAATACACGTGGTCGGGGTACCGTGGTCGTCAGAGCAGATGAAAATACTTGTCGAAAAGACAGAGGGAAGCCTTATTCCGTCGATGGGAAAGTGACTGAAGGCGGGATGCATTGTCAGAATCGATTATATTGCAGATCTTCCTTTGGATTTTGTCGAGAACCTCGAAATGAATAGTAGGAGTACCCGACCAGATATAGTAACAGTATTCAATGCACGGACGAAGGGTAGATTTATAACTGTGCAAAATAGATTTTGACGTGAAAAATCTCCTGGTCTGACACAATGAACCAATCTTCTAAGCAGTAGATGCAGCTATGGATTCAATGTCAGTCAGTTAAGTGTCATACGTGATACATGCTTTGGGCAATCATGTCTCGAAAGAGACATGACTGACTGGGCAGAAGATTATCCCGTAGTAGGTTGCCATTGCTTTCTGCGGTAGACTGGTTAACGACCAAGGCTATAGAACCCAATCTGTTCAGTTATTTAACCCATAACTGGAAGGAATACACCGATTAATACCTTTCCCAAGGGTATTTGCGCGTAAGTGAATGCAATGAATTCAGCTGGAATTCGAACTCGGCTCCCCGATTTCTCGTTCCGAGCCGATATTCAATGCACTACAACGCACATCCTTCAATGTAGTCATTCCATTTCAGGTCATTTGAGAGAGTGTGGCTAAGGAGGCGCAGTGTATTGCTCTCTAGGAGACTAACGTCATTCATTCTAATGGTAGGCAGGATTGATTCTCAGGAACGAGAAATCGTGGGGTAGAGTTCAAATTTCAGTTGGATTCGTTGCATTAAGTTACGCCCAAATACCCTTGGGAAAATTATTAATCCGTCTCTTCCTTCCAGCGATTCCCAAACTGGGGGGAATTTCCCCTGAGAGGAAATTTCCCCCTGGGGGAAAATTTGAAGCTACCAAATAATTACACTACCTACTAAATAAAAGAAAATCTCAGATGGATTTTCTCGTCTGAGAAAGAGATGAGTGTGTGTGTGTGTGTGTGTGTGTGTGTGAGAGAAAGAAAGAGAGAGAGGGCGTTGCGCGCTTGCCAAAACTAACCCTGATATTGACACACTGGTGCACAAGAAGCAGCATCACCCTTCTCACTAATTTAATTCTGAAGTAGAAGAGCAAACAAAAGTCCTTTTATTTGTTACTAACCACTCTCTATGGCTATGCTTAGTTGTTACTAACTGCTCTCTATCCACTTTACTCTGTAACTATAAGTTTATCAGTATATTTGTACATTTGAAAAATAAATTAGTAAATAGTCTCAGTGTGTTTTAACTGCTCTTTCTCTCAAACACATGAAAGGGGAAATCTGGATGTTTGAACTCAGTGTAGGGGGAAATGACAGAAAAACGTTTGGGAACAACTGTTCTATAACCTTGGTTGGAAACAAATCTATGCTGAAAGTAATGGCAATCTGCTGCGTGAAAATCTGCCCAGACATGATCATTCAAGCTTAACTGACTGACTAATCGTGGAGTCCCTATATCTAAACTTATTTATAAATGGAACTTTGTCTGTGTGTGTATGTGTGCGTGTGTCTGTGTGTGTCCGTTACCTGTAGATACCGAAACGGGTGAACCAATTTTCTTGAAAATTTTCACAGAAATGATACCATTTACTCAGAGGACTTATTTAGCCTTCAAAATTCAGTTTACGACGAAAAAAAACTTATTTGATATCGATACCAGGAAATCAAAATGTTACTTGTATCCATTCATTTTTCTTTCAGTCTACGGTTTCGCTTTAACTGGAAAAACTATTGCTTTTTAGTCCTTCGTGCCAACGTCCAAAGTGTCTGAGCTCCAGGACCATGGATTAGTTTTAAAGACGGTGTACACTGAGTATTGAAGAAATTATAACAGATTAACGGCATTCAAGAACATAGAAGATGGCAGTGGACGTTGCATATAATTCTTTGAGATTGTAGCTATCAGCGAAGAGAAAAGACTGGGTACAGTGAGTATTGAAGAAAGTATAAAAGATTAACTTCCTTCAATGTGATAGAAGATGGCATTTGACATTGCATTTAATGTTTTGGAGATTGTAGCTATAAGGGAAGAGAAAAGATTGATATGTGAGTATTAAAGAAAGTATAAAAGATTAACTTCCTTCAAGCTGATAGAAATGGCAATGACATTGCTTGAATGTTTTTAGATTGTAGCCATAAGGGAAGAGAAAAGACTGATACAGGAGTATTGAAGAAAGTGTATAAAAGATTAACTTTCAAGGTGATAGAAGATGGGTATTTCTCATTGCTACTTTAATTTTAAGGATTGTAGCTATCAGAAGAGAAAAGTCATAGCATAGTGAGTATTGAAGAAAGTATAAAAGATTAACTTCCTTCAAGGTGATAGAAGATGGTATTCTCACGTTGCATTTAATTTTTTGGGGATTAAAGCATCAGGGAAGAGTAGTGTTGTTAGTGAGTATTGAAGAAAGTATAAAAGATTAACTTCTTCAAGGTGTAGAAGATAAGAATTGACATTGCATTTAATGTTTTGGAGATTGTACCTATCAGGGAAGAGAAAAGCCTGGTATTAGTGAGTATTGAAGAAAGGAGGAAGATTAACTTCCTTCAATGTGATAGAAGATGGTGATTTGACATTGCATTTAATGTTTTGGAGATTGTAGCTATAAGGGAAGAGAAAAGACTGGACACAGGAGCATTGAAGAAAGTATAAAAGATTGTCCTCTGTTGATAGAAAATGGCAATTGACATTGTGCATTTAACAAGCTGAGATTGCAGCTACAAGGGAAGAGAAAGACTGGATACAGTGAGTATTGAAGAAAGTATAAAAGATTAACTCTTCAAGCTGATAGAAAATGGCAATTGACATTGCATTTAATGTTTTGGAGATTGTACCATAAGGGAAGAAAAAGACTGGGTACAGTGAGCATTGAAGAAAGTATAAAAGATTAACTTCCTTCAAGCTGATAGAAAATGGCAATTGACATTGCATTTAATGCTTCAGAGATTGTAGCTATAAGGGAAGAGAAAAGACTGGATACAGTGAGTATTGAAGCAACATAAAAGATTAACTTCCTTCAAGCTGATAGAAAAATGGCAATTGACATTGCATTTAATGTTTTGGAGATTGTAGCTATGAAGAGAAAGACTGGGCACAGTGAGTATTGAAGAAAGCATAAAAGATTAACTTCCTTCTGTTGATAGAAAATGGGCAATTGACATTGTGAATAATGTTTTGGAGATTGTAGCTACAAGTGAAGAGAAAAGACTGGGTACAGTGAGCATTGAAGAAAGTATGCATTAACTCTCCTTCTGTTGATAGGAAATGGCAATTGACATTGCATTTACTGTTTTAGGAGATTGTAGCTGCAGGAAGAGAAAAGACTGGATATGAGGAGTATTGAAGAAAGTATAAAAGATTAACTCCTCAAGCTGATAGAAATGGCAATTGACATTGCATTTAATGTTTTGAGATTGCAGCCATAAGGGAAGAGAAAACACTGGCATTAGTGAGTATTGAAGAAAGTATAAAAGATTAACTTCCTTCAAGGTGATAGAAGATGACAAATTGACATTGCATTTAATGTTTTGGAGATTGTAGCTATCAGGGAAGAGAAAAGACTGGGTACAGTGAGTATTGAAGAAAGTATAAAAGATTAACTTCCTTCAAGGTGATAGAAGATGGCAACTGACATTGCATTTAATGTTTTGGAGATTGTAGCTATATGGGAAGAGAAAAACTGGTGACAGTGAATATTGAAGAAAGTATAAAAGATTAACTTCCTTCAATGTGATAGAAGATAATGGACATTGTGAATAATGTTTTGGAGATTGTAGCTATAAGTGAAGAGAAAAGACTGGGCAGAGAGTATTGAAGAAAGTATAAAAGATTAACTTCCTTCAAGGTGATAGAAGATGACAATTGTCATTGCATTTGATATTTTGGAGATTGTAGCTATAAGGAAGAGAAAAGACTAGGTACAGTGATATGAAGAAGAAGTATAAAGATGCTTCTTCAAGGTGATAGAAGATGATAAATTGACATTGCATTTTGATGTTTTAGGTGTAGCTATAAGGGAAGAAAAGACTGGTGCAAGTAGTATTGAAGAAAGTATAAAAGATTAGCTTCCTTCAATGTGATAGAGATGGCATTTGACATTGCATTAATGTTTTTAGTGTAGCTATAAGGCAAGAGAAAGGACTACAATTTTGGTGGTATTGAAGAAAGTAAAGGTGCTTACTTCAAAGTTCATAGAAGATAACGATTTACATTACATTTAATGTTTTTGGAGATTGTAGCTATAGGGAAAGAAAGACTGGTACAGTGATAAAACTGAAGAATTTAAAAAGATTAACTTCCTTCAAGGTGATAGAAGAATAGCAATTGACATTGCATTTGATGTTGCAAGGAGATTGTAGCTATCAGGGAAGAAAAGACTGAATTTTCAATCAGTATTGAAGAAAGTATAAAGATTACTTCCTTCAAGGTTATAGAAGATGGCAATTGACATTGCATTTAATGTTTGGAAGATTGTAGCTATCAGGGAAGAAGACTGGTACAGTAGGTATTGAAGAAAGTATAAAAAGATTAATTTACTTCAGAGTGATAGAAGATGGCAATTGACATTGCATTTAATATTTTGGAAGTTGTAATGGCTATAAGGGAAGAAGAGACAGGTACAGTGAGTATTGAAGAAAGTATAAGATTAACTTCCTTCAGGTGATAAGATAGCAATTGACATTGCATTTAATGTTTTTGGAGATTGTAACATAAGGAAAAGTCTGGGTACAGTGGTATTGAAAGAAGGAAGCTATAAAAGATTAACTTCCTTCAAGGTGATAGAAGATGGCAGTGGAGGCATTGCATTTAATGTTTTGGAGATTATGGCTATCAGGAAGAAAAGACTGGGTACAGTGGTGACTTGTTGAAAGTATAAGCAGGAATTTACCTTCCTTCAAGGTGATAGAGAAGATGGCAATTGACATTGCATTTAATGTTTTGGAGATTGTAGCTATAAGGGAAAGAAAACTTCACTGGGTACAGTGGTATTGAAGAAAGTATAAAAGATTAACTTCCTTCAATGAGTAAGAGATAGCATTTGACATTGCATTTAATGTTTGGAGATTGTAGCTATAAGGAAGAAAGAGACTAGGTACAGTGGTATTATTGAAAGTATAAAAGATTACCTTCCTTCAAGGTGATAGAAGATGGCAATTGACATTGCATTTAATGTTTTGGAGATTGTAGCTATGAGGAAGAGAAAGACTAGGTATAATGGGTATTGAAGAAAATGCAAAAGGTGCTTTTATCAAGCTGATGAAAATGGCAATTGACATTGCATTTGTCTTTGGAGATTGCTTCAAGGAAGAAAGACTGGAGCCATGATGAGGTATTGAAAGTACATAAAAGATTAACTTTGCTTCAATGTGGTAGAAAGATATTTGACATAATTGCATTTAATGTTTTGGAGATTGTAGCTATAAGGCAAGAGAAAGGACAGATTTTGTTGAGAGTGATGAAGAAAGTATAAAGATTACTTCCTTCAAGGTTGCCAGAAGATGGCAGTTGTTGCATTTAATGTTTTGGAGATTGTGGCCTAAGGAAAGAGAAAAGACTGGGTACAGTGAGTATTGAAGAAAGTTTAAGTGCTTTTCCTTCAAGGTGATAGAAGATGGCAATTGACATTTGCATTTGATGTTTTGGAGATTGGCTATCAGGAAGAAAGACTGGGGTACAGTGGTATTGAAGAAAGTATAAAAGATTAACTTCCTTCAGGTTATAGAAGACTGTGATGGCATTTATATTTTAATGTTTTACTGGAGATTGTAGCTATCAGGGAAGAGAAGACTGGGTACAGTGAGTATTGAAGAAAGTATAAAAGATTAATTTACTTCCAAGGTGATAGAAGATGGCAATTGACATTGCATTTAATATTTTGATTAGCTACCAAGGGGAAGAGAAAGACTGGGTACAGTGAGTATTGAAGAAAGTATAAAAGATTAACTTCCTTCAAGGTGATGAAGATGGCAATTGACATTGCATTTAATGTTTTGGTGTAGCTATAGGGAAGAAAAGTCTGGGTACAGTGAGTATTGAAAAGAAAGTATAAAAGATTAACTTCCTTCAAGGTGATAGAAGATAACAAAATTGACATTTGCATTTAATGTTTGGAGATTGTAGCTATCAGAAGAGAAAAGACTGGGTAAGTGAGTATTGTTGAAAGTATAAAGATTACCTTCCTTCAAGGTGATGAAGATGGCAATTGACAGCTGCATTTAATGTTTTGGAGATTGTAGCTATAGAAGAAAACACTGGGTACAGTGAGTATTGAAAGAGAAATATAAAGATTAACTTCCTTCAATGTGATAGAAGATGGCATTTGACATTGCATTTAATGTTTTGGAGATTGTAGCTATAAGGGAAGAGAAAAGACTGGGCTGAGGTGATGATGAAAGTATAAAGATTACCTTCCCTTCAAGGTGATGAAGATGGCAATTGACATTGCATTTAATGTTTTGGAAGTTGTAGCTATCAGGGAAGAAAGAATACAGATTACAATGAGTATTGAAGAGAATGCTCATAAAAGATTCTGCTTTCACTTCAAGCTGATAGAAAATGGCAATTGACATTGCATTTAATGTTTGGGAATTGTAGCTATAAGGAAGAGAAAGGGCGGGGTACAGTGAGTGATGAGAGAAAGTATAAAAAGATTAAGTTCACAACAAAGTGATAGAAGATGGCATTTGACGCTTGCATTTAATGTTTTGGAGATTGTAGCTATAAAGGGGAAGAGAAAACACTGGGTACTGATGAGTATTGAAGGAAGTATAAAAGATTAGCCTTCAAAGGGGTGATGAAAAGATAACGAGTAAACATTGCATTTGATGTTGGAGATTGTAGGTATAAGGGAAGAGAAAAAGACTAGGTGATGAGTATTGAAGAAAAGTATAAAAGATTAACTTCCTTCAATGTGATAGAAGATGGCATTTGACATTGCATTTAATGTTTTGGAATTGTAGCTATAAGGAAGAGAAAGAACTGGGTACAGTGAGTATTGAAGAAAGTATAAAAGATTAACTTCCTTCAAGGTGATAGAAGATGACAATTGACATTGCATTTAATGTTTTGGAGATGGTAGCTATCAGGGATGAGAAAAGTCTGGGTACAGTGAGTATTGAAGAAAGTATAAAAGATTAACTTCCTTCAAGGTGATAGAAGATGGCAATTGACATTGCATTTAATGTTTTGGAGATTGTAGCTATATTGGAAGAAGAAAAGACTGGATACAGTGAGTATTGAAGAAAGTATAAAAGATTAACTTCCTTCAATGTGATAGAAGATTTCATTTGACATTGCATTTAATGTTTTGGAGATTGTAGCTATAAGGAAAAAGAAAAGACTGGGTACAGTGAGTATTGAAGAAAGTATAAAAGATTAACTTCCTTCAAGGTGATAGAAGATGACAATTCACATTGCATTTGATGTTTTGGAGATTGTAGCTATAAGGGAAGAGAAAAGACTGGGTACAGTGAGTATTGAAGAAAGTATAAAAGATTAACTTCCTTCAAGGTGATAGAAGATGACAATTGACATTGCATTTGATGTTTTGGAGATTGTAGCTATAAGGGAAGAGAAAAGACTGGGTACAGTGAGTATTGAAGAAAGTATAAAAGATTAACTTCCTTCAATGTGATAGAAGATGGCATTTGACATTGCATTTAATGTTTTGGAGATTGTAGCTATAAGGCAAGAGAAATGACTGGGTACAGTGAGTATTGAAGAAAGTATAAAAGATTAACTTCCTTCAAGGTTATAGAAGATTGTGATTTACATTGCATTTAATGTTTTGGAGATTGTAGCTATAAGGGAAGAGAAAAGACTGGGTACAGTGAGTATTGAAGAAAGTTTAAAAGATTAACATCCTTCAAGGTGATAGAAGATGGCAATTGACATTGCATTTGATGTTTGGAGATTGTAGCTATCAGGGAAGAGAAAAGACTGGGTACGATGAGTATTGAAGAAAGTATAAAGATTAACTTCCTTCGGGTTATAGAAGATGGCAATTGACATTGCATTTAATGTTTTAGGTGTAGCTATCGGGGAAGAGAGACTGGAAGTACGGTAATTATTGAAAGTATAAAAGATTAATTTCCTTCAAGGTGATAGAAGACCAATTGACACATTTAATATTTTGATTGTAGCTATAAGGGAAGAGAGAAAAGACTGGGTACGGTGGTATTGAAGAAAGTATAAAGATTAACTTCCTTCAAGGTGCTAGAAGATGTGGCAATTGACATTGCATTTTAATGTTTTGGAGATTGTAGCTATAGGAAGAAAGTCTGGTACAGTGAGTATTGAAGAAATAAAAGATTAACTTCCTTCAAGCTGATAGAAAACAGCAATTGACATTGCATTTAATGTTTGGAGATTGTAGCTATAGGGAAGAAAGTCTGGGTACAGTGAGTATTGAAGAAAGTATAAAAGGTCCTTCCTTCAAGGGTGATAGAAGATAGCAATTGACATTGCATTTAATGTTTGAGGTGTAGCTATAAGGGAAGAGAAAAATCTGGGTACGGTAGTGTTGAAGAAAGTATAAAAGATTAACTTCCTTCGGGTGATGAAGATGGCAATTGACATTGCATTTAATGTTTGGAATTGGCCAAGAGAGAAAGATCTGGTACAGTGAGTATTGAAGAAAGTATAAGATTAGCCCTTCAAGAGGTGATAGAAGATGGCAATTGACATTTGCATTTAATGTTTTTGGAGATTGTAGCTATCAGGGAAGAGAAAGACTGGTACAGTGAGGTATTGTTAAATGCAGGTACCTTCCTTCAAGGTGATAGAGATGGCAATTGCATTGCAATGTTTTGGAGATTGGCAGCTATAAGGAAGAGAAAACCTGCTGGGTACAGTGAGTATTGAAAAGTATAAAGATTAACTTCCTTCAATGTGATAGAAGATGGCATTTGACATTGCATTTAATGTTTGGAGATTGTGGCTAAGGGAAGAGAAAGACTGGGTACAGTGGTATTGAAGAATGCAAGGCCAACTTCCTTCAAGGTGATAGAAGATGGCAATTGACATTGCATTTAATGTTTGGAGATTGTAGCTGTCAGGAAGAGAAAGACTGGGTACAGTGAATATTGAAGAAAGTATAAAAGATTAGCCAAGCTGATAGAAAATGGCAATTGACCCCATTGCATTTATTTTGGAGATTGTAGCTATAAGGGAAGAGAAAAGACTGGGTACAGTGAGTATTGAAGAAAATTATAAAAGATTAACTTCCTTCAAGGTGATAGAAGATGACAATTGACCGTGCATTTAATGTTTTAGGTGTAGCTATCAGGGAAGAGAAAAGACTGGGTACAGTGAGTATTGAAGAAAGTATAAGATTAACTTCCTTCAAGGTGATAGAAGATGGCAATTGACATTGCATTTAATGTTTGGAGATTGTAGCTATATGGGAGAAGAGAAAAGACTGGGTACAGTGAGTATTGAAGAAAGTATAAAAGATTAACTTCCTTCAATGTGATAGAAGATGGCATTTGACATTGCATTTAATGTTTTGGAGATTGTAGCTATAGGGGAAGAGAAAAGACTGGGTACAGTGAGTATTGAAGAAAGTATAAAAGATTAACTTCATTCAGGTGATGAAGATGACAATTGACATTGCATTTGATGTTTTGGAGATTGTAGCTATAAGGAAGAAAAGACAGGGTACAGTGAGTATTGAAAGAAAAGTATAAGATTAACTTCCTTCAAGGTGATAGAGATGGCATTTGACATTGCATTTAATGTTTGGAGATTGTAGCTATAAAGGAAGAGAGAAAGACTGGGTACAGTGAGTATTGAAGAAATTATAGTGCTTCCTTCAATGTGATAGAAGATGGCATTTGACATTGCATTTAATGTTTTGGAGATTGTAGCTATAAGGGAAGAGAAAAGACTGGGTACAGTGAGTATTGAAGAAAGTATAAAGATTAACTTCCTTGAGGTGATAGAGAGATGGCAATTGACATTGCATTTTGATGTTTTGGAGATTGGCTATAATGGAAGAGAAAAGACTGGATACGAGTGAGTGTGAAGAAAGTATAAAAGGTCACTTCCTTCAATGTGATAGAAGATGGCATTTGACATTGCATTTAATGTTTTGGAGATTGTAGCTATAAGGCAAGAGAAATGACTGGGTACAGTGAGTATTGAAGAAAGTATAAGATTAACTTCCTTCAAGGTTATAGAAGATGGCGGTTACATTGCATTTAATGTTTTGGGAGATTGTAGCTATAAGGGAAGAGAGAAAAGGGCTAGGTACAGTGAGTATTGAAGAAGTTTAAAGATTAGCAGCTAGGGGTAGAAAGATAGCAATTGACATTGCATTTGATGTTTTGGAGATTGTAGCAGCTATCAGAGAGAAAAGACTGGGTACAGTAGGTATTGAAGAAGAGTATAAAAGATTAACTTCCTTCAAGGGTTATAGAGGAATGGCAATTGACGTTCCATTTAATGTTTTGGAGATTGTAGCTATCAGGGAAGAGAAGACTGGGTACAGTGAGTATTGAAGAAAGTATAAAGATTAATTTCCTTCAAGGTGATAGAAGATGGCAGTGAAGCATTGCATTTAATATTTTGGAGATTGTAGCTATAAGGGAAGAGAAAAGACTGGGTACAGTGAGTATTGAAGAAAGTATAAAGATTAACTTCCTTCAAGGTGAAGATGGCAATTGACATTGCATTTAATGTTTTTGGAGATTGTAGCTATAAGGAAAGAATACAGGGTACAGTGAGTATTGAAAAGAAAGTATAAAAGATTAACTTCCTTCAAGCTGATAGAAAATGTGAAAATTGACATTGCATTTAATGTTTTTGGAGATTGGCCTGGGAAAGAAAAGTCTGGGTACAGTGAGTATTGAAGAAAGTATAAGATTACTTCCTTCAAGGTGATAGAGATAGCAATTAGCATTGCATTTAATGTTTGGAGATTGTAGCTATAAGGGAAGAGAAAAGTCTGGGTACAGTGAGTAGTGAAGAAAGTATAAAAGATTAACTTCCTTCAAGGTGATAGAAGATGGCAATTGACATTGCATTTAATGTTTGGGGGTGGCTATAAGGAAGAGAAAAGTCTGGGTACAGTGAGTATTGAAGAAAGTATAAAAGATTAACTTCCTTCAAGGTGATAGAAGATGGCAATTGACATTGCATTTTAATGTTTTGGAGATTGTAGCTATCAGGGAAGAAGAGAAAGACTGGGTACAGTGAGTATTGTTGAAAGTATAAAAAGTACCTTCCTTCAAAGGTGATAGAAGATGGCAATTGCCATTGCATTTAATGTTTTGGGTGGCTATGAGGAAGAAAACACTGGGTACAAATTAATTATTGAAGAAAGTATAAAAGGTGCTTGCTAATGTGATGAGAAGATAACATTTGACATTGCATTTAATGTTTGAATTCTTCTAAGGGAAGAAAGGCTGGGTACAGTGAGTATTGAAGGAAGTATAAAAATTAGCCTTCCTTCCAAGGTGATAGAAGATGGCAATTGACATTGCATTTTAATGTTTGGAGATTGTGTATAAGGGGAAGAGAAAGACTGGGTACAGTGAATATTGAAGAAAGTATAAGGTGCTTGTACAAACTGATAGAAAATGAACGGCATTGCATTTAATGTTTTGGAGATTGCTATAAGGGAGAGAAAAGACTGGGTACAGTGATGTTGAAGAAGTATAAGATTAACATGAGGTGATAGAAGATGACAATTGACATTGCATTTAATGTTTTGGAGATTGTAGCTATCAAGGAAGAGAAAAGACTGGGTACAGTGAGTATTGAAGAAGCTCAAGATTAACTTCCTTCAAGGTGGTAGAAGATGGCAATTGACATTGCATTTAATGTTTTGGAATTGTAGCTATATGGGAAGAAAAGACTGGGTACAGTGAGTGACGGAAAGTATAAAAGATTAACTTCTTCAATGTGATAGAAGATGGCATTTGACATTGCATTTTAATGTTTTTGGAGATTGTAGCTATAAGGGAAGAGAAAGACTGGGTACAGTGAGTATTGAAGAAAGTATAAAAGATTAACTTCATTCAAGGTGATGAAGATGACAAGTGACATTGCATTTGATGTTTTGGAGATTGTAGCTATAGGGAAAGAGAAAGACAGAGTACAGTGAGTATTGAAGAAAGTATAAAAGATTAACTTCCTTCAAGGTGATAGAAGATAGCATTTGACATTGCATTTAATGTTTGGAGATTGTAGCTATAAGGAAGAAGAAAGATGAGTGCAGTGAGTATTGAAGAAATTATAAAGAAATTTAACTTCCTTCAATGTGATAGAAGATGGCATTTGACATTGCATTTAATGTTTTGGAGATTGTAGCTATAAGGGAAGAAAAAGAACTGGGTACAGTGAGTATTGAAGAAAGTATAAAGATTAACTTCCTTGAAGGTGATGAGAATGGCAATTGACATTGCATTTGATGTTTTGGAGATTGTAGCTATAATGGAAGAGAAAAGACTGGATACAGTGAGTATTGAAGAAAGTATAAAAGATTAACTTCCTTCAATGTGATAGAAGATGGCATTTGACATTGCATTTAATGTTTTGGAGATTGTAGCTATAAGGCAAGAGAAATGACTGGGTACAGTAGTGTGAAAGAAAGTATAAAGATTAACTTCCTTCAAGGTTATAGAAGATGGCGATTTACATTGCATTTAATGTTTGGAGATTGGCTATAAAGGAAGAGAAAAGACTGGGTGATGATATGGAAAGTTTAAAAGATTAACTTCCTTCAAGGTGATAGAAGATGGCAATTGACATTGCATTTGATGTTTTGGAGATTGTAGCTATCAGGAAGAGAAAAGACTGGGTACAGTGAGTATTGAAGAGAAGTATAAAAGATTAACTTCCTTCCAAGGTTATAGAAGATGGCAATTGACATTTACATTTAATGTTACATTTTGGAGATTATAATATCAGGAAGAAGACTGGGTACAGTGAGTATTGAAGAAGGTATAAAGATTAATTTCCTTCAAGGTGATAGAAGATGGCAATTGACATTGCATTTTAATATTACGGAATTGTAGCTGTCAGGAAAGAGAAAAAGACTGGGTACAGTGAGTATTGAAGAAAGTATAAAAGATTAACTTCCTTCAAGGTTATAGAAGATGGCAATTGACATTGCATTTAATGTTTTGGAGATTGTAGCTATAAAGGAAGAAGAAAGTCTGGGTACAGTAGTGTGAAGAAAGTATAAGGAATTAACTTCCCCTTCAAGGTGATAGAAGATGGCAATTGACATTGCATTTAATGTTTGGAGATTGTAGCTATAAGGGAAGAGAATAGTCTGGGTACAGTGAGTATTGAAGAAAGTATAAAAGATTAAGTTCCTTCAAGGTGATAGAAGATGGCAATTGGCATTGCATTTAATGTTTTGGAGATTGTAGCTATAAGGGAAAGAAAAAGTCTGGGTACAGTGAGTATTGAAGAAAGTATAAAGATTAACTTCAAGGTGATAGAAGATGGCAATTGACATTGCATTTAATGTTTGGAGATTGTAGCTATGAGAAGAAAAGTCTGGGTACAGTGAATATTGAAGAAAGTATAAAAGGTGTAACTTCCTTCAAGGTGATAGAAAGTGGCAATTGACATTGCATTTTAATGTTTTGGAGATTGTAGCTATCAGGGAAGAGAAAAGACTGGGTGAGAGTGAGTATTGTTAAGTATAAAGATTACCTTCCTTCAAGGTGATAGAAGATGGCAATTGACATTGCATTTAATGTTTTGGAAGTTAGCAACTGTCAGGGAAAGAGAAAAGACTGGGTACAGTGGTATTGAAGAAATCAAAGATTAACTTCCTTCAATGTGATAGAAGATGACAATTGACATTGCATTTAATGTTTTGGAGACTGTAGCCATCAGGGAAAAGAAAAGACTGGGTACAGTGAGTATTGAAGAAAGTATAAACTTGAATTAACTTCCTTCAAGGTGATAGAAAATGGCAATTGACATTGCATTTAATGTTTTGGAAATTGTAGCTATAAGGGAAGAAAAGACTTGAGGTACAGTGAGTATTGAAGAAAGTATAAAAAGTTAACTTCTTTCAATGTGATAGAAGATGGCAATTGACATTGCATTTAATGTTATGAAAATTGGCTATAAGGAAGAGAAAAGACTTGGTACAGTGAGTATTGAAAGAGAAAGTATAAAAGATTAGCAGCTGGTGATGAAGAAGATGCAATTGACATTGCATTTAATGTTTTGGAGATTGTAGCTATCAGAAGAGAAAATACTGGGTACAGTGAGTATTGAAGAAAGTATAAAAGATTAACTTCCTTCAATGTGATAGAAGATGGCAATTGACATTGCATTTAATGTTTTGGAATTGTAGCTATAAGGGAAGAGAAAGACTAAGAATTTGATGAGTATTGAAGAAAGTATAAAGATTAACTATTCAAGGTGATGATAAAACAATTGACATTGCATTTAATGTTTTAGGTGTAGCTATAAAGGAAGAAAGACTGGGTACAGTGAGTATTGAAGAAAGTTTAAAAGATTATACTTTTATTCAAGGTGGTGAGGAGATATAGTTGTTGTTGTTTGATATTTTGAAATTCTTATAGCTTTATCAGAAGAAAAGTCATTAAGTGATGGCTAGAAGAAAGTATAAAAGATTAAACACTTCAGAGTTGAAAATGTTAATTCAACATTTTAATATTTTGAAGTTGTATCGAGGAAGAAGAAGACTTAATTACAGTAATTAATAAGAAAGTATAAAGATAATTTTATTTGGTGGTAAGTGTAATTGACGACATTTAATATTTGAAGTTCTGCTTCTGGAAGAAGAATTGAATTTTATTTGATCATGAAAATTTAAAGAATTAACTACTTCTAGGTGAATAGAAGATATTGATTGACATGCATTTAAATACAACTGAGATTTTATTTATCAGGAAGAAAAACTAGAATTTCGTGGAAGGTATTTAAAAGTATAAAAGATTTTATTAGGTGGATGAAGATGGCAGTAATGACCATTTGTCTTTTAATTCCCAACATCAGGAAAAAGACATAGTGCAATTAATGAAAAGTATCTAAAGTGCTTTACTAATGAAACAGAAGATGACAGATGCTTGTTATTAATATTTTAGATAACAAAAACATCAAGAAAAGAAAAAATGAGTACAGTGGTATTGAAAAATATAACTGATGCTATGCAAGACGTGAAAGATATGATTAATGACCATTTTAAATATTTTATTAGCAACTGTTGAAGAAAAAGACATTTATTGATATGAAAGAAGATATAAAAGATAACTTTACTTTCAATATGATGAAGATGGCAATTGACATTGCATTTAATAATATGAAGGTGTGGCTTTCTAAAGAAGAAGAAAGACTTGGTATGATGGTTATTGAAAATTACAAAAAGGTGCTATTATTGTGATGAAAATTTGTTAGATGAAAGAGCGTTACATTTAATGTTTTAAATTGTAGCTAATGGAAAAATACCATTTGAGCAGGTATTGAAGAAAAGGTAAAGATTAACTACTTCAATGAAACAAATTGTATTAATGACATTTAATATGTTGCACCAGAAGTGCTTTATAAAGGAGAAAGACTTGGTACACAAGTAGGTATTAGAGAAAGTATAAAAGTCCTTATTAGGTGATGAAGATGGCATTTGGCAATGCATTTAATGTTTAGGTGGTTTCTGGGGAGAAAAAGACTTGAATTTTAGTGGAACATTGAAGAAATTACAAAAAGTTAACTGCTTCAAGTAACGGTAGAAATATCAATGGAAGTTGTTAATATTTGATGCTTATTTCTCAAGAAGAAAAAGACGGAATTTTAATGGGTAATGAAAGTACAAGGTGCTTTATTAGGTGATAGTGTTGTTGCTGGATTTCTTTGGTCTTAACTATAGAGGAAGAAAACTGTAAAATTTTGATATAAGTGAAAAGTATAAAGATTAACTTTATTAGGTGGAGAAAGATATCGTTCAGCATTTGCATTATTCTTTGATTATTATCTGAGAAAGAAGAGCTGGTGCTGCTAAGTGTGAAAGTATAAAAGATTCTTTATTAGGTGAGAAGAAGATAATAAATTGACATTGCATTTAATGTTTTACTTTAGGTGTAGCTATCAGGGAAGAAGAAGAACTGGGTACAGTGAGTATTGAAGAAAGTATAAAAGATTAACTTCCTTCAATGTGATGGAAGATAACTTAGTGACATTGCATTTAATGTTTTAGGTGTAGCTATAAGGGAAGAGAAAAGACTGGGTACAGTGAGTATTGAAGAAAGTATACAAGTTTAACTTCCATACCAAGGTGATAGAAGATGGCATTTGACATTGCATTTAATGTTTGGAGATTGTAGCTATAAGGGAAGAGAAAAGACTGGTACAGTGAGTATTGAAAGTATAAAGAATTAACTTCCTTCAAGGTGATAGAAGATGACAATTGACATTGCATTTAATGTTTTGGAGATTAGCTATAAAGGAAGAAAGACTGGGTACAGTGAGTATTGAAGAAAGTTTAAAAGATTAACTTCCTTCAAGGTGATAGAAGATGGCAATTGACATTGCATTTGATGTTTTGGAGATTGTAGCTATCAGGAAGAAAAGAGTACTAGGTACAGTGAGTATTGAGAAAGTATAAAAGATTAACTTCCTTCAAGGTTATAGAAGATGGCAATTGACATTGCATTTAATGTTTTGGAGATTGTAGCTATCGGGAAGAGAGAAGACTGGGTACAGTGAGTATTGAAGAAAGTATAAAAGATTAATTTCCTTCAAGGTGATGAAGATGGCAATTGACATTGCATTTAATGTTTTGGAGATTGTAGCTATAAGGGAAAGAGAAAGTCTGGGTACGAGTGAGTATTGAAAGGAGTATAAAGATTAACTTCCTTCAAGATTGATAGAAGATGGCAATTGACATTGCATTTAATGTTTTGGAGATTGTAGCTATCAGGGAAGAAAGACTGGGTACAGTGGTATTGTTGAAAGTATAAAAGATTACCTTCCTTCAAGGTGATAGAAGACTAGCATTGACATTGCATTTAATGTTTTGGAGATTGTAGCTGTCAGGGAAGAGAAAAGACTGGGTACGAGTGAGTATTGAAGAAAGTATAAAAGATTAACTTCCTTCAATGTGATAGAAGATGACAATTGACATTGCATTTAATGTTTTGGAGACTGTAGCCATCAGGGAAAAGAAAAGACTGGGTACAGTGAGTATTGAAAAGTATAAGCGATTAACTTCCTTCAAGGTGATAGAAGATGGCAATTGACATTGCATTTTAATGTTTTTGAAATTGTAGCTATAAGGAAAGAGAAAAGACTTGGTACAGTGAGTATTGAAGAAAGTATAAAGATTAACTTCTTTCAATGTGATAGAAGATGGCAATTGACATTGCATTTAATGTTGTGGAAATTGTAGCTATAAAGGAAGAGAAAAGACTTGGTACGGTGAGTATTGGAGAAAGTATAAAAGATTAACTTCATACCGTACTTTTGATAGAAGATTGCAATTGACATTGCATTTAATATTTTGGAGATTGTAGCTATCAGGGAGAAGAAAATACTGGGTACAGTAGGTATTGAAGAAAGTATAAAAGATTAACTTCCTTCAATGTGATAGAAGATGGCAAATTGACATTGCATTTAATGTTTTTGAAGTGCAGCTATAAGGGAAGAAAGACTTGGTACAGTGAGTATTGAAGAAAGTATAAAAGATTAACAACCAAGGTGATAGAATGGCATTTGACATTGCATTTAATGTTTTGGAGATTGTAGCTATAAGAGAAAAGCCTGGGTACAGTAGGTATTGAAGAAAGTATAAAAAGATTAACTTCCTTCAAAGGTGATAGAAGGTATCAATTGACATTGCATTTAATGTTTGGAGATTGGCTATCAGGGAAAAAGAAGAGCTGGGTACTGTGAGTAATGAAGAAAGTATAAAAAGATTAACTTCCTTCAAGGTGAAAGAAGATGGCAATTGACATTGCATTTAATGTTTTAGAATTTAGCTATCAGGAAGAGAAAAGACTGGGTACAGTGAGTATTGAAGAAAGTATAAAAGATTAACTTCCTTCAATGTGATGAAGATATTGACATTGCATTTAATGTTTTGGAGATTGTAGCTATGAGGAGAGAAAGACTGGGTACGGTGAGTATTGAAAAGGAAATATAAAAGATTAACTTCCTTCAAGGTGATGATAGAAGATAGCAATTGACATTGCATTTAATGTTTGGAGATTATAGCTATCAGGGAAGAGAAAAGACCGGGTACAGTGAGTATTGAAAGTATAAAAAGATTAACTTCCTTCAATGTGATAGAAGATGACAATTGACATTGCATTTAATGTTTTGGAGACTACAGCCATCAGGGAAAAGAAAAGACTAGGTACAGTGAGTATTGAAAGAAAGAAGTATAAACGATTAACTTCCTTCAAGGTGATGAAGATGGCAATTGACATTGCATTTAATGTTTGGAAATTGTAGCTATGAGAGAAAGACTTGGTACAGTGAGTATTGAAGAAAGTATAAAAGATTAACTTCTTTCAATGTGATAGAAGATGGCAATTGACATTGCATTTAATGTTGTGAAAATTGTAGCTATAAGGAAGAAAGACTTGGTACAGTGAGTATTGAAGAAAGTATAAAAGATTAACTTCCTTCAATGTGATAGAAGATTGCAATTGACATTGCATTTAATGTTTTGGAGATTGTAGCTATCAGGGAGAAAATACTGGGTACAGTGGTATTGAGAAGAAAGTATAAAAGATTAACTTCCTTCAATGTGATAGAAGATGGCAATTGACATTGCATTTAATGTTTTGGAATTGTGGCTATAAGGGAAGAGAAAAGACTGGGTACAGTGAGTATTGAAGAAAGTATAAAGATTAACTTCTTCAAGGTGATAGAAGATGACAATTGACATTGCATTTAATGTTTTGGAGATTGTAGCTATAAGGGAAGAGAAAAGACTGGGTAGGTATTGAAGAAAGTTTAAAAGATTAACTTCCTTCAAGGTGATGAAGATGGCAATTGACATTGCATTTGATGTTTTGGAGATTGTAGCTATCAGGGAAGAGAAAGTCTGGGTACAATTAGTATTGGAAAGAGAGGTAAAAGATTAACTTCCTTCAAGGTTATAGAAGATGGCAATTGACATTGCATTTAATGTTTTGGAGATTGTAGCTATCAGGGAAGAGAGAAGACTGGGTACAGTGAGCTGAAGAAAGTATAAAAGATTAATTTCACTTCAAGGTGATACAAGATGGCAATTGACATTGCATTTAATGTTTTGGAGATTGTAGCTATAAGGGAAGAGAAAAGTCTGGGTACAGTGAGTATTGAAGAAAGTATAAAAGATTAACTTCCTTCAAGGTGATAGAAGATGGCAATTGACATTGCATTTAATGTTTTGGAGATTGTAGCTATCAGGGAAGAGAAAAGACTGGGTACAGTGAGTATTGTTGAAAGTATAAAAGATTACCTTCCTTCAAGGTGATAGAAGATGGCAATTGACATTGCATTTAATGTTTTGGAGATTGTAGCTGTCAGGGAAGAGAAAAGACTGGGTACAGTGAGTATTGAAGAAAGTATAAAAGATTAACTTCCTTCAATGTGATAGAAGATGACAATTGACATTTCATTTAATGTTTTGGAGACTGTAGCCATCAGGGAAAAGAAAAGACTGGGTACAGTGAGTATTGAAGAAAGTATAAACGATTAACTTCCTTCAAGGTGATAGAAGATGGCAATTGACATTGCATTTAATGTTTTGGAAATTGTACCTATAAGGGAAGAGAAAAGACTTGGTACAGTGAGTATTGAAGAAAGTATAAAAGATTAACTTCTTTCAATGTGATAGAAGATGGCAATTGACATTGCATTTAATGTTGTGGAAATTGTAGCTATAAGGGAAGAGAAAAGACTTGGTACAGTGAGTATTGAAGAAAGTATAAAAGATTAACTTCCTTCAATGTGATAGAAGATTGCAATTGACATTGCATTTAATGTTTTGGAGATTGTAGCTATCAGGGAAGAGAAAATACTGGGTACAATGAGTATTGAAGAAAGTATAAAAGATTAACTTCCTTCAATGTGATAGAAGATGGCAATTGACATTGCATTTAATGTTTTGGAAATTGTAGCTATAAGGGAAGAGAAAAGACTTGGTACAGTGAGTATTGAAGAAAGTATAAAAGATTAACTTCCTTCAAGGTGATAGAAGATGGCATTTGACATTGCATTTAATGTTTTGGAGATTGTAGCTATAAGGGAAGAGAAAAGACTGGGTACAGTGAGTATTGAAGAAAGTATAAAAGATTAACTTCCTTCAATGTGATAGAAGATGTCAATTGATATTGCATTTAATCTTTTGGAGATTGTAGCTATAAGGGAAGAGAAAAGACTGGGTACAGTGAGTATTGAAGAAAGTATAAAAGATTAACTTCCTTCAAGGTGATAGAAGATGGCATTTGACATTGCATTTAATGTTTTGGAGATTGTAGCTATAAGGGAAGAGAAAAGCCTGGGTACAGTGAGTATTGAAGAAAGTATAAAAGATTAACTTCCTTCAAGGTGATAGAAGATGTCAATTGACATTGCATTTAATGTTTTGGAGATTGTAGCTATCAGGGAAAAGAAAAGGCTGGGTACTGTGAGTATTGAAGAAAGTATAAAAGATTAACTTCCTTCAAGGTGAAAGAAGATGGCAATTGACATTGCATTTAATGTTTTGGAGATTGTAGCTATCAGGGAAGAGAAAAGACTGGGTACAGTGAGTATTGAAGAAAGTATAAAAGATTAACTTCCTTCAATGTGATGGAAGATGGCAATTGACATTGCATTTAATGTTTTGGAGATTGTAGCTATAAGGGAAGAGAAAAGACTGGGTACAGTGAGTATTGAAGAAAGTATATAAGTTTAACTTCCTTCAAGGTGATAGAAGATGGCATTTGACATTGCATTTAATGTTTTGGAGATTGTAGCTATAAGGGAAGAGAAAAGACTGGGTACAGTGAGTATTGAAGAAAGTATAAAAGATTAACTTCCTTCAAGGTGATAGAAGATGACAATTGACATTGCATTTAATGTTTTGGAGATTGTAGCTATAAGGAAGAGAAAAGACTGGGTACAGTGAGTATTGAAGAAAGTTTAAAAGATTAACTTCCTTCAAGGTGATAGAAGATGGCAATTGACATTGCATTTGATGTTTTGGAGATTGTAGCTATCAGGGAAGAAAAGAAAATCTGGGTACAGTGAGTATTGAAGAAAGTATAAAAGATTAACTTCCTTCAAGGTTATAGAAGATGGCAATTGACATTGCATTTAATGTTTTGGAGATTGTAGCTATCAGGGAAGAGAGAAGACTGGGTACAGTGAGTATTGAAGAAAGTATAAAAGATTAATTTCCTTCAAGGTGATAGAAGATGGCAATTGACATTGCATTTAATGTTTTGGAGATTGTAGCTATAAGGGAAGAGAAAAGTCTGGGTACAGTGAGTATTGAAGAAAGTATAAAAGATTAACTTCCTTCAAGGTGATAGAAGATGGCAATTGACATTGCATTTAATGTTTTGGAGATTGTAGCTATCAGGGAAGAGAAAAGACTGGGTACAGTGAGTATTGTTGAAAGTATAAAAGATTACCTTCCTTCAAGGTGATAGAAGATGGCAATTGACATTGCATTTAATGTTTTGGAGATTGTAGCTGTCAGGGAAGAGAAAAGACTGGGTACAGTGAGTATTGAAGAAAGTATAAAAGATTAACTTCCTTCAATGTGATAGAAGATGACAATTGACATTGCATTTAATGTTTTGGAGACTGTAGCCATCAGGGAAAAGAAAAGACTGGGTACAGTGAGTATTGAAGAAAGTATAAACGATTAACTTCCTTCAAGGTGATAGAAGATGGCAATTGACATTGCATTTAATGTTTTGGAAATTGTAGCTATAAGGGAAGAGAAAAGACTTGGTACAGTGAGTATTGAAGAAAGTATAAAAGATTAACTTCTTTCAATGTGATAGAAGATGGCAATTGACATTGCATTTAATGTTGTGGAAATTGTAGCTATAAGGGAAGAGAAAAGACTTGGTACAGTGAGTATTGAAGAAAGTATAAAAGATTAACTTCCTTCAATGTGATAGAAGATTGCAATTGACATTGCATTTAATGTTTTGGAGATTGTAGCTATCAGGGAAGAGAAAATACTGGGTACAGTGAGTATTGAAGAAAGTATAAAAGATTAACTTCCTTCAATGTGATAGAAGATGGCAATTGACATTGCATTTAATGTTTTGGAAATTGTAGCTATAAGGGAAGAGAAAAGACTTGGTACAGTGAGTATTGAAGAAAGTATAAAAGATTAACTTCCTTCAAGGTGATAGAAGATGGCATTTGACATTGCATTTAATGTTTTGGAGATTGTAGCTATAAGGGAAGAGAAAAGCCTGGGTACAGTGAGTATTGAAGAAAGTATAAAAGATTAACTTCCTTCAAGGTGATAGAAGATGTCAATTGACATTGCATTTAATGTTTTGGAGATTGTAGCTATCAGGGAAAAGAAAAGGCTGGGTACTGTGAGTATTGAAGAAAGTATAAAAGATTAACTTCCTTCAAGGTGAAAGAAGATGGCAATTGACATTGCATTTAATGTTTTGGAGATTGTAGCTATCAGGGAAGAGAAAAGACTGGGTACAGTGAGTATTGAAGAAAGTATAAAAGATTAACTTCCTTCAATGTGATGGAAGATGGCAATTGACATTGCATTTAATGTTTTGGAGATTGTAGCTATAAGGGAAGAGAAAAGACTGGGTACAGTGAGTATTGAAGAAAGTATAAAAGATTAACTTCCTTCAAGGTGATAGAAGATGGCAATTGACATTGCATTTAATGTTTTGGAGATTATAGCTATCAGGGAAGAGAAAAGACCGGGTACAGTGAGTATTGAAGAAAGTATAAAAGATTAACTTCCTTCAATGTGATAGAAGATGACAATTGACATTGCATTAAATGTTTTGGAGATTATAGCTATCAGGGAAAAGAAAAGACTGGGTACAGTGAGTATTGAAGAAAGTATAAAAGATTAACTTCCTTCAAGGTGATAGAAGATGGCAATTGACATTGCATTAAATGTTTTGGAGATTATAGCTATCAGGGAAGCGAAAAGACTGGGTACATTAAGTATTGAAGAAAATATAAAAGATTAACTTCCTTCAAGGTGATAGAAGATGGCAATTGACATTGCATTTAATGTTTTGGAGATTGTAGCTATCAGGGAAAAGAAAAGACTTGGTACTGTGAGTATTGAAGAAAGTATAAAAGATTAACTTCCTTCAAGGTGATATACGATGACAATTGACATTGCATTTAATGTTTTTGAGATTATAGCTATCAGGGAAAAGAAAAGACAGAGTACAGTGAGTATTGAAGAAAGTATAAAAGATTAACTTCCTTCAAGGTGATAGAAGATGGCAATTGACATTGCATTAAATGTTTTGGAGATTATAGCTATCAGGGAAGAGAAAAGACTGGGTACAGTGAGTATTGAAGAAAGTATAAAAGATTAACTTCCTTCAAGGTGATAGAAGATGGCAATTGACATTGCATTAAATGTTTTGGAGATTATAGCTATCAGGGAAGAGAAAAGACTGGGTACAGTGAGTATTGAAGAAAGTATAAAAGATTAACTTCCTTCAAGGTGATAGAAGATGGCGATTTACATTGCATTTAATGTTTTGGAGATTGTAGCTATCAGGGAAAAGAAAAGACTGGGTACAGTGAGTATTGAAGAAAATATAAAAGATTAACTTCCTTCAAGGTGATAGAAGTTGGCAATTGACATTGCATTTAATGTTTTGGAGATTGTAGCTATCAGGGAAAAGAAAAGACTGGGTACACTGAGTATTGAAGAAAGTATAAAAGATTAACTTCCTTCAAGGTGATAGAAGATGGCAATTGACATTGCATTTAATGTTTTGGAGATTGTAGATATCAGGGAAGAGAAAAGACTGGGTATAGTGAGTATTGAAGAAAGTATAAAAGATTAACTTCCTTCAATGTGATAAAAAATGGCAATTGACATTGCATTTAATGTTTTGGAGATTGTCGCTATAAGGGAAGAGAAAAGACTGGGTATTAGTGAGTATTGAAGAAAGTATAAAAGATTAACTTCCTTCAAGGTGATAGAAGATGGCAATTGACATTGCATTTAATGTTTTGGAGATTGTAGCTATCAGGGAAAAGAAAAGACTGGTATAGTGAGTATTGAAGAAAGTATAAAAGATTAACTTCCTTCAAGGTGATAGAAGATTACAATTGACATTGCATTTAATGTTTTGGAGATTGTAGCTATAAGGGAAGAGAAAAGCCTGGGTACAGTGAGTATTGAAGAAAGTATAAAAGATTAACTTCCTTCAAGGTGATAGAAGATGGCAATTGACATTGCATTTAATGTTTTGGAGATTGTAGCTATCAGGGAAAAGAAATGACTGGGTACAGTGAGTATTGAAGAAAGTATAAAAGATTAACTTCCTTCAAGGTGATAGAAGATGTGAATTGACATTGCATTTAATGTTTTGGAGATTGTAGCTATAAGGGAAGAGAAAAGACTGGGTATAGTGAGTATTGAAGAAAGTATAAAAGATTAACTTCCTTCAAGGTGATAGAAGATGGCAATTCACATTGCATTTAATGTTTTGGAGATTATAGCTATCAGGGAAGAGAAAAGACTGGGTATTAGTGAGTATTGAAGAAAGTATAAAAGATTAACTTCCTTCAAGGTGATAGAAGATGGCAATTGACATTGCATTTAATGTTTTGGAGATTGTAGCTATAAGGGAAGAGAAAAGACTGGGTATTAGTGGGTATTGAAGAAAGTATAAAAGATTAACTTCCTTCAAGGTGATAGAAGATGGCAATTGACATTGCATTTAATGGTTTGGAGATTGTAGCTATAATAAGAGAAAAGACTGGCATATTAGTGAGTATTGAAGAAAGTATAAAAGATTAACTTCCTTCAAGGTGATAGAAGATGGCAATTCACATTGCATTTGATGTTTTGGAGATTGTAGCTATAAGGGAAGAGAAAAGACTGGGTACAGTGAGTATTGAAGAAAGTATAAAAGATTAACTTCCTTCAAGGTGATAGAAGATGGCATTTGACATTGCATTTAATGTTTTGGAGATTGTAGCTATCAGGGAAAAGAAAAGACTGGGTACAGTGAGTATTGAAGAAAGTATAAAAGATTAACTTCCTTCAAGGTGATAGAAGATGTGAAATGACATTGCATTTAATGTTTTGGAGATTGTAGCTATAAGGGAAGAGAAAAGACTGGGTACAGTGAGTATTGAAGAAAGTATAAAAGATTAACTTCCTTCAAGGTGATAGAAGATGGCAATTCACATTGCATTTAATGTTTTGGAGATTATAGCTATCAGGGAAGAGAAAAGACTGGGTATTAGTGAGTATTGAAGAAAGTATAAAAGATTAACTTCCTTCAAGGTGATAGAAGATGGCAATTGACATTGCATTTAATGTTTTGGAGATTGTAGCTATAAGGGAAGAGAAAACACTGGGTACAGTGAGTATTGAAGAAAGTATAAAAGATTAACTTCCTTCAAGGTGATAGAAGATGGCAATTGACATTGCATTTAATGTTTTGGAGATTGTAGCTATAAGGGAAGAGAAAAGACTGGGTATAGTGAGTATTGAAGAAAGTATAAAAGATTAACTTCCTTCAAGGTGATAGAAGATGGCATTTGACATTGCATTTAATGTTTTGGAGATTGTAGCTATAAGGGAAGAGAAAAGACTGGGTACAGTGAGTATTGAAGAAAGTATAAAAGATTAACTTCCTTCAAGGTGATAGAAGATGGCATTTGACATTGCATTTAATGTTTTGGAGATTGTAGCTATAAGGGAAGAGAAAAGACTGGGTACAGTGAGTATTGAAGAAAGTATAAAAGATTAACTTCCTTCAAGGTGATAGAAGATGGCATTTGACATTGCATTTAATGTTTTGGAGATTGTAGCTATAAGGGAAGAGAAAAGACTGGGTACAGTGAGTATTGAAGAAAGTATAAAAGATTAACTTCCTTCAATGTGATAGAAGATGACAATTGACATTGCATTTAATGTTTTGGAGATTGTAGCTATAAGGGAAGAGAAAAGACTGGGTACAGTGAGTATTGAAGAAAGTATAAAAGATTAACTTCCTTCAATGTGATAGATGATGGCAATTGACATTGCATTTAATGTTTTGGAGATTGTAGCTATAAGGGAAGAGAAAAGACTGGGTACAGTGAGTATTGAAGAAAGTATAAAAGATTAACTTCCTTCAATGTGATAGAAGATGGCAATTGACATTGCATTTAATGTTTTGGAGATTGTAGCTATAAGGGAAGAGAAAAGACTGGGTACAGTGAGTATTGAAGAAAGTATAAAAGATTAACTTCCTTCAAGGTGATAGAAGATGGCAATTGACATTGCATTTGATGTTTTGGAGATTATAGCTATAAGGGAAGAGAAAAGACTGGGTACAGTGAGTATTGAAGAAAGTATAAAAGATTAACTTCCTTCAATGTGATAGAAGATGGCAATTGACATTGCATTTAATGTTTTGGAGATTGTAGCTATAAGGGAAGATAAAAGACTGGGTACAGTGAGTATTGAAGAAAGTATAAAAGATTAACTTCCTTCAATGTGATAGAAGATGGCAATTGACATTGCATTTAATGTTTTGGAGATTGTAGCTATAAGGGAAGAGAAAAGACTGGGTACAGTGAGTATTGAAGAAAGTATAAAAGATTAACTTCCTTCAATGTGATAGAAGATGGCAATTGACATTGCATTTAATGTTTTGGAGATTGTAGCTATCAGGGAAGACAAAAGTCTGAGTTCATTGACTATTGAAGAAAGTATAAAAGATTAACTTCATTCAAGAAGATAGAAGATGGCTATTGACGATGCATTTAAACTTTTGGAGATTGTAGCTATCTGCAAAGAGAAAAGTCGGGGTACTTTGTGTATTGAGGAAAGTATAAAATTTTAACGGCTTTCAAGAAGATAGAAGATGGCAATTGACGATGCATTTAATTTTTTGGAGATGGCAGCTGTCAGCGAGTCGGAAAGCCTGACTACAGTGCGTATTAAAAAATATATAAATATTAACGGCCTTCAAGAAGATGGCAAATGATGTTGCATTAATTTTTTCTTTTTTTTTTTTTTTTTTTTGAGATTGTAGCTATTAGGGAAGCAAGTAAACAGAAAGAAGTTCCACAGGCAGGAAATGCAAAGAAAGAAATTTTTAGAATAGTGGTATTTCAGTGGTAAATTGTTGGGACCTTGATTTCAATCTAGTAGCATAGTCAAGGTACAAGAGGCTCGTCAGAGGAGTTGGTATGAAAATATTTGTAGACAAGACAGAGGAAAGCCACGTCAGGTCGGTGAGAAAGTGATTGAAGTCAAGGAAATCAGGACCGATTCATTGTCATGTAGAAGGATTACATCACAGTTAAATACCATTGTTTCACATCTACGAATTCATATGATACTTTATATATATATAAAGTATTATATATATATATATATATATATTTATATAATATAATCATCATTTGAATTCATATATATATATATATATATATATATATATATATATATAGTCATCCGCATAGATAGATAGATAGATAGATAGATAGATAGATAGATAGATGTGAGTTTGTGACCATGGGTTTCACGCTTTTGCGATCGTCAGACAAACACAGGGTCATAAACTCACACCTATCTATACGAATATGTCAGCTCTATCACTGATATTGAGCGCTTTCAAATAAGTACCGTGCATATATAAAATATAAATAATATGATATATGTAACAAATTGCATATATATAGCCACCGAAACCGTGACATCACCCCTGGTCGGCGGCTGATGAAGACAGGGTATTGCACGTGCTAACACACGTTGTATGTTAAAAAAATATACGTAGATAGTGAATTTATTGCCATCAGTGTTAGTTAGTATGTCGAAGAAAGGAATAAAATAAAGGAAATAAAACCCACTAGCAAAAATCCCTCCACACTCAATTATATTATTGCCCCCACTACTACAAAATAGCAATTATATAAAATCTACTACATCGTGCAAAAACCAATTCGTCTACAAAACAGATCTTCCACAGCGAACTAAAAAACATAAAACAGACACTCATCAACAATTACATAGTTGATGAACAAATACGACATTTTCTTAAAAACCTAACTAGACGAAAATATCCTAAAAAAACTTATAAACACTAATGTCTCTCCGACAGACCCTAACAAAAGAAGGAAGTTTATCATATATTACGCTAAATCCACAACATCCAACTCAATCGTCCGCAACGCCTCCTCCCCCACCGTTAGCGATTTGCAACAAAACAATATAGTTTATAAATTCAAATGCTCCTTTCGAGAATGTATATCTAACAAACTAAATAATATCTACATTGGACATACTACTAGCTCGCTCTCGCGTAGGCTTACATTACACTTAAATGACAATTATAGCATATTCCGACATTTAAAACACCACGGCTATCAACGCACACTTCTTATAAAAACGCTTGTTGAAAATACATGTATACTTAGACAAGAAAATAATAAACGAAAACTTAAAATTCTAGAAGCTATCTACATCAAACAGTTTAAACCTAGCTTAAATAAAATAAATTTCGACACCTCCACTAACATACTCCAATGCCTATAATCGACGGGAGAGGTCATAATTACTATGCTTACCCCTTCTACCCATAGTAGCAGCAGTTCGCAGACCAATCCCCTCATTCCACCAGTTCGTCACCGCCTGCGGCCATCTGCCACGCTAAAAATGGACCTGTCTCCGTGGTTTAATTTTCCCTGTTTAATTCCACTCTGTTAATAATTTAAATGTTCTATGTTCACTATATATTAAATGTTGATATATGTTCATATTATTATAATATATTATTCATATTATTTAATATATAGTGAACATATATTATATGTTCACGATATATTAAATGTTCATTCTTTGATAATGGCTTATGTAAGCCGAAAGCTCTGACCTGATAAAAGAATCAACAATTACCGCGATTTCTTGTCGTCTTTTAATGACAACACCATCAAGCTAATCAGATCATACAAAAGGATCTTACACAAAATAAATAGACAGAACTTGTCTATATTATTCAATGAAACCTGTATTAATAAAAAAAATACTGCCAAAATACACACAATATATATATATATATATATATATATATATATATATATATATATAATAATAATAACTAAATAGACTCTGTAAGTATGCAGGCCGTAAATTTATACTAAAATAAATCTATAAAAAATAACATTAACAAACAGAACCTAAATCCGTTACAATCCGGTGTACTAAGACGTCGGATAAATGGGGAGAAAAAAAAGAAACCCGCGGAACAAGAACAAAACATTCAATACTCCGCAGTAAAGAAAAAACCCCAAACGGAACCAACCACAAGAAAAAGTGCTCAATACAAAGTACGAAAGAAAATATACAATACTAGCGCAGAGACACACACTGTGTGTGTGTGTATATATATATATATATATATATATATATATATATACCAAGATTTTATAAAAATAATGATTTCAGATAATTTCAATCATTTGTTAATAAGTCCCGAAAGTTTTCTCACATTATTTTATTTTTGAAAGAATTTCCAAATTAATGTTTTTCACCGGCAAAAAATGTGCTTTGTAATATCACGTTTGCCATAGTTAACTCTGATAAAAATCTCGACACCCGCTGATAAAATAAAAAAAAATAAAAAAGAGATTTTTAAACAAAATTTCGAATTTATTAAGTTTGGGGAACTTTTAGCATCATGCTATCAAGTTTTTCTGCTAAATAACTGGCGGTACCTAAAAGCGATATTATCATTCGTATTAATAAGACTTTGAAGTAAGAGGAAGCATGTTGAAAGAAGAAAACTTTAAATTTGGATTTTCGGATACACACGCCGTATCACAGCTCATCAGTACGGTTAGACTCCGATTGCTTTTTACACATGCGAATATAAAGTTCACTACTGCAGGGCGTTAGTCAGTTTCATGCCTCCGGCAATCACATAACTTATGTAATCTTCGTGGATGTGCGTTGTGGTGCATTGGATATCGGCTTCGAACGAGACATCGGGCAGCCGAGTTCGAATTCCAGCCGAATTCATTGCATTCACTAACGCGCAAATACCCTTGGGAAAGGTATTAATCCGTCTCTTCCTTCCAGTTATGGGTTAAATAACAGGACAGATTGGGTTCTATAGCCTTGGTCGGCAACCAGTCTACCGCAGAAATCAATGGAAACCTACTGCGGGATAATCTTCTGCCCAGTCAGTCATGTCTCTTTCGAGGCATGATCGCCCAAGCGTGTATCACGTATGGCAGTTAACTGACTGACTGAATCTTCGTGGAACTGAGAAATTGTGCCACGGGTGTTTCAAGTAAAATTAGGAATAAATCCAATTTTACGGCGCTGTAATTGTTTCTTTTTTTTCTTTTTTTTTTTCGGGGGGGGGGGGGGACAGGTCGCCTGGAAGACTTGATAGAGACCTGTCAGCAGCTTCTGTTACGCGCCGGTGACAGTTGATGCCAAAAGAGATAAGGGTCATTTTTAATGAGGCCTTTTGTGCCATTTTTGGCGCCTCTTTGACCTGCTGTTTCGCCGGCCCGTCAGCAGTTCACAGTGGACAAACACACACGCACGCATGCGCACACACACAAACACCACACACGGACGCGCGTGCACTCAAACACACACACTCTTTCCTATATATATATATATATATATATTGTCATCCGCAGACAGATCTGTTTCGCCGTATCACAGCTCATCAGTACGGTTAGACTCCGATTGCTTTTTACCCAGGATTGAAACCCGACCGAAATGGCGTCGGTCGGCGACTCTACCCCTGGGCTATGGGCGTTCGATGGAAGTAGGCAGACTTTTTTAGCGCATATCATTATACGCGCCCAATAGCTAGAGCGCTCTAATTCATTTCACTGAATGAGCGATGCGTACATGCCAGAGTAGCTACTGTTTATCACAGTCTACTATATATATATATATATATATATTACTGTGCAAAAGTATTAGGACAAGAACTATGTTATCTTTTATGAGCCATCAAAATAAAGTTTAAAATCACCCCTGTCCTAACACTTTTGCACACTACCAGTAGTGTGCGAAAGTACTAGGACAGGGGGTGATTTTCGTAAAAACCTCACTGAAATTCAAATTCAGGGTGAAAAGTCAAACCTTTGTAAGAATTATTCAACTAAAAAGTAAGAGGAAGGAAGGCTTCGGAATTTGAATTGGCCCCCACAATACCCTAATCTCAATTCTATTGAACATCTATGGAATATTTTGGATAAAAAATTGATAAAACTAATATTATTTAGCAAGACACACTTTGGGAACAAATACAAGCTGCTTGGCAGGAGATACCATTAGATACCTTGAAAAAGCTTGTGATGCCAATGCCTGACAAAATGAAGGCTGTGATCAAAGCAAAAAGCTATTATACTAAATATTAAATTTATTTTGTAAGAAGTATGTTTTCTTGTTAAAGCATTTGTTGAGTAAATCAAATAAAATTACTTTAATTAAATTGTTTATTTTCTGTCAATATGCCTCATAAAAGATAAAATAGTTCTTGTCCTAATACTTTTGCACAGTACTGTATATATTTGATAAGTGGAAATATTGCATAAAAAGAGATGTGATCAGATAAATGATTCATTTCGACATTCAAGGCTTCATCAGATCTAATCAGAAATTTGTATCCATGTTTAAATAAAGAAACACTATTTTTCCCTAAGCTGGCGTTTCTCGTGAAAAAGAAAAACGGAAAAGACTGATTTTTTAAAAAAAAGTCGTTAATATTTATTCTTGCAATTCTTATTTCAAATCGAAAGTTTTGAAAATTTTCCCAGCTTTTTTCCCGATTAAAATTTCCTGTTTTTATCGTAATAACTCGATTTCAATCTATTTACCCTTTCCGAAATGAATCCAGGGCAGGTCTTTATAAAATCCTTCAGGATGGGTTGAAAGTATCAGATTTGTTTATGTTTTATCCATGTGTTTTTCTGTATCGACAATATGTTATTATAATAGGATATTGAAATCTTGACAAAATTTCAAATTTTATAAGAGGAAATATTGTCTGAAAAGATAGCAGAGATAAAATTGATCATGCATATTCTTTTGTAATCATATCGCCCCAAGCAAGGCATTTTACTGAGTTATGAGAAAGAGTGACAGGTTATAGGGGGTGTCAAGAAGTGGGTAAGAGAAGGATGAGAATACTGACGAAAGTGGAGTGGACGGAGAAAGAAGCATGAGAGAGAGAGAGAGAGAGAGAGAGAGAGAGAGAGAGGATGCAGGTTAGTGAGATAGGAGATGACTATTGACTTTACATTGAAATTCTTGGAGGGGAAGCAAGTAAATGGAAGGGAGTACCACAGGGGGGAAGTGCGAGAAAAGAAAGAGTGACAGGTTATAGGGGGTGTCAAGAAGTGGGTAAGAGAAGGATGTGAATACTGATGAGAGTGGAGTGGACGGAGAAAGAAGCATGAGAGAGAGAGAGAGAGAGAGAGAGATGCAGGTTAGTGAGATAGGAGATGACTATTGACTTTACATTGAAATTCTTGGAGGGGAAGCAAGTAAATGGAAGGGAGTACCACAGGGGGGAAGTGCGAGAAAAGAAAGAGTGACAGGTTATAGGGGGTGTCAAGAAGTGGGTAAGAGAAGGATGTGAATACTGATGAGAGTGGAGTGGACGGAGAAAGAAGCATGATAGAGAGAGAGGATGCAGGTTAGTGAGATAGGAGATGACTATTGACTTTACATTGAAATTCTTGGAGATTATAGCTGTCGGGAAAGCAAGTAAATGGAAGGGAGTTCCACAGGGAGGAAGTGCGAGAAAAGAAGCTGATGGAGTAGAATTTGCGTTTACAATTTATTGGTTTCACAGTATATGGGTGGGACCTAGTTGCTAATCTTGCGGCTCGAGTAAATATATGTAGAGAGGGTACCAGTGAGCTAAGTTCATCGGAGCGGAAGCCGTCAAAGTAGTCAAGGTTTTACGCAAAATAATATCCCGACGAATAAAGATGAATTAATGCAAAATCGTTTCACAATTGCTTAACTAAACTACAAAAAAGAAAATTCAAATTTAATGCGTAAAATGTCTCTAGAATATATATTTTGCTAGTAAAGATGTTTCTTTGCCAGTACAACGCAAATATAGTCAGGCCATTTCCTTTATCCAACGAGAGAAACTTTATTTTCAGTTGTCAAATGCGACGCTCGTAAGTGGGTTTTCATCACATACAGGTTAAGAATGGCGAGACACCAATGACTTTGAACTTTGACCCTTCTTGACAGGTAACAAACAACTGGTGTAATTCTTTTTCTTATGTTGGATGAACAAAGCTGAGAAATATTTGTCCAAAATTTAGTCAAATAATGATTCACTTCACTCATTTTTCTTGACTTATTTTAAGTTTCTATGATCACATATATTTCGAAAGATTTCCAAGAAAAATAGTGATAGCTAAAACAGAGAAAATGACAACAGAAAAAATATTACATTAAAAAACATTCAAAATTTATTTCTTATTCCGCAGAAGTAATTTTTGACGACGAAACTTGAAGAGATTTTATTTAAATATAAAAGTAAAATTTATCAAATGAGAGATTTCTAAAATATTGTAAATATTTTAGATGCATACGAAGTCAATACATACAGAGATAGGAAGAGATTGAGGTAGTTAAAAATGAATAGATTGGTATATATATATATAGTGTATCGAGGCAGCAAACAATTCTCTAAACATATACTTTTAAATATAAGAGACAATGAATGTCTATTATGTTTAATCATGAGCCGTTCTAAACGTCGTATTTTGGCTTTAATTTCAATTGAGAATAAAGACAAAAATTCTCCAACATTTAGATAATTTTTATTAATTTGGTTCTAAGCTTTCGGCTCACGTGAGCCATCTTCAGAGAAGTTTTTGCGGACTGCGTTTGTTATTTTTGGTAACTATTGCCGTTGCCTAGCGGAGATTTATGTCAACACAAAATAAAATCGTCGGTAATGGTGGATGTTACTGTATTACCGTCTTAATAACTACTCAGCCATTATATATATATATATATATATATATATATATATATATATATATATATATATATATATATATCAGTGAGTTGTGAGTTCAATACCTGACTACAGCAGTGATAAATAAGTAACTTAGAAAGTTGATATATATATATAGAGAGAGAGACAGAGACAGAGACAGAGACAGAGACAGAGATATGAATAGACTGACATATATATATATATATATATATAGGCGGTGTAAATATAGAAGAATCCAAAGGAGTATCCTGTGCATAAAGTGGTAGGATAACTCTCTAAGAGAGCTCTAAATATATTTAAGCGGAAGTAAGGCCTATTTCAGGTGATTTTTGTTCAATAAACACGGAAGCTGACGATGGTTTGCCTGAAATAGGCCCACACTTTCGCTTAATCATGGAATAACGTGTCTGTCTTAATATATATATATATATATATATATATGTGTGTGTGTGTGTGTGTGTGTGTGAGCCTGTTATGTATATATATATATATATATATATATATATATATATATATATATAGATAAATTTTTACCATATATATATATATATATATATAAATTTTTACCATATATATATATATATATATATATATATATATATATGGTAAAGATTTTATTATAAGCTTATAATAAAAACATAGTTTATTGTAACACAATGATTATATATAGAAGCTTAAAAAAACAACACAATGTTATTTACTAAATCCTGACAATTAAGGTAGGGGCATACTTTTTTATGATGTATAGGAGAAATTTAACTGTAGGAGTAAAGGAAGATAGACTTAAAATGACTTAAGTCCCAGACAATTTCATGCCAGTGATGGAAAGAACTGAGAGATACATATGTTGCAATTTTGCAAGTCTGAAGAATTATCGCGTGTCATCGTGAAACGTTCGCTGGATTTTCTTCAAGTAATTAATCAACTCAAAGTATTGGACAAGAGACAAAGACGGGAATGTCTTTTTTTGTTTGTAGATAGGTAGGGTGGTAAATATGAATAGTTTTTGATAGATAGATAGATAGATAGATAGATAGATAGATAGATAGATAGATAGATATGAACACGGGGATAGATAGATAGATAGATAGATAGATAGATAGATAGATAGATAGATAGATAGATAGATAGGCTAATATAGACAAATATATATGAAGAAACCGATATAAGTAAATAGATAATGAAAAGTCTGATATATATATATATATATGTATTTTTTTTTAATCATATCACCCCAAGCAAGGCGGTGACGCCACTGATGCGCATGGGGCTACTTAAGAGTAAAATGATTGGAAAAGAGAAAGCCGGGAACCACATCCTAATGGTTACTAATGGAAGTATATTCTACAGTTAGATATTTACTTTAAAAAGTGCTCAATACAAAAGTAGAGCATAAATATGCATTATTATTATTATTAATAATAATAATAATAATAATAATAATAATAATAATAATAATAATAATAATAATGTTTTCGGTGTCAAAGCACCATCATCAGCCTGCCTTTTAACACCGAAACTTTATAGCTTTCAAGTTGCAGTATGCCATTATAATAATAATAATAATAATAATAATAATAATAATAATAATAATAATTACCATATATATATGGTAATTATATATATAAACATAATATTTTTCCGTTAGTAAACGAGTTATTACACATTATTAGCATAATAACACGATTACAAATGGAAAATATTCAAAAGTTATACAATATAATTGTATTGAACAATTTTTAATACTAATGTGCACTAGTCTAACCTTATTATGACCAAAAACTAAGTATTAAATAATCAATATATATATATATATATATATATATATATATATATATATATATATATATATAGTCCTCCGCAGACAGATCTGTTTCGCAGCTCATCCGTAGGGTTAGACAGCCGATTGCTTTTTACCCAGGATTGAAAGCCGACCGAATTGGCGTCAGTCGGTGATTCTACCTCTGAGCTACGGGCGCTTGGTAAAAGTTGACAGATATCAGTCAGTTAAGTGCCATACGTGAAACACGCTTGGGCGATCATGCCTCGAAAGAGACATGACTGACTGGGCAGAACATTATCCCGCAGTAGGTTGCCATTGCTTTCTGCGGTAGACTGGTTGCCGACCAAGGCTATAGAACCCAATCTGTCCTGTTATTTAACCCATAACTGGAAGGAATAGGCGAATTAATACCTTTCCCAAGGGTATTTGCGCGTAAGTGAATGCAATGAATTCGGCTGGAATTCGTACTCGGCTCCCCGATTTCTCGTTCCGAGCCGATATCCACTGCACCACAACGCACATCCATGGCAGATATATATTTCCTTAAAAATGACAGACAGGGTATTACGTCAAGTTTTTTATATAGTTTTTCATGTGATCTTATATTTTTTAATTTCAGAACATAAATTATGTAAAAATTGTAGAAATGTTTTGTTTCAGCTATACTTTTTGTCATTATCAAGGATTAACTTTTATTTTACATGTAACTGAATATGCGTAGTGTTTATGTAATTGCGTAGAATCCTGTGCCTATTTTATATTCCGAGCACGGTACGCTCTGATTTTCTTCAGGCGATCAGAATTGAATTATAATTTAGAATAGGTAATTCCACTAAATCATTGAAAAACAGCATAGTGCGAATAAAAAAGGCCCCAAACTTCATAAAAACAAACTTTCTTCATTAAAATATTTAAATTTTTAAGAGGAAAGGTCAAAGAATTTTAATTGCTTTTTAATTGTTTTTACTTGTTTTTAATTGCTTTGTAATTGTTTTTAATCCCTTCTAAAGCGTTCGAAATTTTGGTAAAAAATCTTGTTTTGATTTTAGTTAGCGGGCAACCAAATCGTTACGGAAGTTAACAGAATAATATCAATTTGAAGGAAGTGAAATTATTAAAAAGAAGGTGTAGAACGTAGTTAAGTGAACCCCTAGATTGTAGTTTTAGGTAGCAAATGGCTGTATGCAAGGATTCAGGGTAGTTATAAAGTTTTTTCTTTATTTTATGTTCGGCGAGAAAGGAAAAAGGAAGGTAAAGCATTAGAGGAAAATTGTACTTATCGACGTTAATCTTTAGGAGTCAGTTCGAGAAATCGGGTAGCCAAGTTCGAATTCCAGCCGAATTCATTGCATTCACTTACGCGCAAACACCCTTGGGAAAGGTATTAATCCGTCTCTTCCTTCCAGTTATGGGTTAAATAACAGGACAGATTGGGTTCTATAGCCTTGGCTGGCAACCAGTCTATCGCAGAAAGCAATGTTAACCCACTGCGGGATAATCTTCTGCCCAGTCAGTCATGTCTCTTTCGAGACATGATCGCCCAAGCGTGTTTCACGTATGGCACTTAACTGACTGACTGAAGTGCCTTATTGCTGTTGTTGTTGTTGTTGTTGTTTTCTTTTTCTTCTTTGGTTGACAGCGACAATGGTGAGGACAAAGAAGAAGAGATAAAGGAAAATAACACACGAGAAGGAGAAGGAGAAGGAATGTATGTCGTTGAGGCATGTCTGGTTCAACGGATTGAAATATCTTTTGCCATATCTTGGCGGTGTCGTCCCTGATCTCGCTCATCTCTGACTAATTCCACTTTCTTTCTCAATATTTTAGCAAAAGACTTTTTCACATCGGCTTTTTAACTTCTCTCAGTTTTGTAAATAGCTTCCTTTCAGTGGTTAGAAAATTAATTAACAGCGAAATTTTGCTTTTGTCTTTTTCCTTCAGTATGGGGTCAATCCTTTTTCCTATTGGTCAAAATTAGATTTCACACAGGACTGAAAAATTTGTAAAAAGAAAAGGGAAGTGAGTTACTTTTAATTCCGTATTCACTACAGCTTTTATATCAAAATTGTTGACAGTCTCGCTATGAGGAGCAAATAACGTCTTGTGAGTGTTATTTTGTAAAATACCCCTTTTGTGTTAATATAAATTTTTATTTAAACTCCTTGAGGTTTCGCCAATTTATTCTTTGTAGCAATTATTACTGATAAATTCCTCCTTCAAGCTTTAGCTTATTGTTTTGTTTTATATTAATTAAGTCCTTTATTGTTTTGCACGTAGTTGTAAGAAAGGTTATGTTGAGTTTAGATAAATTATTTTCAATTACAGTTATGATATATTTAGTGGCTAGAATATATATATATATATATATACTAGTAGTATAGCCCGGCGTTGCTCGGGTGTAATGAAAGCTTGAAAACTAATCCATGGTCCTGGAGCTCAGACTCAGTCTAAAGAATATTTGTGTGAAGTTTGGTGAGAATCGGATAAAAATTGTGGATTTGTATAAAGGACATACAGACAGATAAACAGACACACACACAAGCATCTTGCCTTTTATAGATATATATTATCGATTTTCTGCACTATTGTAAGAACTGCAACCCTGAAACTTCTGAATATCATTTCTTATGTCTTTGTCTATGAGTGGATCAAATTTGATTAAAATCGGACCACTCCTTCTATAACCCAATTTTTTCGATTATCGATTTTCGATATTTATCGGTGTACCTCGACACAAAATCTAGCTAAGAACACTCGCAGACGCTTATAGTACAACTGTGTAAATTTTCAAGAAAATCGGTTCAGCCATTTCAGAGTCTGTAGGTAACGGACACACACACACACACAAAGTTCCATTTATAAATAAGTTTATATATATATATATATATATATATATATATATATATATATATATGATGATCTTTTGCCCGCTTCGAGTTTATCATATGCGACCATCCACGCCCCTCCCCATTCTACTACATCTCAGTTTTCAACTATGTATAATAATCGTCATGTTTATACTCATACAAAAAAATCAAAATTCTTTTTAAAATATTAAGCGGAGATTGTAGTAAGCTTTTCTGTTTATGATTAGGAAATATAGTTTTCAACATTATTACTTAACCCGTACAAATTAATCCAGAGTCTTAAAATATATATAAACTTTACAAACTAAAAAAAATTAAGCAATTCTTGTAAAAATTCATTATTCATCGCAAACATTTTTTTATTAAGACAATAGTGCCTATATTATAACTTATTCATATAAGCAATTAACTTTTTTTCTGATTAGATAATGTCATAGTTTTATTTAGCTAGCTTAAATGGTTCAAAATTTTGATTAAAAATCATGAGTTTTTTTCGTCAGCCGGTGAGGGGACAGGTCGAAATTCTAGCGTTTTTTTGGTGGTGACAGTCACATTAATTTTGCAATTCTTTAAAAAATCAAATAATTGTAGAATTTTAATGAAACTTTTAGGACTTATTCACAATTTTTTTTTTCACATCTATTACCTCCACTTATTTAATTATGTTTTTATTAAATTTAGGGCATTTTTATCTTGATATGTTTTACCAAATCAGTGGCGATATCTACAGCAAAAACTTTTGCTTATTGAAAATATTAAATTTAATCCATTAGCTTGAAATCAAAACTAAAATAAAAACTTCAAGAAATATTCATTTTGAACCTCAAGGATGACGTATCTGTTGAGGTACCTAGTTTTATGGTATATTTTTTTATGATTCAGAGTAGATTTTCGGTAAATGGGGATCCCGTTTTACAAAAAGAAAAAATTGATGATTTAAATTCTCCACGGACTTCTGCTTTTAATTAATATAAACTTTAAGCGGTACAAAATCATTTTATCAAAATTTCATCAATTAAATAAGTGGTGGGTAAGAGGTGCAAAAACAAAAAATATTTTTACCAAGATTTTCTAAAAAAGAAACATTTCTAGAATAATTTTCTTCATTTGTAATTGTCATGGTAACATCACCCATTCAACATATTGAACTCTTCCATCTACTACATATACTTCTCCTCACAAGAGGTGGGAGCAGAGGCAGAGGGCGATAGGCAGAGATAGCCAAGACTGCTTCTGTTACGACCATTGCGAGTCCCAGTTCTAGTATTACTACCTAACCCGTATTTATCGTTCTACTAACAGAGTTCCAAGTATTTGTATTTTGCTGTGCTTAATATATATATATATATATATATATATATATATATATATATATATATATATATATATATATATATCGTTATTTCCTATTTTGGTTGTTGTTATATTATTTCTTGCTGGACTCTTAACCGGATCCACGACAGTAATAGTACCTAGATTTTATGAATTTAAGCGCTATACTAGATTGGATGTTCGTTGTGGCTTAATGGATATCGGTTCGGAATAAGAATCTGGAGAGCCGAGTTCAAATTCCACTTGAATTCGTTACATTCGCGCAAATTCCACTGAGAAAGTTATGAATCTTCTCCTCCCGGCTATGGGCTGAATAGCAGATTAGATTGAGTTCTGTAGCTTTAGTTTTTTTGTTTTTTTTTTAATCATTTCACCCCGAGCAAGGCAGAAACGCCACTGATGTGCAGGGGGTTACATAAATGTAGAAAGATTAATTAGAAAAGAGTGAGGAGTACAAGCTAGTTAGAAAGGAACAATAGAAAGCTGAGAAAGCAGGTGCAATGACAGGTACATGGGCGGAGAGAAACGGAAGGTTATACAGGGGAGGGGAGAGAGCTAGAGGCCAGTGGTTAGTAGGTGAGTATTAGCTTTGCTTTTAAATTTCTGGAGGTCGTAGCCGTCAGGAAAGCAGGAATACGGGAGTGAGTTCCACAGGCGGGAAGTGCGAGAGAGGAAGCTGCAGGAGTAGAATTGTCGTCTGCGTTTGGCTAACCTGACTGTGAATGGGTGGGACCCAGTTGCCAGTCTGGTTGCACGGGTAAACACCTGTTGAGGAGGCATCAGTGACTTAAGCTCATCCGAGCAGAAGCCATGTAAGTATTTATAGAAGAGACAGAGGGAGGCCACATTTCGACGATGGGAAAGTGGCTGCAGACGAGTCGCCAGATCAGTACCTATCACATTACAGACTCTCCTTTGGAGCTTGTCAAAAACACTGAGGAGAACGGCAGGGGCACCTGACCATAAATGGCAGCAGTACTCCATGCACGGACGGATGGTTGACTTGTATATATGCAGGATGGATTCAGGTGGAAAAAACATCCTGGATCGACATAGTGACCCAATCTTCTTAGCAGTAGATTTTGCTATGGATTCAATATAGTGCTTCCATTTGAGGTCTGAGGACAGGGTAAGTCCGAGGAGGCGTAGTGTATTACTCTCCGGGAGAATCATCTGGTCCATGCTTATGGGAGGCAGAAGAGGTTGCCTGTAATGGTTGACAGACAACAGCTTGGTCTTAGATGAATTGAAGTTGACAAGCCACTTCTTGCCCCAGTTCACCACAGAGTGTAGATCCCGCTCAAGGTCAGCAGTGAGATTATGTCTGTCCGCCACGACAGGTTTCTTACTGGAGCGGGAGTATATTGTAGTGTCATAAATTTTCTGCCAAGTAGATCGAAAGAGACATGATCACCCAAGCGTGTATCAAATATGGCACTTAACTGATTGGCTAGATTGGCGGTGAGGTCTCATCAATTCAGTTGAATTGACTAGATGTAAAAACAAACAGTATCTTTTCTGGCAATTCTCACTTGTGAAACTCTCTTCCGGCTTCATGTCGTGTTGGGGCGTCAGGCATGGCATCTATAAGTGAGTCTAGCTCTGTCGAGACTGTTAGTGAACATAATTGGAGTTGTCAGGTTGATGTCTTGGTTTCGTAACGATTTGCTTTATTCGGCAAGGAGTGTGAACAAATCAGTCGGTCTATCTCAATTTTGTTAATATCTAAATCTTTATGTCTGTCCGTCCGTCTCAGATTATTCCTGTCTGTTCTTATCACTCTATTTGTATAACTCTATTTCAGTTTTGTTCATATCTAAATCTCTATGTCTGTCTGTCCGTCTCTTATTATTCTTGCCAATATCTATCTGTCTATCGATGTCGGTATGTATGTATGTGTGTATGCATGTATGTATCTAGCTATCTATCTTAATTTTTTCATATCTAAAGCTCTGTCTGTCTCAGATTTTTCCTGTCTATATCAATATATTCTTATCTATCTATACCTTTTCATTTCTTAAAAACAGTATATTTGACAACAAGAGATGATTGCATGTAAGAATTATTAAGGCATTTTCAAAGTTGATTTTTATCAAGTTTAAGAACTTTTCAATCATCTTATCGGTAGGAATTGTGTAAAATAAAACGGAAAAAATGCCATGGACAAAGCATTCGAGAAATGAGGATGCTGTAAGGAAAAACGAAAACAAACATAGAAGACGGGGAGAGTTTAAAAAAGGTACCTCCAAAATTTCGGCATAAATTTTCGATATTTAAATTTAAATTTAAATTTTTAAAATGAAAAAACATTCTTGAAGATTTCATTTTAGATGTAATTAAAAGCTTAATGATTATATTTATTATTTTTATTAAGTAAAAAATTCTGGTTTATTTCAGATAGAAATTATATAGATTGGAATGTCACATTTAATTTTGATTACTTAAAACTTTTTTAAAAGCGGCCATTTTCTTAATTTTAAGAAATTTGTAAACAAACAAAATTCATCGATTTTAGAAATATTTCAAAACATTTCTGACACTTTATTTTAGTAAAATTAGAAAATTCAAAGCTAAATTAATCTCATTTTAAAGAAATATTACTTACTTATAGCATAAAAAAGTAATATACAACAAATTATTAACGATTGGTCGTGTTCATCTGATCGAACGTTTGATGGACTGTTGAATGACAAGGCGATGACAGCTACTACGCATGACCATAAACGACAATTTTCATAAATCTAAGTGAAAGGACAAAACTCTTAAATTAGGTAACCTTTTCATAATAATGGCAATTTCAGTCTACCATACATGAAAATAATTTTTTAAAAAATACAAAATAAAAAATTATTTTAAAAATAGATAACGTACCTACGTTTTTAAAATTTGCAATTTTGGACTCGTAAATTTCAGTTCCACTTAATTACTATATCACATCCAATAAATACCCTAATACAGAATTTTACATGATTTTAAACTATTATAAATTATTATAATTAAAATATTTTTTAAAAATTTTAATTCTTGTAAAAATTCATTATTCATCAGAAAAATTTTATTTCTTCAGACAATAATGTCCTTAATATTACTTATTTACAAAAACAATTTAAAACTTTTCTAATTAAGTGATGTCATAGTTTTATTGGATTCGTTATTTTTCAATTCAGAGCAGATTTCCAGTTAAATAGTACAAATTTGAAAATAAAAGTAGATGATTTATAAATCTTCAATGATTCCTATTTTTAACAACAACAAAAATTCAATAAATAAAAAGGTTCTGTGCGAAATTTCATGAAATTAAGAAAGTGGGGGATAAAAGAATTGTTTTACCAAAATTTTCTTTAAAACACATGTCAGAAATAAATTCATTAATTTGTGAGTAAGTCCTGAAAATTTCATTAAAATCGGACAATTATTTAATTTTTCAAGAATTTCCAAATAAATGTTTTTAACGGAAAACAAGCGCAAAGAAAATCAATGTTAAAAGTTAACCACGGCGATGACTTAAACAAAACAAGATTTTAACCAAAATTTCGAACGTGTTAGAAAGGATTAAAAAATTTCAAAAAATAATTAAAAATACTTTGGTCTTTCATCTTAATAATAACATCAACATTTTGACGATAAAACTTTATTTTCGTTAAGTTTGTGGCCTTAAAAAAAACGAAAAAAAACGCTATGCTGTTTTTCCCGCGAAATAGTGAATGTACCTAGTTTAAAATTATGGGACGGATGATGAAAAAAGAGAACTAAGAGAATTTCACACGCACAGGACATATTGAATCAAGACGTGCAGAGGGGAAAAAGCGAGTCACTTAATGAATGAGCTTGTATAAATAGATAGCCAAACTGAGTATGGGAGGTATAGTAAAAAGAAAAAAAAACGTTACTAAAAGCTAGGAAGCTATAGAGGACCATGAACAGCAAATAAAAAAATATCGATATTGATGGTATGAAGAAAATGCTTTTTCAGACACCATATTTAAACTAAAGATATCAATAATAATAATGTTTATATCCCACATGAGGTTCCTTCTTTTTTTCTTTCTCTCTCTCTCTCTCTCTCTCTCTCTCTCTCTCTCTCTCTCTTTTCTTTTATTAATCGTTTTACATCCAGCATGGCGATGATGCCACAAGTAATGTAGGAATTACAAAGAGTGACCGTGAACTAGAAGATAGCGAATGGGGAAGATTGAAGAAAGGACAAAAAAGGAAAAAAAGAGACAACAAGGAAACAAGGAACAATTTTCAAGAACATTGGAGAAGGCGATTGACGTTGCATTTAAATTTTTGAAGATTGTAGTTAAGAGGGAACCAACAAATCGAATGGGATTCTCACAGGCGATAAAAGAAACTATTAGAGTAGATGTTGAAATACAGTTAAAGTTAAAACTCTAGACGTCTTCGGTCTTGGAATTACTTGGACACGCAGATATTCTACCATGACGAAGATATTCTACCATGACGAAGATATTCTACCATGACGAAGATATTCTACCATGACGAAGATACCATGACACGCAGATATTCTACCATGACCATATATTTTAGGGTGGATGCTGGATTGAACATTTCGTTATCAAATATATCATTTTGATTCATCATTTTTTTTAATGACACAATAATAGAAAATAATCAATTAATAAAAAAAAGCATAAATTTTTAATTAAATTTAAAGCAAGAAAACGGTAGTTCCACAGGTGGGACCTAGTTGCCAATCTAGTGGCACGTTTTGTTATCAAATATATCAATAATAATAATAATGATGATGATGATGATGTTGCATCACACATGAACTTCCTTTTATTGTTTTCCTTTTCCTTTTTTTTATCATTCTACATCCAGAATGGCAATAATGGCACAAGTAACGTTGCAAGGAGTGAAAGTGAATTAGAAAATGGAGAATGGGGAGGATTGAGGAAAGGACAAAAAAGGAAAAAACAAAAAAAAAAACAAGGAACATTGAAGATGGCGATTGACGTTGCATTTAAATTTTGGAAGATTGTAGTTACCAGGGAGGCAAAAAATCGGAAGGGATTCCCACAAGCGAGAAAAGAAACTCTTAGAATAGATGTGGCGTTTGCATCTAGCTAGTTCAACAGTAAAACGGTGAGACCTAGTCGCCAATCTAGTGACACGATTCAATTAATGTAGACGGAGCAGCAGTGATAATGGGCATATGATGCTCGTACGGGATACAACGACCTTGGCTGACGAGCGCTTGGAGGGAAATCGCCGTGACATTGCACATGGGCAGAAGAGCAGCCATGAATGGATCCTGATAGACTTTGCGGTACTTTTAGTAAGATCACCGTAAAAAGCGAACAGGTAAAAATATAGATACCTAAGCTGCGGGTAGAAACTAAGATATAGCCATGAACACCCGGCCGAAAGCGTCACAAAGGATAAAGAAAAAACTTTACTAAAAGCTAGGAAACTATAAAGGACAATGAACAGTAAATGAAAAAATAACGATATTGATGTCATGAGGAAAATACATTTCCAGATACCATATTTATACTAAAGATATCAACAACAATAATAATAAAATAATACAAATAATAAAAGGCAGGAAAAGAAACTGTTAGAGTGACGGTTGCATCTAGCTAGTTCAACAGTAAAACGCTGAGACCTAGTTGCCAATCTAGTGGCACGATTCAATTAATGTAGACGGAGCAGCACTGATAATGGTGCTCGTGCGGGATACAACGATCTTGTCTGACAAGCGCTTGGAGGATAATCGCGCTGACATTGCACTTGTGCAGAAGAGCAGCCATGAATGGATCCTGGTAGACTTTGCGGTACATTTAGATAAGATCACTACTGACTTGACCCAAAGACTTGTGAGTTCAATACCAGGTCACAGCAGTGGTGAAAAATAACTTAGAACGTCGGGTTAAAGGGAGATAACTATGAATACCAGAATGGCTTCGCACAAGGAATGAGAAGTAATACGCACAAGGAGTGAGCGTTATAATGGGTTAGGATCGAAATTCCTAGCACCTGAAGAAGACCGAAATTAACAACGGCCGAAACGTTGTGAAAATGGAAACGAAGTTGAGGACAATAGTTCGAATAATGTAAACAGTGTAAGTCATTTCTTACTTTCGAATGTTATTTTTCGATGTTTTTGAAGGAGTCTTGTGGTGCAGTGGATATCGGCTCGGAACGAGAAATCAGGGAGCCGAGTTCGAATTCCAACCGAATTCATTGCATTCAGTTACGCGCAAATACCCTTGGGAAATGTATTAATCCGTCTATTCCTTCCAGTTATGGGTTAAATAACAGGACAGAATGGGTTCTATAGCTTTGGTCGGCAACCAGTCTACCGCAGAAAGCAATAGCAACCTACTGCGGGATAATATTCTGCCTAGTCAATCATGTCTCTTTCGAGACATGATCGCCCAAGCGTGTTTCACGTATGGCACTTAACTGACTGACTGACTTGAAAATTCACCTCACCAATTATCAGTCTGCCTGATCCACGTATACGTGGATGTATCGGAGCGAATATATAAAATTTGTCCAAATGTTTTGTTTCGCCCGGTTCACACTCCACCCATATCTATTGAACAGGTGAAGAGGCTCATCCCTTGTTTCCTGTTTAGGATGCGGTTTCCGGTTTTCTCTTTTCTACTCTTCTCACTTTGATTTCTTTTTTTTTTTTTTCAATTGGAGTAGATAGACTAAACTATCGCCCGATTCACACTCCACCCACATCTATTGAACAGATGAAGAGGCTCATCTCTTGTTTCCTGTTTAGGAGGCGGTTTCCGGTTTTCTCTTTTCTAATCTTCTCACTCTTATGTACCCCCTGCACATCATAGGCGTTACCGCCTTGCTTGGGGTGATATGATTTTTAAAAAAAATAAAATAAAAAGAGGAGGAGGAGGAGTCAATGCGAAACGAAAGAAACAGAGAAATAATCTGACAAAATTGGAAAAGACGCAAAAGACAAAGGTGAGGATGATAAAGAAAATTTTACAAAAGGCCGGACATTTTAAGATGTTTTCAAATCGTTAAATCGCGTCGCTTTTGTCGTCTGCTTTTGTCATTTGTCGCTTCTAATATTTTCAAGTTAATTGCACAAGGAAACGTCGTTTTCTTTCTTTTGCACGGTAACAAGTATTTCTTTCTTTTTACTTCACTTTTCTTTCCATCTTTAATTTTTACTTCACTTTTCTTTTAATATTTCTTGCTACTTCACTTTTCTTTCCATTTTCTTTTTATTTCATTTTTCTTTCTATCTTTAATTTTTAATTCACTTTTCCTTCCATCTTTAATTTGTACTTCACTTTTCTTTTAGTCTTTATTGTTACTTCACTTTGCTTTCCATCTTTAATTTTTACTTCACTTTTTTTCCATCTTTAATTTTTACTTCACTTTGCTTTCCATTTTTAATTTTTACTTCACTTTTCTTTCAACCTTTATTGTTACTTGACTTTTCTTGTCATCTTTTTTTTCTTACTTCATTTTTCTTGCCATTTTTTGGTCCTATAACGGTAACATGCTTCCATCAGCAAGGCCTCTGATTAGGAAGTTGTTTGGAGTATGAAACCACCTCTTAATTGCTGTTGTTCCCAGGTCCACCCTGACCCGGAGTTGTAGCACCTGTTAGGGTCCCAGCTATGGGCATATAGTTAACCCCAAAACTGGGGTTAAAACAATATTAAAGTATAAAAACACATTTTTATAGAAATATATACGGAAATATAGACATTTATATAAAAATATATATTTTTAAAGAAAAAATTATTACCACAACACATTTTTGAAGGAAAAAATTCTCAACAAAACATTTTTGAATACAAAACTAGAATATATTTTCAGTTTTCTTTTTTTTTTTTTAATCATATCACCCTGAGCAAGGCGGTAACGCCACTGATGTGCAGGGGGCGTCGTAAGAGTGAAAATATTGGAAAAGAGAAAGCCGGAAACCACATCCTAAACAGGGAACAAGGGATGTGCCTCTACACCTGCACAGTAGACGTGTATGGAGTGTGAACTGAACAGTAGTTTAGTCTATCTACTCCAATTGAAAAGAAAAAGAAAGAAAAAGGAATGAAAAGATTGGAAAAGAGAAAACCGGAAACCACATCCTAAACAGGGAAAAGGGGTGAGCCTCTTCACCTGTTCAATAGACGTGGGTGGAGTGTGAACCGGGTGATAGTTTAGTCTATCTACTCCAATTGAAAAAAAAAGAAAAAGGAGTGAAAATATTGGAAAAGAGAAAGCCGGAAACCACATCCTAAACAGGGATAGTTTAGTCTATCTACTCCAAAAGTTTAGTCTATCTACTCCAATAAAATAAAAAATAATAAAAACAAATTTTCGTTAAAATCTGACTAAATTAACCTTCTCACTATAATCAAACATTAAAAAAGTACTTTAATACCCCACCTGTTTGGCATTAAATGACCCACAGAGGTTGATATGCCGTTAAACAAAACTCACTCACACACTCTTTCCATTTTTAATTTCTACTTCAATTTTCTTTCCATCTTTCTTTTTCACTTTCTTTCCAGAAAGACCTCTAATTGTTATGTTTTGAGGAGCATGGAACCACCTCTTAATAGCTATTGCTCCCAGATCCACCCTGTCCCGGGGTGGTAGCACCCGTTAGGGTCTCAGTTATGGACAAAATAGTTAATCCCCAAATTGGGGTCAAAACACTATGAATGTATAAAAGTATATTTTTATAGTGAAAATTCAAGCAATACTATTTAAGAAGAAAATATTATCAGCAACACATTTTTGAAGAAAAAATATTACCAGCAATGTATTTATGAGGAAAAAATATTACCAACAATACATTTTTTAAGAAAAAAATATTACCAGCACTGTATTTTTGAAGAAGATATATATATATATACCAGCAATACATCTGACTCTCAACAAAACCGTATTTACAAAAATATGTCAATGAAACCTGATCTAAAAAACTGATTTCTTACAAAGAATTGATATTCTATTCATACGAATCTATTTTTAAAATCTTTTTGACATTAAATGACCCATTTAGTTTGATATACCGTAAAACAAAACAAACAAACAAAACCTCCACAGATTCGCCCTCCATAAAGATTAAAATTATTTGCTTTTAATGAAAAATCTCTCTTGAAGCTTTTGTTTTAGTTTTACTTTCAAGCTAATAGATTAAATTTAATATTTCTAATAAGCAAGATACTTTGTTGGATTTCAAATCTAATTAAAATTGACTTGAGGGAGTTATATTTTGCTAAAATAGCTGATTATCGCCCCTTTTTAGTCGTCTGTCATCGCGATGTGAGGATGTGCGTTGTCGTGCAGTGGATATCAGCTCGGAACGAGAAATCGGGGAGCCGAGTTCGAATTCCAGTTGAATTCCTTACATTCACTTACGTGCAAATACCCTTTGGAAAGGTATTAATCTGTCTCTTCATTCCAGTTATGGGTTAAATAGCAGGACAGATTGGGTTCTATAGCCTTGGCTGGCAACCATTCTACCGCAGAAATCAATGGCAACCTACTGCGGGATAATCTTCTGCCCAGTCAGTCATGTCTCGAAAGAGACATGATCGCCCAAGCGTGTTTCACGTATGGCACTTAACTGACTGACTGACATCGCGATGTAATTCGCTTTATTAAAAAATCTTCCAAAAATGAAATATAATTTTCTGAAATTTTATTTGAGGAATATTCACTGATTTTCATTATAATTAATCTTATCTGAAACAACTATTATTTACTTTAAGAATAAAATATCGCAGAAATGTATTTTTAAGCCGACAGTAGCTGTGGTTTTAACCAGTACCTGTGCTGATGCACTAACAGCCTAATAGACTTAAATATTGTTCTACGGATTTTTTTCTTTTATCAGTAAAGCCTAATTGAAGAAAATGAGGTAAGCACGCCTGTTTGAAATACACCAGGTATGTAACTCCACTAAATCACTTAAAAACAGCATAGTATGAATAAGAAAAAGGACCCCGACTTAATAAAACGAACTTTTTGCATCAAAATGTTTATATTAGTATTAAGAGGTAAGATGAAAATAATTTTTAATTATTTTTTTAAATTTTGTAATCCCTTTTTGAGTTAGCGGGTAACCAAAACGTTACGACTGTTTATAATGGAAAACGTAATGATGACATCACCCACTTTTTTTTCGGTGACAAACACATTAATTTGGAAATTCTCTCAAAAATCCAATAAGTGTCGGATTTTAATCAAACTTTCAGGCTCATTCACAAATGAATGAAATTATTTATGAAATTATTGTTTTTTATAAGTTTTGGTAAAACTATATTTTTTACCTCTGTTACCCCTCTCTCCACGTAAATCCATTAAATTTTAATAAATTTTAAAGTGTTGCGGTCTATAATTTTATTAATTAACGCAGGACTCATTTGGAAATATAAATCATCTATTTTTTAAATTTTGCCTCTGTCTCCGAAAATCTGCCCCGAAGAGTAAAATAAAAAATGTAATAAAACTCTGATATTATATAATTTGATAAGCTTTTAATTGCTTGAATAAATAATAAAAATTAAGAACATTATAGTCTGAAGAAAAAAAAATTTCGATTACTAATGAAATTTTAAAAGAAATGTTTTCATTTTTTTTTTTTTTTGTTATTATAATAATTTATTTCAAAAATATCTTTAAAATATTCAAAGAACTGTTGCGGTTAGATTTTTAGTTAAGAATTAATGAGTATATTGTCTATCAAAAGTTGGAAAGATAAATAAAAATCGTTCTGTGGTGATACCGACCGAACAAAAGCGATGAACCGGATGTGTACTCTCTCACAACTAAAAGGCAAATGAATAAAAAATCGTCGTGCGCATCCGAGTTTGCGCAGATGTTCCGGTTGAAAAATAAAAATTAATCAAATATCAAATTACCATTTCGCGTGCCTTCGCGAATTTTATTTACCAGCCAATGGGAAGCCCGGAATCAAATACAAGGATGCAATTCGAAACGACTAGCTTTTGATCCAAAATGCCGATATAAAAAGCGAGGACACAAACAGAAAGACGATAGGACAGAGTCACCTGCCTCCCCTTGACATAAGTCGAGTTGCTACTATGCTGACCTCTTTCCACCTCCCTGTTCTCAAAAGTACTGACCTCTTCAAAGACATTCCACAAACCAACTTGCTGACCTTACCTTAGAAGTGGCTACTCCTAAATGAACATTCTTTTATCTTTTCAGCTTATTATTTTGCCATGAACTCTCTAGCCTCCGTTAGACCTTTATTTCAAGTATTGCTTCAATTGTAAAACATTAATTGAAATGTATATGTATATATATATAAATGTTATTTTATACTCAAAATTGCTTTTCTTGAATTTATAATCATTTTATGAATTATAGTGGGCTATCTTCCCACAAGGCCAAATTCCGTTAACCTGCTACGGAATCCTACTACAACTAGAAAAAGAATAAGAGATACCCGCTAGAGTTCTACCGCTATATTTTAAAAATAATTTAAACGTTTGTTTTTTGTTTTTTGTGCACCTGAAGTTTTTTTTTTTTACGGTAATTTCTATTTCCATACAATTTCCTTTATTAAAAGGTCCGAGTTTCTTACCTTACCCGAAAAATACTTTATACACTTTTGCCACACACTCTATCGCTAATCAAGAACCTGTCAACAAGTTTTTGATTTACGCCGGAGACAGGTCAAAAAGTTCAAATCTGTGATTAAGAAATTGTTTTATTCTAAATCTCACGCTATAAAAAAGTAATATTTGTGTAAATCAGATTAATTTAACAAAATATACTAATTTTCCAAAAATAATGCGTCACAGACGTATATTTTATTTTTGCAAGATTTTTAAAACCGAGAATTAAATGGTTGGCAGCATAATTAAAAAACCCAATTCGAACCAATATAATTTCTGTTTGAAATTAACCAGAGAATATTTTGCTTACTGGAAATATTAAATTTAATCATTTAGCTTTCAATTAAAACTAAAATAAAGTTTCAAGAAAACGTTTTCATTTTCATAAATTCAAATTAAAAGTTAAGTGTAGAAAATGAGTGAAGGTACCTAAATTCATAAAAGCTATTAATAGCTTTTCTAATTAAATAATATGAACTCAGTTGAACGAATTCAACTGAGTTTGAATTCCAGTTGAATTCGTTGCATTCACTTACGCACAAATACCTTTGGGAAAAGTATTAATCCGTCTCTATCCTCCAATTATGGGTTAAATAATAGGACAGATTGGGTTCTATAGCCTTGGCTGGCAACCCGTCTACCGCAGAAAGCAATGGCAACCTACAACGGGATAAACTTCTGCCCAGTCAGTCATGTCTCTTTGGAGACATGATCGCCTAAAGCGTATATCACGTCTGGCATTTTACTGACTGACTGAATTAAATAATGTTCTAGCTTTTTTTTTTGCAATTCAGAATACTTGATCCAAATTTTTTAAAAAATGATGATTTAAATTTTCGAAGAATTTCCGTTTTTATATAGACACTAAAACGTATCTCATTCAATTCTTCGAGTTTTCATAAAATTAAATTATTTAAGTGGGGTTTAAAAACAAAAATTTACATGTAAAAATATAAATATTTTTACCAATATTATCCAAACAAAAAACGTTTAGAAAAAAATTTAATTTGTGAAAAGTCCTGAAAGTTTCATTAAAATCCGACAATTATTTGATTTTCACAAGAATTTAAAAATCAATGTTTTTCACAAAAATTTGCTATGGACTGTAGTCCATCCGCTGACACAAGAAAACAAGATCTTTAACTTAAATTTCGAATGTTATAAAAAGAATTAAAAAATGTAATTAAACAATCAAAAATATACTTTGGTCTTTCTTTTTAAGCTTAATAAAAAAATTTTTGACAATAAAGCTTAGTTTTTATGATGTTTGATAGATCTTTCCTATTTTTTTTTTTTATCTTGGTGTGCTTTTTTTCAATGAACATGTGGCGGTACCTAAAATTCAGTTTTAAATTCTAATTTTTCATGCCAGTTATTAAATTCTTTAGTGAAACATTCACAGCCTGAAAAAATTTCTCAGCTAGCTTTCAACCGATAACGGTTTTCTCTGTTACTGGTCATAGAATTTCTTTCTGTTTTTTTTTTTTTGTTTTTTTTCTACATCTTTTTTTCTTTATCTTTTCTTTCCCCTTCTTTTTTTCTTCTTTCTTTTCTCTTTTATTTCTTCTTCCAATTTTACCTTTCCTTTTTCTTCTTTTTTTCATTTTCTTTCGCTGTTTATTTTTGCCTTCTTTTTTTTCTTTTTCGCCTTCTTTATTTATTTGTTTCTTTCATTTTTTTTTTCTTCTTTTTTCATCCTTATAACAACACAAAATCCTTATCCCGTACTTTTGATTAAAACAAACGTCTTGTTATTCTCACAATTTATCATTTATGAATAAAACAAACAGTGTCTTGGAAAAGGTAAAAATACCTTACCTGTCTTAGGTGTGCTGAGGTTCACAATTAAGCCGACAGTCACTTTGGCGAGATAACGTGAAAGACGCGGTTTTATCTATAAGGGCTTTGATATTTTTTTAACATTGGGTCGATAAGGAAAATTATTGTTTTATTCGGGTTTTTCAGGCCGAAGGTCCCAATGTATTGTGATAAAAGAAAGAACGATAAATGATGAGAAAGTTTCAAACAAGGAAATTAAATCAATTAAAAACAGAAAAGATAAAAGAGTGTCAGAAAAGAGGAAATGCAAAAACATTGGAAAGAAAAGAGAAACAGAGAATTAGATAAAGAAAAGAGTTTAGCTTTTCTTTACTGACGATTGTAATTTAGATTTTAAGGGTTTCTTTTCTTTCTCACCTATCGTTACACCTTGACAACGTCGGCAAATTTAAACAAACAAACAAACAAAAAAGCAGGGTTGAAATCTAGTCGATAATTAGAATATCTAGACATGTCAAATTAACTTTCCTATTGTACTTAAAGGTGAAAGGGCAGTGCCAATCCCTTATATCTAAGGCACACCAAACTGAGATTACAGAGAGAGAGACTGAGTTGTTTGTGTCTATAATTTCTTCTTCTTCTCCTTCTCCTTCTTCTTCTTCTTCTTCTTCTTCTTCGTCTTCTTCTTCTTTTTCGTCTTCTTCTTCTTCTTCTTCTTCTTCTTCTTCTTCTTCGTCTTCTTCTTCTTCTTTTTCGTCTTCTTCTTCTTCTTCGTCTTCTTCTTTTTCGTCTTCTTCTTCTTCGTTTTCTTCTTTTTCTTCGTCTTCTTTTTCTTCTTCTTCTTCTTCTTCTTCTTCTCCTTCTTCGTCTTCTTTTTCTTTGTCTTCTTCTTCTTCTTCTTTTTCGTCTTCTTCTTCTTCTTCGTCTTCTTCTTTTTCTTCGTCTTCTTCTTCTTTTTCGTCTTCTTCTTCTTCTTTTTCTTCGTCTTCTTCTTCTTTTTCTTCGTCTTCTTTTTCTTCGTCTTCTTCTTCTTCTTCTTCTTCTTCTTCTTCTTTGTCTTCTTCTTCTTCTTCTTCTTCTTCTTCTTCTTCTTCTTTTTGTGCCTTCTTCCTTCAGGACGTAGGCGATCATGGCTTTCCACGTCTCCCTACCACTGGTGGCTCTCAGCACGCTTTCCGCTGTTACACCGCGCAAACCCCGTTCCGCCATCTACCTGCACAGGCCAGTCACGTATGTTACACGCTGTTTACCCCTGTCTCTCCTTCCCACTATCTGGCCTGTTAGTATCAGATTCTCCAAGATCTCCTTCCTCATTGCATGTCCCAGAAACTTTAACTGTCTCTTCCTGATGCTCAGTATTAATTTCCTATTTCGTTTCCATCCTTTCCAAAACCTAATCATTGCTCACATGTTCGAACCATGGTATCCGCATCATCTTTCTGTAGAACCACATTTCATTTGCTTCAAGTTTCATCTTTGATGATATTGTCCAGCCTTCATTGTCATACTAAAGAACTGACATCACATAACACTCCAGTACTCTCTTCTTTATTTCAAGTGAAAGTTTCCTGCCCCTTAATACTCTACTCAACTTCTGGAATGCATCCTTCGATATGCCAATTCGCCTTCGGATCTCTATGCCACACCTTTCGTCTTCTGTTAGAACACTTCCCAGGTATTTAAATTTTTGTACCTGCTTGATTTTAGTATCCCCCACCTGTATTTGGCATTTTGGGCTGCTCTTTTTGCTGATGATCATGCATTCGGTTTTCTCGCAGTTTAGTTGTAGTCCTTCTCTTGTCACTCTCTTCCGCTACCTTCTGTAGGGGTTCTTGTAGTTTCCTTGTCCCTACGTTTCTTTTTTTTTTTTTTACTTAAACCTAGAAATCTGTTCCCGTACTAGAATGAGAACAGAATATGACACAAGGCCTTTTTATAAGCTGGAATTTTTCATATATATGGTCCCTAATTCGATATACATTAAAAATTCCAGCATATAAAAAGGCCTGGTGCCATGTTCTAGTACCGGAAAAAAAATTTTAGGTTTAAGTCAAACACGTTACGGCAACCATGAAACACCAGAATACCGTTACCTCACCTTCGCATGTAAGATCTGAAAGATATTTTTTAACCAGTTTTTTGTTTTGCTTGTGTGTGTGTGTGTGTGTGTGTGTGTGTGTGTGTGTGTGTGTGTGTGTGTGTGTGTGTGTGTGTGCTATATATCATCAGATGCGATAACTATCTGAATAGATTTTAATTTCTTTCGTCTCTTTTTAACAAAAGTTAGTTCGAAATACGACGGTAAGTAAAAAAATCATCCGTAATTTTGTTATAACATATCTAAGTTTCTCATACTGCCTTCTGTGTGTATGTTTGGTTTGGTGTATGTGTTCCTAATTTTGTGACACTTCCTGTATTGTTGCAGCAATATTTAACCACATACTCATCTACCCATCTCTTAATTTTTCGTGGTTGAAGAAGTAGTGTGTAATTTTTACAATTTTCGAAATAAATTCTGGATTTACAACCGCTTAATGATGTGTTGAGCTTTTCTCTCAAAATTATGTATATATATATGATGAAATTTGTTTTTTAATTAAAAATACATTGCGAAACGGAAATTTCTATGTTTCGAGATTTCTAACTCGTCATCAGACAATGTTAAATCCTGAAGACGAAGTAGAAATCTCGAAATATAAAAATTTCCGTGTCGCAATTTAAAAAAAACAAATATAATTATATAATTATATTATGCTTTACAATATTTATTGCATTGAGCACTTTTATTAATAAACTGTAAATGCTGGAGAACTCGGAATTGTAAAACTATTAGTTCTCTTCACCTATATATATATATGTGTGTGTGTGTGTGTGTGTGTGTGTGTGTGTGTGTGTGTGTGTGTGTGTGTGTGTTTATTAACTTGCATATATCTAAAAATGTCTTTCAGAAAAATAATAGTTAAATAGGTATTAAAATAATTAAATTGATTAATAATTACATAAATATTTAATAATTTAATAAATATTTAATAATTTAATAAATATTTAATAATTTAATAAATATTTAATAATTACATAAATATTTAATAATTTAATAAATATTTAATAATTACATAAATATTTAATAATTTAATAAATATTTAATAATTACATAAATATTTAATAATTTAATAAATATTTAATAATTACATAAATATTTAATAATTTAATAAATATTTAAAAGATTTTATTAGAATATAATAATGATATAATATATTTGTATAAAAAATTTTTTTAAATTCATTTTTGTTCAAAAATGAATTTTTAAAATTTTTTTAATAAATAAATGGATATCAAAAAATGTTATTTATAAATTAAAAGTTTTTTGAAATTAGAATAAAAAAATTATTTGCTGCCTCGATACACTATATATATATATATATATATATATATATATATATATATATATATATATTTTAATTCAGATACTTCAATCCAAGGGAAAAAAAGCAGGAAGGTAAATTCCAAAAAACCGGATCCTAATTAATATGTGTATGTGTACACATGTATATTGTGTGTATATGAATTTTTTGTATATAGGTGTGTACACACACATATATATATATGTGTGTATGCGCATGTATATGTATATAAGTGTGTAATAAATTGAATGTATGTGTGTGTATGTGTATGTATATATGTATTCTTAATCGTAGAATTGTGTGTGTATATGTATGTATGTGTGTACTTCTATTGGTATGTATAATTGTAATGAATTTTTTTTTTTACCTAGTGTTGTCTTTATTTAGTTTAATTTCAAATGACCTAATTTTTTTTTACATAATTTTATTTTAAATCCTATATCTTTTTATTCCCTTTTATTAATAATTATGCCTTTTTAAGTAAAGGCCTTTTTCTAATACTTCAACGTTTTGGGGAAATTAGGTTTTTGGATTTGTCCAGCGTCTGTAATATTTTTTTAAAAATTTTTTTCTTTCTTTTCTTTTCTTTTTCTCTCCCTTCCTTCTTTTATCTCTCTTACCACCTTTTTTCCGTGTTGCTTAAACTTACAGCGATTTAACACGGCTGTCTGTTAATTTTTAGTTACATTCTCTTTCTTTTTTTTGCGAACCCAGACGATGTCAATTTTTTCTTTTCTTATTTATTTGATTTTATTTTATCTTTTTCTTTTTCGTTTTCTTTTCCTTTTTCTTTTTCTTTCCCTTTTTTTCCTTTTTATTTTTATTTTTATTTTTATTTTATTTTATTTTATTTTTTATTTTTTATTTTTTTATTTCTTTGCAATCTATTTAAAAAGGAAAAGTTGACTAATTTTTCTCCAGTTTCTGAAAGGCTTTTTCTGTTGCTGAGGTGATGTGTTGTCCCCCGTGGGGATCTTCATATCGAAATGGCCATTCAACATCTTTGAATTAATCCTTTTTTAATATATATATATATATATATATATATATATCGTCTTACAAAGTAGTCCTATGTCACTTCTAATACGAAGATGAAACTAATTCAATGAATAACTAAGAAATGTCTATTTCATAAACTTTGTTGTCAGTTCAATATTTACTGTTGCCGTTATACACGTGTGTCAAGATTTATTTTTAGCAACGTCTATCATGAAACTAATGTCTTTTTAAATGACTGCATAAAAAGATGCATTGTAGTTAGTAGACAAGTGTTACTGGCACCGGATGACTGTCTGTCCAGGGTGTCAGTGAGCCCGATGGCAAGTGAACCCTGATGGATTAGGCCCCCCCCTGTATCAAATAAAGAGGCAATATACGTAAACAATAGTAATTAAAATGGATTAAGAGCTTTGTAAAATTATCTGCACAATATCAGTTACTCAAGTTCATTGTGAGAGGACATTTTAAAAACTAAAGATCATAAAGACAATTTGCTCTTTGAGAATCATACATGTCACTACTCATTGAAATGGAATTGCTAAATGAATCTAAGAAGAATTCTTAAATAAAAAATGCTGCTATCGATTAAAAAGGAATAGTTTGATTAATTGAATGAAGAAGCAATTATTGGTAGATTCGAACACTCATCTCGGGAACACAAACGATTGTTGTTAATGTAGTAAACTACATACGTTGTAGTTTACTTTATTAACAGTAGATATCGGCACGGAACGACAAATCGGGGAGCCGAGTTCGAATTCAGGTTGAATTCCCTGTATTCACTTACATGCAAATACCCTTGGAAAAGGTATTAATCCGTCTCTTCCCTCCAGTTATAGGTTAAATAACAGGACAGGTTGGGTTCTATAGCCTTGGCTAGCAACCAGTCTACCGCAGAAAGCAATGGCAACCTACTGCGGGATAATCTTCTGCCCAGTCAGTCATGTCTCTTTCGAGACATGATCACCCAAGCGTGTATCAGGTATGGCACATAGCTGATTGACTGAATATAATAGTTGAAAAATGATTAAGGCTTCTACTGGGCATAAAGTGGGGGATCCGTTTTATATTGCTATGAAGTAATAAACTGATGCCTCACTAATTACTATTTAATAATATAATGCATCTCTTTCCCCTTTAGCTGTGAGTCAAATAATAGGACAGATTGGGTCCTATAGCCTTGGCTGGCAACCAGTCTACCGCAGAAAGAAATGACAACCTACTGCGGGATAATCTTCTGCCCAGTTAGTCATGTCTCTTTCGAGACATGATCACTCAAGCGTGTATCACGTATGGCACTTAACTGAGTGATAAAATGTGTAAACAGATTAAATGGAATGTCTGAGAAACTAGAAATGTGTCACAGGCGTAAAATTCAGTAAACTTGTGGAAAAATCTTTAAAATGTCATGAAGAAATCATAGCAATACTTAGTAGTAGTAATAGTAGTAGTAGCAGTGCTTTTGAAGTATCTGTCCATGTGAAAATCGGGCAGTAAACTATTTAAAACTATTAACCAATTATTTAAGACTAGCAGTATAGCCCGGCGTTGCTCGGGTGTAATGAAAGCTTTCAAACTAATCCATGGTCCTGGAGCTCAGACTCTTTGGACGTTGGCACAAAAGACTAAAAAGCAATAGTTGTTTCCAGTTAAAGCGAAATCGTAGACGGAAAGAAAAATGAATGGATGTATGTCAAATTTTGATTTCCTGGTATCGATATCAAATTAGTTTTTTTTTTCGTCGTAAACTGAATTTTGAAGGCTAAATAAGTCATCTGAGTATCATGGCTGAGACTAAGAACTACAATTATACCTACTTAGAGCCAAACCCGAAACAAAAACTAAAATAAAACGACTGAAAAAAAAAAATACAGACATACAGGCAGATAAACAGGCACACACACACACACGCACAAACGCATTGCCTTTTATATATATATATATAATCGATTTTCTGCACTATTGTAAGAACTGCAACCTTGAAACTTCTGAATATCGTTTTTTATGTCTTTGTGTATGAGTGTATGAAATTTGATTAAAATCGGACCACTGCTTCTATAACCCGGTCTTTTCGATTATCGATTTTCGATATTTATCGGGAGTACCTCGACACAAAACCTAGCTAAGAACACTCGCAGACGCTTATAGTATAACTGTGTAAATTTTCAAGAAAATCGGTTCAGCCGTTTCAGAGTCTATAGGTAACGGACACACACACACACATACACTCACACACAGACAAAGTTCCATTTATAAATTAGTTTAGATTAACAATAAACAAATCAGTTATAATATTCTGTACTCATATTTGGTATCTACTTCCAGTAATATGTACAGTACATTGTAATTACTAAGAAATACACATTTTTACACTATTTACAATGTTCGTTGTGGTGCAGTGGATGTCGATTCGGAACGACAAATCGGGGAGCTGAGTTCGAATTCCAGTTGAATTCCTTGCATTCAGTTACTTACAAATACCTTTGAAAAAGGTATTAATCCGTTTCTTTCCTCCAGTTATGGGTTAAATAATAGGACATATTGGGTTCTGTAGTCTTGGCTGGCAACCAGTCTACTGGAGAAAGCAAAGGCAACCTACTACGGGATGATCTTCTGTCCAGTCAGTCATGTCTCTTTCGAGACATGATCGCCCAAAGGGAGTATTACGTATGGCATTTAACTGACACTGTTCGGGCTGTTGTCCTCATCTTTTTTTTTTTTTTTTTTTTGGCATTCTTACGACGTTTCGCCGTTGTATGCTCTGGCTTTCTTCAGGTGCTAGGAATTTTACACCGAACACTTTATTTCGATCACTGGATCATTTTCATTCCACGTGCGATGCCACTGCTGTAGCCAGGTATTAAATTCACATGGTTATGATGATGATGTTGGTGGTGATAGTCATAACGAAAATAATGGTAGCGATCACGATGATGGTGGTCGTGGTGGTGTAATTCAAGAACATATAAACAAAATCTAAATTACACCATCTCTGCAGAAAATCCAGAAAATAGTTCCAACAAACGAAAGCCAATACTCTGAGAAGGGCTTTGTCCATTTAAGTTTTTTGTTTTTATTATTGCCTTAATTAATTCAATAGCTTTCGTCTAATTAAACGGGAACAACAAAAGATGTGTTCCTTTGCTAACCCGAGATCATCACTTATGACCCGACATGGGATGATAAACCAAATGTAGTTGGAAAAGATTTTTGTTTATAATAACCGCCATTCAATTTATCAAATGAGCCTGTCATCTGCATGTAATTAACTGTTGTAGAGTAGCTAGCACCCCTTTAGCACTCTAAACGAAAGCCTGAAAGTATGTATAAGTTACGACTAGCAGATTAATATTGGGACTGAGTTACTTCGTCGGATATTCACCATTTAGACCCCACCTCTCTTTTGCTCGTAAGTTTTATCTTCTTAATTGTTTGTTACTTATTGTTCACCGGTTTTGTATATATCCGTTAGCAGCGGATACTGTGCTGAATTCTTCTCTGTGTAGCCTTCACCTCGACGACACAACATTAACCAAATCTCTTTTTTTCTGTCTGGAACAATAATGATGGCAGCAATAATAACAATAACAACAACAAAATAACAACAAAATAATAACCACAGAAGCAACAGCTACCACTAAGGTGTAGGGTTAGAGCCTACATCAAAAATAAAATAAAAGTATGATCTTACACCGAACGGATCAAAACGCTAACTGTTAATATAAACTATTTTTGCATAAACCTTACCATGGTGCGAAAAAGTAAGACTAATGATCGCCCAAAGGGTGTATTACGTATGGCATTTAACTGACACTGTTCGGGCTGTTGTCCTCATCTTTAATGAGTAGCGACGGAAGAGTCTTAAGGCCAGATCACGGTGAAATAATGGTTCCCGTACGATCACCGAAGTTAAGTAACGTCAGCTTGGTCAGTATCAATACGGTACGGGTGACCGTTTGCAAATACCAGGCGTCGTAAGCTCGGATGTGCAGGTAGTGTAATGCATAATGATCCGAAATTGTTAATCGGGGTGCCGAGTTCCACTTCAAGTTGGGTTTGTTTTAATTACCAAATGCGCAAATATTACTGGAAAAAAAGCATAACTTCACCTCTTCTTATCAAGAGCTATGGGTTAATTAGTAGGATTTGTATCCTTACTTACTCATTATTACTTCACATCCAAAAAAAGAAATTCTTATAATCTAAAAGTATTTTCTGGCTTTAAATAGCCTTTAATAATTTGATAAGTCGTAAAAAATTAATGCATCAAAGACAAAAGAAATGTTACTACTACAACCAATTAATAATAATAATAATAATAATAATAATAAAATTCAATAATAAAAGAAGGCAGTAAATACAAACAAGAATTACAGTTAGTAGATTCTGTAGAAAAGCAAAACAGTAGCCAAGAACCAACTATTGCGGCAAAAAATATGAAAATGAAAGCCAAAGATAAAGCTCTTGAAAAGATGAAACAGCGCTGGCAAGACAAACCTCTGCATGGCCAATATCCAGTACGTGCCAATAAATCCAATGTTGACAAAGTTAATACTCATCGATGGTTACGTGCATCTGGATTAAAGTCTGAAACTGAAGGATTTATACTTGCAGCACAAGACCAAAGTCTTTTCACGAGAAACTTTCAGGCAAATATTATGCATAATAATATGGATCCAAAATGCAGGTTTTGTGATAAACACCAAGAAACAATAGACCACCTAATCTCAGGCTGTTCTGTGCTTGCCCCAAACGAATATAAAAATCGCCACGATAGAGTTGGGCAATATTTACATTGGGCAATGTGCAAACATTATGGAAAAGCTGTAAACAAACACTGGTATGAACATCATCCAGCACCGGTTACAGAAATAGAAGATGTAACCATTCTATGGGATTACACCATCTACACAGACAGAAAAATTGAAGCAAACAGGCCAGACATTATTGTTAAAAACCAGAAGGAGAAAACTTGTTTATTAATTGATATGGCTTGTCCAGCGGATTGTAACATAGCAATCAAGGAATTTGAAAAACTGTCAAAATATAAAGACCTGGAAATTGAAATAGAAAAAATGTGGAAATTGAAAACAAGAGTTGTGCCAGTGATAGTAGGTGCACTTGGAATGATAAAAAATGGAACAAAACAACACATTGAAAGAATCCCTGGAGGCCCCAGCTTAAGAGATATACAAAAAATTGTCTTATTAAGTACAGCCCACACACTAAGGAAAACGTTATCTATGTAATGCTGGGGATGATAGGGAAGATAGAAAAACATGAAATGGAGTCATAACAACACGCCACTACCTGCCTTAGGTCTCCCCGCAGACTTGGTTGGTAGTGAGACCAAAGCAGAAATCGAAATATGATGAAAAATGACATAATAATAATAATAATAATAATAATAATAATAATAATAATAATAATAATAATAAATTGGGCATTGAACACAAGAAAAATGAGCCTATCATTTCAGAATAAGTACCTCCACTAATTTTCGGTAACTGACTTTTAAATTGAATTTTAATAATCAAATAAAAAAGATTTCTTGGAATTTTAATTTTAGTTTAAATTGAAAGCTAAATGATTAAATTTACTATTTCCAGTAAGCAAAATACTCTGGTGTATTTAAAACAAATTATATTAATTGGAATCTAAAATTTTGAGTTTTTTGTTTTTTAATTTTTGTCATTTTTTGCGATCGACATATTTGTAAACCAAAGTTAGTTCCCGGTTTTAAAAATCTTGCAAAAACAAAATATACATCTGTGACACGTAATTTTTGAAACATTAGCAGATTTAACGTTAAATTAATCTGATTTACCTAAGTATTACTTATTTATAGCAGGAAATTTAGATTGAAACTATTCCGTAATAACGGAGTATTGATCATTCTGACCTTTCTCGTATGATTTGTCATTTCATAACAGCCAGATGCGAGATAAGTGTCTATGTTGATCAGAATTGAAATAAATGTCCAAAAATTTTTCTTGTAAGGGGAAGAAACCGAGAAACACATGACCTTTTAATGTACACATAAAAATTACCAAACAAAAATACTTCAAATTCACAAACAAAAAATTAAAAATTATTTTAAAAATACGATGGCTCCACGATTTGTATTAAATTTTTCAATGTTTGATTAGTAAATAAAGTCTTCATTTAATAACTTAATAAACTGCAAGTTTTGAAGTATTTAAAATATTTTTGAAGTTTTTGAAATTATTATTATTAAAAAAGACAATGAAAACAATTCCTTTAACATTTCATGAATCAAAAAATATTTTTTCTTTAGACTATAATGTCCTTAATATGTATTATTTATTGAAGCAATTAAACGCTTATCTAATTAAATAATGTCATAATTTTATTGCATTTTCTATTTTAGCAGATTTTTGGAAAAAGTGCAAAATGTTTGAAAAAATAATAGATGAATTACATTCCCCAATAAGTCCTGCGTTTAACTAATAAAACCAATTTTCCTACGAAATTTAATTTTTTGAAATTTCATTATTTTACACGGAGGGGTGGGTGAACACACGTAAAATAATGTTTTTGCCAAGTTGTTTTAAAAATAATAATTTCAAAAATAATTTCATTCATTTTTGATAAAGTTTCATCAAAATCCGACAATTATTTGATTTTTGCAAGAATTTCCAAAATAATGTGTTTTTCACCGGAAAAATAAAACTTAGTTACGTAATAATACATTTTTTATTGTAAACTCTCACAAAGATTTGGTAAAAAAAATCAAAGCAAGATTTTGGTCCTGGGCATGATGGTAAACTGCATTCAGCAGCAAGGCCTCTGATTGGGAGGTTGTGAGGAGCATGGAACTTCACTTTGCTTTCCATCTTTAATTTTTACTTCACTTTGCTTTCCATCTTTAATTTTTACTTCACTTTGCTTTCCATCTTTAATTTTTACTTCACTTTGCTTTCCATCTTTAATTTTTACTTCACTTTTCTTTCCATCTTTAATTTTTACTTCACTTTGCTTTCCATCTTTAATTTTTACTTCACTTTGCTTTCCATCTTTAATTTTTACTTCACTTTGCTTTCCATCTTTAATTTTTACTTCACTTTGCTTTCCATCTTTAATTTTTACTTCACTTTGCTTTCCATCTTTAATTTTTACTTCACTTTTTTTTCCATCTTTAATTTTTACTTCACTTTGCTTTTCATCTTTAATTTTTATTACTTTGCTTTCCATCTTTAACACTTTGCTTTCCATCTTTAATTTTTACTTCAACTTTGCTTTCCATCTTTAATCTTTACTTCACTTTGCTTTCCACCTCTAATTTTTACTTCACTTTGCTTTCCATCTTTAATTTTTACTTCACTTTACTTTCCATCTTTAATTTTTACTTCACTTTGCTTTCCATCTTTAATTTTTACTTCACTTTGCTTTCCATCTTTAATTTTTACTTCACTTTGCTTTCCATCTTTAATTTTGACTTCACTTTGCTTTCCATCTTTAATTTTTACTTCACTTTGCTTTCCATCTTTAATTTTTACTTCACTTTGCTTTCCATCTTTAATTTTTACTTCACTTTGCTTTCCATCTTTAATTTTTACTTCACTTTCCATCTTTAATTTTTCCTTTGCTTTCCATCTTTAATTTTTACTTCGCTTTGCTTTCCATCTTTAATTTTGACTTCACTTTGCTTTCCATCTTTAATTTTTACTTCACTTTGCTTTCCATCTTTAATTTTTACTTCACTTTGCTTTCCATCTTTAATTTTTACTTCACTTTGCTTTCCATCTTTAATTTTTACTTCACTTTTCTTTCAACCTTTATTGTTACTTCACTTTTTATGTCATCTTTTTTTTCTTACTTCATTTTTCTTGCCATTTTTTGGTCCTATAACGGTAACATGCTTCCATCAGCAAGGCCTCTGATTAGGAAGTTGTTTGGAGCATGAAACCACCTCTTAATTGCTGTTGTTCTCAGGTCCACCCTGACTCGGAGTGGTAGCACCTGTTAGGGTCCCAGCTATGGGCAAATAGTTAACCCCTAAACTGGGGTCAAAACACTATGAAAGTATAAAAATACACCTTTATAGAAATATATACGTAAATATAGACTTTTATAGAAAATATATACATTTTTGAAGGAAAAATGTTACCAACAATACATGACCAACAATTATTACCATAACAACACATTTATAAAGGCAAAAAGTTATTCTCAGCAAAACATTTTTGAATGCAAGACTAGAATACATTTTTCGTTTTCTAAAATAAAAAAGAACAAAAGCAAAAATAAAATTTCATTAAAATTTGATTAAATCAACCTTCTCATTCTAATCGAACATAAAAAAACACCTTAAAACGCCACCTTTTTGACATTAAATAACCCACAGTGGTTGATATGCCGTTAAAGAAAATCAAACTCAAAACAAGATTTTTTGCTAAAATTCCGAACGTGTTAGAAAGGATTGAATTGTTTTTTTTAATTATTAAAAATTACTTTAATGTTTCCTCTTAATATTAACATAAAGATGCTGACGAAAATGATCGTTCTTATTAAGTTTGGTGTATTTTTTCTATATAATACGCTGTTTTTTCGGCGATTTAGTGGAGGTACCTATTTTAGCGTAGTTAACCAAATCTCTTCATGTTCTGTTTGGAACTTGCTTTTAGCGTAGAAAATGAAGATTAATGAAACACTGGTGAAAAAACTGATAACAAAGCCACACTATGTCGTAGACTGCGACACTAACGACGAAAATGAGTCATTATCATGTTCCTGTTGATTTAACTTCACCAGATCTCTTTTTGTTTGTTTATCATCACATAACACAACGACGCTTCCAGCTATCCCCACCATTTTATTTTTGTGGTGACAAATTTAACGCTGCAATATATATATATATATATATATATATATATATATTAATCATATCACCCCTAGCAAGGCGGTAACGCCACTGATGCGCAAGGGGCTACGTAAGAGTGAAAAGATTGGACAAGAGAAAAGAGAAAGCCGGAAACCATATCCTAAACAGGATAAACTTGTAAATACGAGTGGCCGGGGAACCAGTAAAGAACTAGTTGCCATGAAAATACTTCTTGAAAAGACAATAGGAAGCCTTATCACGTCGGCTAGAAGTGATTAAAGTCAGGATCTATTATATTGCAGATCCTACTTTGAATTTTGTTGAGAACATCGAGATGAGCGGCAGGAGCACCTAATCAGATATGGCAACAGTCGCCTATGCACGGATAAATGGTAGATTTATAAATGTGCAAAATGGATTTTGAGGAGAAAAATTTCCTGGTCAGATACAGTGACCCAACTGTCCTAGCAGTAGATGCATTTATATATTCGATGTAGTCATTCAATTTGAGGTCGTTTGAATTTTTATTTATAAGGTGTATGGCTATAAGGTATATGGTTATGTCTTGAAGGCTGACACAATGCGTCTAGTAAAATAAAGGAATGTGAAGAAGTTTTGGGGCATCACCTATTTATTATACATTAATATTTCGAGATCAAAATCTCATCCTCAGAATGGCAGAGGAGCGTGTGTCTGTCCGAGTGAGTCCGTGTCTTTCAGGGAAGGGTAATTCCTGCCTGCTGCTGCTGCTGTAATTATTTGTAGTGTGTGCTTTTGTGTGTGTGTGTGTGTGTGTGTGTGTGTGTGTGTGTGTGTGTGTGTATAAGTGTGTTAGAGCATTGTGTGTGTGTGTGTGTGTGTGTGTGTGTGTGTGTGTGTGTGTGTGTGGTATATATATATGTGTGATTTATAGTTGGGACCTTTTTCTGGTCTGATGATATCAGTCTGCTTTAATGTGTGGTTTATCTAAGTGTGACCTGACCGTTAGTTTGACTTTTGTCCGGGTTGAAGAGGGCCTGAAATGGCATCTCGTTGTGAGTCTCTTTCCCACTGCCGTTACGTAGCTTCCCTATGCATTTTCTATAAATAATGTTTTATGGAAATTATTCTGATGAACCTTTCGCTATGGTACTTAGACTTAGGATGTGGTGCAGTGGATATCGGCTTGGAACGAGAAATCAGAGAGCCGTGTTCGAATTCCAGTTGAATTCCTTGCATTCACTTACACGCAAATACCCTTGGGAAAGGTATTACTCCGTCTCTTCCCTCCAGTTATAGATTAAATAGCAGGACAGATTGAGTCCTATAGCCTTGGCTGGCAACCTACTGCGGGATAATCTTCTGCCCAGTCAGTCATGTCTATTTCGCTTCTTTTCGCTTGTATCACGTATGGCACTGACTAGATTGGCGGCAAGGTTTATTTCTTATACAGTTGAATTGACTACATTGAACCGTAAGTTCTATGCTAAAAGTTTCTTCTATCGCACTTTTCGTTTGTAGAGTTTTTTTTTTTTTTCCGGATTCTTGTCTTCCAGTCAACTTTGATCTTCAAAAATACAGTCCATCGTTTATTTTTGTCTTATTAATTCATACTTTTTATTATTCTCTTTCCATAATAGTAAAAAAAAGTACTATTAAAAACTGCTATATATCCATAAAACTACTATTAAAAACTACTATATCCTCTAGCACTCAGTAACACCTAGCTACGCAGCGGCTTTATTGCCTTGCTTGGAGAGAAATTATTTAAAAAAAAAACTATACAGAATCGAAAACTAGTTGAAAATAATCATACCCAGTATCTAAGTTATTAACTTTCTCGCGTGACTTTTTTATAACTTTTTCTTTTCGCTATGCTTAATCTTTAAATACGAGTAATAGCCACCAGAGGTGGACCATTTAGGCCATTCGCTGAAAACCGCTTCAAATCCCGCCCGTATGGTGAGTTTTTCAACTATTAACACAAATTAAGCAAAATTCTTGCTCCAACACATATTGACAATCATAATACTAATGTATACGTATGTATCTTTGTAAGCAGGTATCTATTTCGGAAGGCCTGCTGCTACCATCACGAAAATTTACCCTTAGCATTATGCGACCAGTTACCAGATACGAAGGGTCGAATCTCTGTGCTTAGGAGACAATAGCAGGTTCATCTCTAGTACGAGTCCAAGCGTGTTTATGGTAGGTGTCAACTTATATCCAACACAGTGGACGTCGTGGGGTATTATTCATCCTCTTGCCACTTGGTCGGGTGGGTGACACAATGTGGCGATTAATGTGGGAGTATGTGACGGGGAGAAGAGAAAAGACTACAAGAGAAAAGAACCTGAACAAAGGGGAGGGAAAGAAAGAAAGAAAGAAAGAAAGAAAGAAAGAAAGAAAAGTTGTCCTTGAAAGGGAAAGTGAAAGGGGGGAAAACAACAACAAATTAAACATGGGATAAACAAAAGAGAAAAAAAAATGAAATATTTATCAACCGTGTAAATAAGTACTTGTAATTTAAAACTTATATTTCATGAAATTCTTGGAATGCTTACATCAGATCTAACTACATCAATTCAACTATTTACACCCTCCCCTATCTCTCAGCCCACAAACATACATGCACACACACACACACACACACACACACACACACACATATATATATATATATATATATATATATATATATATATATATATGATCAATGGCAAATGTTTCATTGTGAAAATAGATTTTCCATTTTAAAAATTTATTAAGAACTTTGTCGGGATTCTATATCCGAATTTAAACATACACACACACGCACACACACACACACACACACAGACACACACACACACACACACATATATATATATATATATATATATATATATATATATATATATATATATAAATATATATATATATATTATAAATTTCATAAATGGCAAATGTTTCATTGTAAAATTTCCATTTTAAAAATTTCTTAAGAACTTTGTCGGGATTCTATTTCCGAATTTAAACATACACACACACGCACACACACACACACACACACACACACACACACACACACACACACACATATATATATATATATATATATATATATATATATATATATATATATATATATATATTATTAAATTTCATAAATGGCAAATGTTTCATTGTAAAATTTCCATTTTAAAAATTTCTTAAGAACTTTGTCGGGATTCTATTTCCGAATTTAAACACACACACACACACACACACACACACACACACACACACATATATATATATATATATATATATATATATATATATATATACACAGATAAGCACCCATCGAGAACTTTCAGGACCTATCCGTGATATACATGTTGACAATACATACATAATAGCATCATCAACATGCAAAAGAAAATTAACAATAATGGAGACATTATTAATAAAAAATAGAAATCCTACACTTAATAAAATCTATTATGAACACGGTAACAATGCAATGACCGTTTTCGGAACATAACATACACATGACACTATATACATAAACTTTATACATATTTACTTACAAGTAAAACAACATTCATTCTTGATAATAGCTAAAAAGTATAGCCGAAAGTGCTCGAAAATACAAAACCTTTGGACAATTTTTATATAATTTGAGTTGTGAAACGAAAAAATCAAAAGAATACATGATATCAATATATAAAAACTTGATGATAATACCTTGTCTGTCATTTTTAAAAGAGAGATTGTTGCCCAAACACACACACACACACACACACACACACACACACACACACACACACACACACACACACATATATATATATATATATATATATATATATATATACATTTATATATATACATTATATATATATATACATTTATATATATACATTTCTTTTAAAAAACTGGGGTGGTCTAATAATTATGGCCGGTAGTATATATATATATATATATATATATATATATATATATATATATATATATACTACCGGCCATAATTATTAGACCACCCCAGTTTTTTAAAAGAAATGTATTTCATACTATTTTTAAGTGGATAATTCTAAATGAAATAGAACTTTTTTTTTGTTATTATTACGATGCAAAATTTTACAAGTCAAGTAAGCAAAGATGAACTCGTCCGAATCCTAAATTTTCTTCATTCTTTCATTGATGAAACTGCAATATTGGTAATTATTAAATATTTATAAATTCATTTGATGCACATGTTATTGTACAGTATTAACAAAAGAACCATTCTATTTTCATTTACAATTATTTACTTAGCAATAAATACTAAAAAATAGTATGAAATACATCATTTTTTTTAAACACTGGGATTGTCTAATGATTATGGCCGGTCGTATATATATATATATATATATATATATATATATATATATATATGGGGGGGGCAGCGTATTTTCATTTAAACATGTTTCATTGAAGAATCTATGTCTATTTTTATAATAATCCTTCCTAGTTCTCTTATAATCTTATTGATTTCAAGTCGAAATTCGTCAAGAAAGGCGCACTTGTTCTTGCGTGCTCCTCCAAGATCATCTTCAAGATCAAATTGCAAAGACAAACTTTGTGTAACTGTGATATTTGCGATGCTGGTTTTTGTAAACACGTGTGTATGCGTTCTGTTAGAACAATTCTAAAATTAAGATCATCATTTACATTATTTATATTATTCGGACTATTATCCTTATCCTTGTTGCCATTTGCATAAGCTCTGGTAAAAAATACTAGAGAAAACCATTAACATCAAAAATTGCAATATGAACCCTGGTAAAAAAAAAGGATTACTGGACATTAAGTTTATATGTCCCAAAAATTCAGTTGTTCTTGTCGTTAAGGATACAAGGCCCGGTGCATATAGACGTTGGTTAGTTCCTGACTTGACTCTTAGAGTTGTGAGTTCAATACCAGTAACAAGGCCTTACGGAATGCGGATGATATACCCCAGTGATTGTAATAAAGAGTTCAGTTAGCACCTGAAGAAGGCCGGAGCGTACAACGGCCAAAACGTCGTACAAATGGCAACAAAGATGAGGACAACAGTCCGAATAATGTAAATACTGTAAATACTACCTCATCTCAGAAATATAGACAAATAGAATGATATATTATTAAACGTCGTACAAATGGCAACAAAGATGAGAGCAATAGTCCGAATAATGTAAATACTGTAAATACTACCTCATCTGAGAAATATAGACACATACTAAGATAATCATTGTCAGACATAACAATAAAAACTTCAAAGGCCTAACAATAAAATTGTAAATGAAAAACTATTTCACTAAATTTAATCAGTGATTAAAAGGAAGAATTAAACACCAAATGAAAATACAAAGACTATATTTAAATCCATTGCTAGGTCAGCTGCTAGAAAACCTTGGTTCACTGTGTGGTACGAAAGAATTTTCATCTCAAGAATCTATATTCAGTCAGTTAAGTGCCATACGTGAAACACGCTTGGGCGATTATGTCTCTTTCGAGACATGACTGACTGGGCAGAAGATTATCCCACAGTAAGTTGCCATTGATTCCTGCGGTAGACTGGTTTACAGCCAAGGCTATAGAACCCAATCTGTCCTGTTATTTGACTCATAGCTATAGGGGGGGAAGAGATGTATTATATTAAGTAGTAATTAGTGGGGGGGGTCAGTTTATTACTTCATAACAATATAAAACTGATCCCACACTTTATGCCTAGTAGAAGCCTTAATCATGTTTACAACTATTATATTCAGTCAGTTAAGTGCCATACGTGAAACGCGCTTGGGCGATCATGTTTTGAAAAAGACATGACTGACTGGGCAGAAGGTTATCCCCCAGTAGGTTGCCATTGCTTTCTGCGGTAGACTGGTTGTCAGCCAAGGCTATAGAACCCAATCTGTCCTGTTCTTTAACCCATAATTGGAGGGAATAATCGGATTAATACCTTGCCCAAGTGTATTTGCGCGTAAGTGAATGCAATAAATTCAACTGGAAATCGAACTCGGCTCCCCAATTTCTCGTGCCGAACCGATATCCACTGCACCACAACGCACATCATAGACTCTCTATTATACATTTATAAGTCTATTATTTGTCCATGCTTAGAATATTGGTTCCAAATATGGGCCGGTGTTCCTGCGATATATCTAGAGACCCTGATAAAATGCAAGGAGATCATCAATATTATTGATCCTGGTCTGATATCTCGGCTTCAGTCACTTTGCCACCGTAATGGAGCTTTCTTATGCCTTTTCTATAAATACTTTCATGGTAACTCTTCGAATACGACCTTCGCTTTGGTACCTAGACTTTATGAATTTAAGTTCATTACTAGATGTTAGGGCGCCGCTCCTATTTGACTACAAATGGACTGTTCCCATTGCTATATATAGCAATGGTGGATTCTCTACAGGAGAGTCGCTTGACAGTCACTAGACTGACGACTCTACGACACTGTCAGCTCTCTGCCTTCGGGTAGAGGGCGCTCTCTGCTTCCGAGCAGAGAGCAATAACCCAGTCGTGGTTCCGCCGAAGGGTAGAACCACGACTGGGCAAAAATAGACAGATATTTTTTGGCCCGGCTATATGGCCGGGAATACCCACTATAAAATGACCATGTGTCACATCCAGCCTACGTGGGAAGGCTAGTAAATACAGTCACTTGAGAGTCTCTAATGAGTTACTGAAGAGTCAGTGCGAGTCAGTGAAGAGTTAGTCACACTTCCGATGGCGTACCGGAAGTAATCACGTATACACACGTCTTACGACGGATTGGACTCTTGTATCTTTTCTATTGTAAATATTACTAACCACTTCTGTACATACTAACCGTCTTTCCGCGGAATACAACTGATATTTTGATTCTGTTGTTGAGTTATTTCATTTATACTTGGCGACATAACACTAGATTGGCGGTAAGGTCTCAGCATATTACTGTTGAAATGAATAGAAGTGACTGCAAGTTCTATGCTAAAGGTTTCGTTTCTTGAACTTCCGCTTGTGGAACTTTTTCTGGGTCCATGAATCTGGGTCATTTTTTAGAAATGCTAGAAACGTTATTAAAACTGATTGACACAAGCTCATTATCATAAAGAGCTATAAGGCACTGGGTTCTCACTTAGCGACTAGTACGTTGGGCAAGTTTGTCGTAAAACGAAGATCGACTAGACTGAAATGGATGCACCTTTAAGAGCCAATAAATTACTCACTAGATAAATATTTTTCCTCGCACTTCCCGACTGTGGAATTCCCTTCCACACGATTGCTTCCCCGACGGCTACAATCTCCAGGAGTTTAAATGTAAGGTCAATAGACACCTCCTAACACACTAACCTGCTCCCATTCTATCAAACACTCTTCCCATCTGCCCAACCCTCATTCTCGGTACCCTTACTCATCTGTCACCTTCCTAATGACATTCCCTATGTCTAACCACTCCTTCTCTTTACCTTCCCCTATGTAGCCCCATGCGCAATAGTGGCTGTGGAATGCCTTGCTTGGGGTGAGATGATTAAAACAAAAACAAAAATATAACAGTTGATTTTTCCCAAAAGGTCGACGGAGATCAAACACAAACAAGCGGTGATATTTTTATTTAATTATTTAACTTTTAATTAGTAGCCTAATTTTTGAAACTGAAGAATCTATAGGCTTAATATTATTATTTTGCCTTGTCATCTGAATTATTCAATCTTTACAGTGAATAAATTCTGGGAAAACTAGAATTTTTACCAGGATTCACTATTGGCAGTTATAATCTTAAAATTAGATTCGCAGATGGCATAGTGTTTATAAGCAGACACAGAAAGGGAAGTACAGAAATTCCTACAGAAGTTACTAAAGGAAAGCATGAAGAAAGGACTAAGCATCAGTTTAAAGAATACTGAATGCATGGTTGCTAGCAAAAAGAAGAGCCCAACGTGCAAATTAAAGCTTGCAGATAGCTAAATCAATCAGGTGCAACAATTTAGATAACTGGGAAGCAAATTAACAGAGGACAGTGCGACATTGGAATCTGAAGGCATATTGGGATAGCGAAACTTGCCTTTTAAAAGCTAAGCAAAGTATTAAGAAACGGGAAAATTTCCTCAGAAACGAATAAAAGGGTGCAGAACGATTATGTAATATCAGTCTTCCTACATGGTAGCGAATGCTGGACAGTCTTCTCGAATATGAAGAAGGAATTTAAAGCAACAGAAATGTGGTTCTACTGTCAGTCAATCAGTTAAGTGCCATACGTGATACACGCTTGAGCGATCATGTCTAGAAAGAGACTGATCGGCAGAAGATCATCTCGAAATAGATTGCCATTACTTCCTGTGGTAGACTGGTTGCCAACCATGTTTATAAAACCCAATCTGTTCTGTTATTTAACCCATAACTGGAGGGGAGAGACGGATTAATACTTTTCCCAAAGGTATGTGCGCGTAAGTGAATGCAATGAACTCAACTGGAATTCGAACTTGGCCCCCCGATTTCTCGTTCCGAGCCAATATCCACTGCACCACAACGATTAGAAAAAAAGGTTTATTCTAAAATCGAACATTATTTTTCAAACAATCTAATAAAAAGAAAAGTGGTGAAAAAGTTTTGTTTTGTTTAACGGCATATGAACTTATGGGTCATTTAATGCCGAAATTTAATTTGCTTGGGAGCAGTAGTAATTTCTTTGAAAAAAAAATGTATTGCTGTTATTTTTTTTTTATTTTTTTTTTTTGTGATGAAAATGAATTTTCGATATTTTAATATAAAAATCTATTTTTATAATTTCATATTATTTTGACGTCAGGGGTTCAATATCTGCCCATAGCTGAGACCCTACCAGGTGCTACCACCCCGAGCCAGATGGACCTTGGAACAACAGTAAATAATAAGTGGTTCCATGTGTCTCAAAACTTTCCTATCAGATGCTTTGCTACCGGATGTAGTTTATCATCATACCAAGGATGCCCATCGTTTGTCGAGTATCATTTAAGCTTTAATTAATATATATATATATATATATATATATATATATATATATATATATATAAATTCCGAAATTTACATTTCGTTGAATATATATATATAAAAAATAAATTAAAAAAAAGAATGTTAGTTATCCACATACAAGCCTGTTTCGCTGTATCACAGCTCATCAGTGTGGCTAAACACATCCACTTGCTTCTGGCCGGGTCGAAACTCGACCGATTTGGTGCCAGTCGGAGTCGCTACCTCCTTAGCCATAGGCACATGGAACCAGGCAAAGAAAATTTTAACGTGTTGTATATAAGCAGTGTATACACACGCCAGCCACTGAAAGAACTCAGTTTATTCTTAAATAGTAAAATTGCAGAAGTTGAAACTGTTTTTAAAATTTTCTTCGCTAGAGAGCTCAATCGTAATGAGAGCATAATATATATATATATATATATATATATATATATATATATATATATTGATCGATTGATTACTTAGTTTTTGGTCATAATAAAATTATACCAGTGCACATTTGTATTAAAAAGTGTTCAATGCAAACATATATATATATATATATATATATATATATATATATATATATATATATATTATGTACAAGTACATATATGAAAGCGGAGAATCTATTTTATTTCGCCTATAATTTAATGGAATGCTAGAGACTATCTTCATAGATGATACTTACAGGACAAGAGGAACTAAGGAGAGCAACTCACAATCTACGGTGAGCTTGAGCGAATGAATTCTGTAGGAGAGATGGCAACAAGATAGATAATAGTCATTAAGAGTTTCAAAGGAAAGGAAAAAGTAATGTCCCATGATCGTCAATGTCCTGAAAGAACAGGGGACATGCGAACAGTGAAAGCAACTGAAAGAAGGTTGTTTAAAATATCATTGACGGAGCGCGGAGGTCTCTTGAAGAAAATGGAATCAAAAAAGGCACAGGTCAGAAAGAGACATCAGAATTTCCTTGGACATATAACGAAAAAAGAGAGTTTGGGGAATTTAACACTCATAGAGCATATCGAGAACAAAATGGACATCGGAAGGCATCATGTGAAAGGATTGCTAGACGCTAGGTCGACGGGCTTTGCAAGGGGACAAATGCTGCTAAGGGCTACAAGTGGTAAGAGGTCATGTGCAGGCATGACCGTCCACGCCTCGAAGGGACACGACACGCAGAAGAAGGTTTAGTCATTTTGAGAGACGCAGAAGACCAGTGAGTCAGACACAATAAACGTGGGAGTATATATAACAGCCCAGGACAAATAAAAAGAAAATCTAGATAAAAAGAAGAGAAATAAGTGTAAAGTTACTAAAAAAAAAAAACAATGAAATTGTAAACAAGACGAATTTGAGAACAATTCAAACAAAGCTCATAAATTCATTGGTGCACACAACAAGTGAGTAGGAGAGGTGATTCATATCAAATATATATATATATATATATATATATATATATATATATATATATATATATATATATAGTATATCGAGGCAGCAAGTAATTTTCTAAACATATGCTGTTAAATATAAGAGACAATGAATGTCTATTATGTTTAATCATCAGCCGTTCTAAACGTCGTATTTTGGCTTTAATTTCAGTTGAAAATAAAGACAAAAATTCTCCAACATTTGGATAATTATTTATTGGTTTTCTTCTAAGCTTTCGGCTCACATGAGCCATCTTCAGAGAGGTTGTTTAAACTGAAATATTATAAAATCCACCATCACCGACGATTTTATTTTGTGTTGAAATAAAACTCCGCTTGGCTTTAGTTACCAAAAATAATAAACGCAGTTCTTAAGTTTGCGTTGCGGTTTTATGACGTCACACCGCGGGATAGCGCGAAATGACAACAAAACCATGTAGTCAAATGCAATGTAATATGTTATTTCCGGTTTTAAAGTTGATTTTATTGAGTGTTGGTTGTTTCGATTTGATGTACATGGCCTCCAATATCTGCAGGTTCCTCTTACTGTGTGTATGAGTAAGGATCACCGTATTGTTGACCAAAATCTGTCTGATATTACCTACATGTTTATGTTTTTCAGAGAAAAAAAAAATATATATATATATATATGGTTAAATAAAAAGAAGACAAGAGGAAAACTGTATTTTAAATCGCCTACGCGTTTCGTCCTGTGATGGACTTTATCAAGGCAAAAAGACGAAATAAGCTTTATTCTAAATTACGTATCTATAAACAAACAGTGTTGGTAACCACAAAGACGCTCACAAATCATTTCAAAAGATTAACAGAATATTTTAGTTTTAGAATTCCTTCATGTGTAGTGTAAAGTCACGAGATGTTAAAATGAAGGGAATTTAACCGTTTTCCTTGAAATTTTTATTATGTAGGTTAGTCTGTTTCAGTATCAGTTCCATAAGCAAAGGTGAGATTGGGAAAAATGTTTAACTAATGTAAAAATGTCAATTTGCGCCCCGGTTTTTTATCTGAGCAGGGTACAATTAAACAACATTTCTTAGAAAAATATAGTTATGTAGGTAATATCAGATAGATTTTAGTCAACAATACAATAATCATCACTTATACACACAGTACAAAGAACCTTCAAATATTGGAGGCCATCTACATTAAATCCAAACAACCCACACTTAATAAAATCACGTTTAAATCTGGTCATAACACATTACATTACATTTGAATATATGGTTCTGTTGTCATTTCATGCTATCATGCGGTGTGACGTCATAGAAACGCATTGCAAATTTTCGAACTGCGTTTGTTATTTTTGGTAACTATTGCTGTTGCCTAGTGGAGTTTTATGCCAACACAAAATAAAATCATTGCTGATGGTGGATGTCATTGTGTTACCCTCTTAATAACCTCTCTGAAGATGGCTCATGTGAGCCGAAAGCTTAGAATCAACTTAATAAAAAAAATTACCAAATGTTGGAGAATTTTTGTCTTTATTTTCACCTGAAATTAAAGCCAAAATACGATGTTTAGAACGGCTCATGATTAAACATAATAAACATTTATTGTCTCTTATATTTAACAGTATATATATATATATATATATATATATATATATATAGTACTGTGTAAAAGTATTAGGACAATAACTATTTTACTTTTTATGATGCATATTAACAGAATATAAACAATTTCATTAATTTTATCTGATTAACTCAACAAATGCTTTAACAAGAAAAAATACTTGTTACAAAATAAATTTAATATTTAGTATTAAATATTAATAGCCTTTTGCTTTGATCACAGCCTTCATTCTTTCTGGCATTGACATCACAAGCTTCTTCAATGTATGTAATGGTATCTCCTGCCAAGCAGCTTGTATTTATTCTCAAATTGTGTCTTGCGAAGTAACATTAGATTTATCAATTTTTTTTTATCCAAAATATCCCATAGATTTTCAATAGGATTCAGATCAGATTCAAATTCCGAAGCCTTCCTTCCTCTTCCTTTTTAGTTAAATAATTCTTACGCAGGTTTGGCTTTTCATCCTGTATTTGAATTTTAGTGAGGATTTTAGGCAAATCACCCCTGTCCTAATACTTTTGCACACTAGCGGTAGTGTGCCAAAGTTTTAAGACAGGGGTGATTTTAAACTTTATTTTAATACCTCGTAAAAGATAAAATAGTTCTTGTCCTAATTCTTTTGTACAGTACTGTATATATTAACGAAGATTAAGGAAATTATTTATAAACAACCGACAATTTGAAATGATTTCTTTGAACATTATTTTTTATTGATACTCGTATTTAAGTAGATATTCTGTTTTATATTACGGAAATTAACGAAGATTAACGAAACTGGTTATGAACAACCGACAATTTGAAATGATTTCTTTGAACATTATTTTTGATTGATACTCGTATTTATGTAGATATTCTGTTTTATATTACGGAAATTAACGAAGATTAACGAAACTTGTTATGAACAACCGACAATTTGAAATGATTTCTTTGAACATTATTTTTGATTGATACTCGAATTTATGTAGATATTCTGTTTACAGTATTATACATGTATTTCTACCGGCCTAATTACTTATTGGCCTCCTATGTGAATAGGTGTCGCAGGTTCGAATCCTGCTCAATGACACACATTTTCATAACAAAAAAATTATCATAAATAATCGGGCCGGTAGAAATAAATGTATAATACTGTTTGACTATAAACAGAATATCTACTTAAATACGAATATCGATCAAAAATAATGTTCAGATAAATAATTTCACACACACACACACACACACACACACACACACATACACATACATATATATATATATATATATATATATATCCGAGTGAGTACAGAACGAGGAAAGACTTTTTTTCTTCCGTCCTAAACATTAATTTAAAACAGTGCTCGATATATGATGTATAGAGCTGTGAATATATATATATATATATATATATATATATACTATTAAATATAAGAGACAATAAATGTTTATTATGTTTAATCATAAGCCGTTCTAAACATCATATTTTGGCTTTAATTTCAGGTGGAAATAAAGACAAAAATTCTCCAAGATTTGGATAATTTTTTATTAAGTTGGTTCTCATCTTTCGGCTCACATGAGCCATCTTCAGAGAGGCTACAAGGACGTTAGCATAAAAACATCCACCATCAAAGACAATTTTATCTTGTGTTGACATAAAACTTTGCTAAGCAACGATAACATATATATATATATATATATATATATATATGCTTTGTCCAAAATAAACCAACAGTTTTTTTTAAATTTTTTTATCTATTTTTAATTTAATTCATTTATTGTTTAACATACGTATAAAAACATGGACACCTTTTCGTCTTCTTTTTCTTCTTCTTCCTTTTTCTTTTTTTCTTCATCTTTGTCCTCTGTTTTCTTCTTTTTCTTCGTCTCCTATTTCTTCTTTTTTTTCGTCTTTTTTCTTCTTTTACTTCATCTTCGTCTTTTTTTTCTTCTTCTTCTACTTTTTCCCTTTTTTCTACTCCGTCTTTTTTTCTTCTTTTTTGTCATCTTCGTCTTCTTTTTCTTCTGCTTCCTCCTCTTTTTCTTCTTCGTCTTTTTTCTTCTTCTTCTTCATCTTCGTCTTCTTCTCTTTCTTATTCTTATATTTCTATATGCTGCACTCCTTCAGGACGTAGCTGATCATGGCTCTCCACAATTTTCACTTTTTTTAAAGCTCTTTTTTTAATCTGTATCAATCCATGTAAGCCTCTAAGACACAAGGGGTTTCGGGTGTGGAAGAATTATAAACATAAACATTATTAATGAGCGAAAAGAGAAAAGACTAATTAGAAAAACAGTAGATAGCAATTGACATTGGATTTTAAATTTACAACTAATCACTCCTAATCCTCCTAATCTTTGTTCTAACAATCATTTACACAAGTTGATTAGGTAAGTTATTTACTGCTATTCTCTGTTCCTGTTACCTTCAATGAGTATTAAATTTTCTAAACACTCTTTCCTCATCTTACACCCTATACAGAGGTGTGCACTTCTTCTTTTTCTATGTGCCCTGTCGTAGGCGATCATGGTTCTCCACGTCTCCCTATCCCTTGTGGCTCCTAGTATGTTTGCTCCCGTTACTCCTGTCAACCCCCGTTCCGTCAACCACCTGATTAGGCCCTGCAAATATGTTATCCGCTGCCTTCCTCTGTCTCTCTTTCCTTCTATCTGGCCAGTCAGTATCAGGTTCTCCAAGCTCTCCTTCCTCATTGCGTGTCCCAGGAACTTCAGTTGTCTCTTCCTGATGCTCAGTATCAATTTCCTCTTTGTTGCCATTCTTTAATCCGGAAAAACATATACTGAAAGAAAAATTGTGTTTATTCAGAATGACAAGTATTTACATGACAAATTGCTTTATAACATTGTTGTCTGATCTCTCCTCTACCATATTATTCAATCCAGTCCCCACCAGCTTCAACAACAGCCCCCACACGAGGCCGAAACCTCTTACAGGCGTTGGTCACCTGCTCCTTGGACAAGTTGGCCACGGCCTCGATGATGGCAGTCCTCAGAGAGTCGACATTATTGTGTGCACGTTTGTTGGACTGTCTCTAAAGTACGCCCCATAGGTAATAGTCACAAGGATTGAGGTCTGGGCTACTAGGGGACCAGAATCTCTTTGACCAGAACATGCCCAGACTGTCGTCACACCAACCCTAGACCAAATTGGACGCATGAGCAGGAACTTCGTCCTGTTGGAAGAGCCATGACTTCCCTGCAGCTACCTGAGCAATCAATGGCTTCACAACATGACATCCAGGTAGACCTCCTTTGTCACGGTCTGACCTTTGCCAAAGAAGTGGGGAGGCATGACGTCACCTTCATCGGAGGTAATCACATCGTAGGTCCTGAGTTTTACTCTGAGGAGTCAGAGACTCACCCCCAGCCTCACCAGACTCTTTGAAGGTTTTGACAATGTCGTACACAGTCGATTTTTGGAAATGAAAAACTCAACAATAATAGGTCACAATAATTGCAGTACAGCACTCGAGGTCACTGAACATTTTGCTTAATTTGTTCTTAATTCAACAGATCGTTGCCACACAAATATGAAACAAAAAATGATATATTTAATATGGTTGTCATTTTATGCCAAGTCAAAGTTAGTCCGGATTGTAGTGCACATCTCTGTACATTTTGCATCAAGTCTCTTATTCATCTGTGAGTAGAATGTCCAGCATTCAATGCCATATTGGAGGACCGATATTACATAATGCCATATTGGAGGACCGATATTACATAATGCCATATTGGAGGACCGATAATACATAATAGTTCAACAATCTTGAGCACTAAAATTTAATCAGTATTTTTTAGAGATTGGCCTGTTCCGAAATTTAGCTTTTCCTGGCCATTTGGACCGGCGGAACTTCCAAATTAACTCAGGGGTCTATTCCTCGATGCATATATCTCTCCTTCGGAAGGATAGGGCTGGTGTTTTTATGTGGCGCTTGAGACGTCCCCAAAAGGAAGGTTACTGAGAAGGCTTTTGTACGGCTATCGAATCGCTGTTGTGTCACGTGCTGTATGGATGTGTGAATAAATACCTGTAGAACTCATAAACAATGATCGCTTAAGATACTGGGGAAATTGTCGATTCACTCTACCGTCTTTGCTATCCTCTACCTTTACAAGAGCCAGTCAGACTCTTCGCTTGGGCGAACACTGACTCAAGATTTTCCCGAAATAGGTTGCCATTGCTTTCGGCGGTAGACAGGTTGGTTGCCGATCAAGGCTATAGTACCCAATCTTTCTTGCTATTTAACCCATAGCTGGAAGGAAAAGGGACGGATTAATACCTTACCCAAGGATACTTGCGCGTAAGTGAATCCAACTGGAATTTGAACTCGGATCTCTGATTTCTCGTTCCTAGCCGATATCCACTGCACCACAACACTCATCCACCTAGATCCAGACCGAAAAAGGGGTACTGCTGCCATATACGGGTAGAAGTTGGACAGTCTTCACTTTCCATTAACGATAGAGACCAACAATGTTTCCACGTCCTTTTGGGTGATGCATTATTTTTCACCGTATAACCACTTTCCCACAGACGAAACATCGCAAGTCTCTTGCTGTTCTATGACTATTTTTGTTGTGTCGTGACTTGTACTATGTGACATCCGGTCGCCCGGATGTATAAAAGACAATGTGCACTTATCACGAGGGTTGTCATTATCACGCACTTCGGGAAGTAACACCTACTACTGCGAGAGATTGTAAATAGTTTATATACATCTTGGTTGTACTACTCTGTTTATAAAATAATTTATCTACATTTCACTGTGTATCTCTTCATTTCACGATACAACAGTTGGCGACGAAAGATTCGAATTCATAGCGATGTACCAACAAAGCGTCGTTCAAGGGTTAAAAAGAGAAAAGGAACATCCAAAATGAAAGGTACGAAGACATATTAACCATATAAAAAAAAAGTAAACCCCGGACACAAATGAATGACGAGAACTCATGTCCGTCATTTATGACATGTTTGAGGTACCCAGGCTCTCACCAATACAACAAAACCTTACGAGCAAGCAAAAACGTATTCCGACAGGAACTATAGAGATAAGTCCCAAAAGACAAAAATATCATGTCCGGCGGACATAAAAACTTTGAGGGAGGGGAGATGTTGTGTCGTGGCTCGTACTATGTGACATCTGGTCGCCCGGATGTACAAAAGACAATGTGCGCTTATCAGGGGGTTGTCATTATTACAGACTTCGGGAAGTAACACCTACTACTGCGAGAGACTGTAAATAGTGTATATATCTCTTGGTTGTACCACTCTGGTAATAAAGTAGTTTATCTACATTTCACTGTGTATCTCTTCATTCCACGATACAACAATTTCCATCGAAAGTGTTTAGACGAACTACATTCCCTAGTTCCACCAGTTCTAACCCTCACGGCTAAGACCCGCCATGCTAAGCACATTGCAGTGAACCATCCTCTTTTCCTTCCAATTCTGTTGAAGTGAGAAGTTAGTTCTACTCGAGCAGCATTTTTTTTTTCAAGAACCTCTGCTTTGTGGAACCGAATGCCAAGAGGATTCTTCTCCGAAGATCACTACAATATTAACCTGTTCCAGTCTAGGGTTAACTCATTTTTCCCACATATCCACATAAACCTTGCCGGCGGACCTCCTTTAATTTTTTTTTTTTTTTTTTTTTTTAATGCCATCTTATCTATTAAACCCTAAACTTTCCGACTGACAAAAAAATTTGGAAAAATTTCAATTTTTCAACAATTTTAGGGTGAGGGGGTCCCTCAGTTTTTCATACAACGTTATAGTAAATCGATCTTCCAGTTTAGAATCACTCGCCGGTACGACATTTCCACCACCTATAAATTTGTTGGTTATCAATTTGTTTTTACTTTTTTCAGTGCAATTTTATCGATTAAACCCTAAACTTTCCGATTGACAAAAAAAATTGTAAAAAGTTTAACATTTAAACAATTTCAGTGGGTGGGGGGCTCAGTTTTTCATTCAACCTTATATAGCAGATCGATCCTGTGCAATTAAATTTTTTGCTTGCGCATATTCAACAACTGAATCCTTTGCAAAATTTTTGAAGCCATTCTTGGAGTTTCAGGGGAAGATGCCATCGTAAAAACTAAAGATAACTTGAAAAAGACAAAAACAAGAGCAACAACTCGCCCCCTCCCCCCCAAAAAACAAAACAAAGCAACCCCAACATGAGTGGCTCCGAAATGGAGGTCCGATTTACTATAACGTTGTAGGAGAAACTGAGCCCCTCCACTAATTGTTTAAATATTGAAACCTTTTCAAATTTTGTTTTGATAATCGGAAACTTTATGCAATAACCGATAAGACTGCGCTGAAAAAAGTAAAAAAAAAAAATTGAAAAACAACAAATTTAAAGGTGGTGGTAGTCTCCTTCAGGTCCGTCACCGTGCCTTTTATTCTGCAACCCTCTAACGTCAAGGGAAATGAAAACGCTAACATCCGCCTCTATGTTATTCCGGATATCACGTTTACGCTTGTCTTTTGGATTCTCACAGTTGTTGGTGTGAATCGTTTCCTGTGTTGTGCAGACTGACGGCGCCCATAATCTTAGAATGGACTTTAGTGATGGTCAAATTCGTTTAACAAGGCGACAGTCATTATGCATATACAGGGTGTCCATAAAGTCCGTGTGCACTTTTAAAAAATTATAACTTTATTTGTATTTGTGATAGAAGTAATCTGTAAAGGAGTTTATAAAGTTTAACATACCTAGTATTAAGTATAGTTATTGAATAATTCTTTGCCACAAAATTTGCAACAATTTTTAAATAAGTAAACAAATGGATCGGAAGGGGTGGACCAATTCATTGGCCTCCACGTTTGCCAGATTTGACCCAATTAGATATTTTTTACGGGGACATGTAAAAACAAATGAGTATGCAACCAAACCTAGTTTATTAGAAGATTTGAAAGCTAAAATAATTAATGTGATGTCAGACATAAATCAGTTGGCAAATGTTTTCCGTAAACTGCAAAGCCGTATTACCCTTTGTATTGCTAATGTTGGAGAACATGTGGGAACTTAAATAAAATTTCAATAAAACCTTAAAAATATAGATTTACTTCTTTCTAATCCTTTTTACAAATGATTTCTATCGCAAAGACAAATAAAGTTATAAATTTCTTTAAAGTGCACACAAACTTTATGGACACCCTGTATAATACGCCATGTCTACTTGCACATTTTTGCTACTATTATTATCGCATCAGATTTATCTCCCTTGGAGTTAATTTTTCACAGCATCCGTGAACTAATGGTCATAAAGTAGATGTCCGCTTTTCCTTTTCCATTGAGGAATAAACCTATCGCTTCAAAATTACTTGAGATTTATATTATCACTAGCAGTATAGCCCGACATCGCTCGGGTATAATGAAAGCTTGAAAACTAATCCATCATCCTGGAGCTCAAACCCAGCCTAAAGAATATTTGTGTAAAGTTTGGTGAGAATCAGATAAAAATTGTGGATTTGTATAAAGGACATACAGACAGATAAACAGACACACACACAAACATCTTGCCTTATATATATATATATTATGTATTTTCTGCACTATTGTAAGAACTGCAACCTTGAAACTTCTGAATATCGTTTTTCATGTCTTTGTCTATGAGTGTATCAAATTTGATTAAAATCGGACCACTCCTTCTATAACCCGATTTTTTCGATTATCGGTTTTCGATATTTATCGGGGGTACCTCGACACAAAACCTAGCTAAGGACACTCGCAGACGCTTATAGTACAACTGTGTAAATTGTCAAGAAAATCGGTTCAGCTGTTTCGGAGTCTATAGGTAACGGACACACACACACACACACACACACACACACACACACACACACACACAAAGTTCCATTTATAAATAAGTTTAGATTATTTAGTTTTTCGTCATAATTAAATTAGACCATTACACAGTTCTATTAAAAAGTGTTCAATACTGTAGTATTGTAATACTTTTGAATATCTTTTCATTTGTTAACGAATTATTACGCAACATGTGTATTAACTCGTTTATAAATAGTATATATATATATATATATATATATTATATATATGTTTATGCTAAATAAGTACTAAAATGTCTATATAAAGCCTTGTTTAGTAATGTAACGGATGAAAATTCGTGGAGAGCTATGATCGCCTAACTCTTGAAAAGACAAAACACATGAAAGAAGGGGTATGTTTCTCTTACTGTTAAACATTTTCAAACTCAAAATGGTTAACTGAAGTCGAATGGCTTATTAGCTTCCCTCTGTGGCGAAGACTATTGTCTGATTATTTTAAACTTTGCACGGACACGAATATCGAGTGAGTGACAAGTTGCAGGTGTTTCACCAGATAATATATAAATAATTACTTTTCACTACAGAAAACTATGTAACTGTTCTTAACCCATCCCTTTTACAGACATTTAACAATTACTTGAAGTAATCTTACATATAAAACCTCAAAGTTTGTATATCTCTCCACTCGAAATCTTGAACATTAATCAAAAATATAGATCACACATATAAAAAAAAGAAAAAGAAAAAGAAAAAAACTTGCACTATGTAAAGTGCATGTAAAAATGAAAAATAAAAAAGCAGTCAAATTCAAAATGGAGTGATTCCAGGAGGATCCGTCTACGAATCTCTGGAGTCGGGATGCTGAAGCAAAGTACTTTTATTAATATTTTAATAATACTTAATTTTTTTTTTTTTTTTTTTGGCAATCTAATCAAAATTACTTACATTCTTTTTCTTTTCCTCATCTTTGTTTATTCTTCAAATTTTAGGCCAGTAGACGAAAATAAATATAGTGTTTCATAAATAAACGGAGTGTCTAATCAGGTATGAGTATCCACTAAAAATAATGTTATATATATATAGTACTGTGCAAAAAAATTAAGAACATCACAAGCTTCTTCAATGTAATTAATGGTATCTCCTGCCAAGCAGCTGGTATTTGTTCCCAAAGTGTGTCTTGCGAAGTAACATTAGATTTATCAGTTTTTTTATCCAAAATATCCCATAGATGTTCAACAGAATTGAGATCAGGGCTTTGTGGGGGCCAATTCAAATTTCGAAGACTTTCTTCCTTTTTAGGTAAATGATTCTTACAAGGTTTTGGCTTTTCACCCTGTATTTGAACTTCAGTGAGGTTTTTAGGGAAATCACCCCTGTCCTAATACTTCTGCACACTACTGGTAGTGTGCAAATGTGTTAGTACAGGGGTGATTTTAAACTTTATTTTGATATCTCATAAAAGGTAAAATAGTTCTCGTCCTAATACTTTTGCACAGAACTGTATATATATTTATATATATATATATATATATATATAACACACAAAATGGGAAAAGTTTAACTGTGACGCATTATATATATATATATCCAATACCAGATTACAGCAGTGGTGAAGAACTAACTTAGAGGGTTAGAGGGAGATAACTCATGACTACTAGAAGAGGCTCCATACAAGTGATGAGAATGATATACCCCAGTGATTGTAATAAAGTGTTCGGTCCGAAATACCTAGCATCTGAGGAAGGCCGCATTGTACAACGGCTGAAACCGCGTACAAATGGCAACAAAGATGAGGACTATAGTCCGAATAATGTAATAGTATATCTCTATATATATCGTAAATTTCCACAACTTCCCGTTATATATATATCCCCATGACGCTTGCTCGGGCACATTTCAACAGCCCTCCTGTGGTTTATGCTGCAACTAATCATGAACCTACCTTAGTTACAATTTCTAGGAGAGAGTGCGTTATCTAGCATGATCAGCAGTCTGAACAACGCCAGGACGCTGAAACCCACATTCACGACGTTTTATCACTAGCACAGCCGTCGACGGCCCTTCAAAGGGACCCTTCTACCTAATTTCACTCACATGGGTCAGAAAGCGAATGTTTTCACCACTCGGTCATGTTGACATAAGCTAGCCGCCTCAGTTAACAGGTTTTCTCGAATACGAGTGGCCAGCCATTATATTCTGGAGATTCGTTAGAAAGTTACGATAATGATCGACTTTGTGTACATCGCCACATGAAATACCCGAACTTTTCTGCTATGTTTCACCTTTGTAAGTGTCATATGAAGCCAAAAAATGCAATATTTTTTTAATTATTTCACCTTAACCATGCTAACAAAGCCACTAAGTCTCAGTAGAGTTAAATGAGTGTAAAAGACTTTAAGAAAAGCCTTATTAAGGAGCAATAACAATAAAAGAAGAATATTACTACGCGCTTCGACGTCGAGCATGGTTAGTATTCAACTCGAATTCGATCTCGGGTCTCTGATTTCTTATCTGGAGACGATATCCACTGCGCCATAAACGCAAAAAAATGGCGAAAACTTTTAATAATAGTTACATTTAATGTATGAAATATGTATGCGAATGTAAGATACATGATAGAACATTGGTCGTATCTATTTTTGGTTAATCTTTCTTTGATCACCATATTTTTTTATTTTTATTTTTATTTTTTTGTTGCTCTTTAAATCAAGGGCGTTTTCTTTCTTCAATATGGTCATCAAAAGACTAAGGTTACTAAGATGTTATTATCGTAACCTTTTTTAACATCTGTTTTTCTTTTCTCACTTTTGTCCTTTGTGGCCATTTTGACGAGTGTAACATTGTTTGTCCTCTTGTTCATAAAGTAAACATTGTGATTGTTTTAAAAAGAGTGAATGTTTTATCACTACGGATATTGAGTGCCTTTTTTGTCAGTGGCTATTGTCACTGAAACTAGATATTATTTTTTTCTGTTCATAATAATGTTCTTGTCAGTAGGTATTTCAGCAATGTGACACTGACCTACTGTATATCAGATCATATACCCATGGGGGGATAAAAGAATGATAATTATCTCATATATTATAAATTTTCATATGTGCGCATGCGTGGTGAAGTAATTACGTCACACATGATGCATTTATATAAAATGTTGTAGACATGAGCATTCCTCCCTAATTATTTTTAATCTCGATATACAGATCTACTGTTTACTTGTATAAAAGTACACTTATATAAATATCCAAAATTTGCCATTCCTTTTAAAGACCTGCTTTGACGTTTTTTTCACAGAGTATAAAGTGTATATACAGTAGTGTGCAAAAGTATTAAGACAAGAACTATTTTATTTTTTACAAGGCATATTGACAGAAAATAAACAATTTAATTAAGCAATTTTATTTGATTTACTCAACAAATGCTTTAACAAGAAAACACTACTTGTTACAAAAAAATCTAATATTTAGTATAATAGCCTTTTGCTTTGATCACAGCCTTCATTTTGTCAGGCATTGGCATCACAAGCTTTTTCAAGGTATCTAATGGTATCTCCTGCCAAGCAGCTTGTATTTGTTCCCAAAGTGTGTCTTGCTAAATAATATTAGTTTTATCAATTTTTATCCAAAATATTCCATAGATGTTCAATAGAATTGAGATTAGGGTATTGTGGGGGCCAATTCAAATTCCGAAGCCTTCCTTCCTCTTACTTTTTAGTTGAATAATTCTTACAAAGGTTTGACTTTTCACCCTGAATTTGAATTTCAGTGAGGTTTTTACGAAAATCACCCCTGTCCTAGTACTTTCGCACACTACTGGTAGTGTGCAAAAGTGTTAGGACAGGGGTGATTTTAAACTTTATTTTGATGGCTCATAAAAGATAACATAGTTCTTGTCCTAATACTTTTGCACAGTAATATATATATATATATATATATATATATATATATATATATATAGTAGACTGTGATAAACAGTAGCTACTCTGGCATGTACGCATCGCTCATTCAGTGAAATGAATTAGAGCGCTCTAGCTATTGGGCGCGTATAATGATATGCGCTAAAAAAGTCTGCCTACTTCCATCGAACGCCCATAGCCCAGGGGTAGAGTCGCCGACCGACGCCATTTCGGTCGGGTTTCAATCCTGGGTAAAAAGCAATCGGAGTCTAACCGTACTGATGAGCTGTGATACGGCGAAACAGATCTGTCTGCGGATGACTATATATATATATATATATTGTCATCCGCAGACAATATATATATATATATATATATATATATATATATATATATATATATATATATATCTGTGTTTGTGTGTGTGTGAGTGTGTGTGTGTATATAAGGCAAGATGTTTGTGTGTGTGTCTGTTTATCTGTCTGTATTTTTTCAGCCCTTTTATTTTAGTTTTTGCTTCGGGTTTGGCTCTAAGTAGGTATAATTGTAGTTCTTAGTCTCAGCCATGATACCATTTACTCAGAGGACTTATTTAGCCTTATTTAGCCTTACAACAAAAAAAAAAACTTATTTGATATCGATACCAGGAAATCAAAATTTGAATAACATCCATTCATTTTTCTTTCAGTCTACGGTTTCGCTTTAACTGAAAACAACTATTGCTTTTTAGTCTCTCGTGCCAACGTCCAAAGAGTCTGAGCACCAGGACCATGGATTAGTTTTAAAGCTTTCATTACACCCGAGCAACTCCGGGCTATACTGCTAGCATATATATATATATATATATATATATATATATATATATATATATATAAAGAGAGAAAGACAAAGAGACAAAAAACCTGAAGAGTGAAGACGTAACAATGATGTCTTCACGCCTTCACGAAACTTAGAATTCAGCATGACTGGAATAACACTGCTTAGTTCAGTGACAAGTTTCTCCACACTAATTCTATAAATGCATGTTATAAACGCCGTGTATACACATGCCAGCAACCGAATATATATATATATATATATATATATATGTGTGTGTGTGTGTGTGTGTGTGTGTGTGTGTGATCCTGTTTTTATACATTTGGACTATTATTCTCGTATAAAAATTGGGAGGCTGTATCAAGAATATTGATGCATTTTGATTCCCTTTTGACATCAGCTGTAATATACGCTGGATTACACGTTTTGATATCGCGGTCAGCAAAAAAGAAAAAGTTGTTGTTGTTGTTGTTGTTATTATTATTATTATTATTATTATTATTATTATTATTATTGGTGTGCTTTGTTTTACGAGCTTCCTCTAAATTCCATCCTGAAACCTACAGAGAATTCAAGTCAGAAGATCCTGATCATCAGTACAATTGGTTTGATATGTAGCTGACACTCCCGGCATCGTTTTTCTTGATTCTATGATGACATATGGTCGTGTATAGTAGTTTATACTTATATTAAAATGCGTATGTTCGTTATGGTGCAGTGGATATCGTCTCGGAACGCGAAATCGGGGAGCCGAGTTCGAATTACAGTTGAATTCCTTGCATTCGATAACGCGCAAATACGCTTGGGAAAGGTATTAACCCGTATATTCCCTCCAGATATCGGTTAAATAACAAGAAAGATTGGGTTCTATAGCATTGGCTGGCAACCAGTCTACCGCAAAAGCAATGACAACCTACTGCGGGATAATCTTCTGCCCAGTTAGTCATGTCTCTTTCGAGACATGATCGCTCAAGCATGTATCACCTATGGCTCTTAACTGACTGACTGAATATAATAGTTGAGAGATCATTAAGGCTTCTACTGGGTATAAAGTGGCGGATCAGTTTTATATTGTTATGAAGTAATAAACTGATCCCCCACTAATTACTATTTAATAATATAATACATCTCTTTCACCGTCTTGTTATGAGTCAAATAATAGGACAGATTTGGTTCTATAGCCTTAGCTGGCAACCAGTCTAGCGCAGAAAGCAATGACAACCTACTGCGGGATAATCTTCTGCCCAGTTACTCATGTCTCTTTCGAGACATGATCGCTCAAGCGTGTATCACGTATGGCACTTAACTGACTGATAAAATGTGCGAGCAGTTAATATGTGTAAACAGATTAAATGGAATGTCTGAGAAACTAGAAATGTGTCACAGGCGTAAAATTCAGTAAACAGTAAAATCTTTAAAATATCATGAAGAAATCATAACAAAACTTATTAGTAGTAGTAATAGTAGTGGTAGTAGTAGTAGTACTATTAGTAGCTGTATTATCTAGGATCACACATCAAGAATTCTGACAAAGACTGATATCAAAAAAGGCATAGCATGGAGTGCTTGTAACAAAATGGATAAGATCTGGAAATCCAATCTTGATCGTAAGATCAAAATCCAAGTTTTTTGCGCATTTATTGAACCAATTTTACTCTATGGATCTGAATCTTGGACACTTTCAGCAAAGCAACAGCGACGTTTAGCTGGATGTTATACTCGTCTTCTCAGAAGAGTACTTGATCTTTCATGGCGAAACCACCCAACTTTAGAAATGATATAATGAGACCTACCAAGAGTATCAACCTTAGTTCAAAAGAGACGTGTCCAGTTTGCTGGGCATTGTGCACGTGCCACAGATGAACTTGTTTCATCGTTTGTATTATGGAGGCACCCATCATCTCACAATCGATCTCATAAGTTAACCTTTCCAGACAGGATACATAGAGATACATCTATCGCCAAGGAAGACCTTACAGGAGCTATGACAAATAGGAAATACTAGAAGGGTGTAGTGAGTTCTATCTCGGTTGAGGCCGCAGGATGATGATGATGATGATTAGTAGCTGTAGTAGTATTTGCGTGTGGTTGCTTTGTTTTATAAGCTGCCATCAAATTTTATTCTGAAACCTACAGAGACGTCAAGTCAGCAGATCCTGATCGTTACTGCAACTGGGCTTACGGCCATATCACGTTGAATACACCGGTTCTCGTCCGATCACCGAAGTTAAGCAACATGGAGCCTGGTAAGTACTTAGATGGGTGACCGCATGGGAATACCAGGTGCTGTAAGCGTCTATGTTCAGGATGTGCGTTGTAGTACAGTGGATATCGGCTCGGAACGAGAAGCCAGGGAGCCGAGTTCGAATTCCAGTTGAATCCATTGTATTCACTTACGCGCAAATACCCTTGGGAAAGGTATTAATCCGTCTCTTCCTTCCAGTTATGGATTAAATAGCAGGACAGATTGGGTTCTATAGCCTTGGTCGTCAACCAGTCTGCCGCAGAAAGCAATGGCAACCTACTGCGGGATAATCTTCTGCCCAGTCTGTCATGTCTCTTTCGAGACATGATCGCCCAAGCGTGTATCGCGTATGGCACTTAACTGACTGACTGAATATAATAGTTGAAAACATGATAAGGCTTCTTTTGGGTATAAAGTGGGGGATCGATTTCCTATCGTTTTAAAGTAATAAACTGGTCTCCCACTAATTACTACATAATAATATAGTACATCACTTCCCCCGTCTAGTTATGAGTCAAATAATAGGACAGATTGGGTTCTATAGCCTTAGTCGTCAACCAGTCTGCCGCAGAAAGCAATGGCAACCCACTGCGGGATAATCTTCTGCCCAGTCAGTCATGTCTCTTTCAAGACATGATCGCCCAAGCGTGTATGACGTATGGCACTTAACTGACTGACTGACACTCCCAGCATTATTTTATCATGTCATATTGTTTAGATTTTTTATTAAAACATATCCATGTAATGCACAGATAAAATTTACATACAGTTAATATGTATGAACAGATTCAATGGAGAGTATAAAGAACTAAAATTGTCACAGGTCAATCAGTTTAGTGCCATACGTGATACACGCTTGGGCGATCATGTCTCGAAAGAGACATGACTGACTGGGCACAAGATTATCCCGCAGTAGGTTGCCATTTGCTTTCTGCGGTAGACTGGTTGCCGACCAAGGCTATAGAACCCAATCTGTCCTGCTATTTAACCCATAACTGGAAGGAAGAGACGGATTAATACCTTTCCCAAGGGTATTTACGCGTAAGTGAATGCAATGGATTCAACTAGAATTCGAAGTAACAATTCAATAAAATCACAGACAAACCTTCAAAATATGAAAAAGAAATCATTCAGAATATACTTGAAAAAAACGTTTTAGGAAAATATATGTGATTCGGACCTGCGACCCACTAACAACACAGGGGAAGCCTTCAATTGATCTGACGCGTCTTAGACTGCTCGACCACGAATGATTTCAGAGTCTAAACGAAGCCGAATCAAGCCGAATGAAACTTGTTTTTCTAACAAAATTTCTCAGAAATATTAAGGGCCTTACAGATATATATACAATGGAACCTGGTGCATGCGACCCCTGTCGTCAGCGAACACCTGCTATTAACGACCGTTGTTCCATGCACGGACGATTTGCTAATGTTAATTGACACCCAGTGAGTGACCTCTTCCAAAACGCGACCACCGACCAGCATAAAAGAATAAAAATCACTGGTCAAGCGACAACTTTAACAAAAATTAATTTTGGCAGTACAGTCCTAACTTTTAATTTTGGAAGAATTTAAGTTAATAATCTATTTCAATTTTTTGTCAAATTTTTATTATTTGTTGAAATGGCGGTGGTCAAACGGCGGTTGTATTAACATGTACTTATTACATTTGACAAGTTCAAGAGATTTGTCGGTTTCTGTACCAACTTGGATAAATTCGGGCGTAGGAGAAAAAATCACATTTATGAGAAATTTAAATTTTCAATGTTTATCTCTTTCATTATCTTTATTTTTTCTCAATCGTTTTACTCTCTCTCTCTCTCTTTCTCTCTCTCTCTCACACACACACACTTTCTCTCTCTCTTTTTCTCTCTCTTTCTCTCTCTTTCTCTCGCTCTCCTTCTCTCTCTTTCTCTCTATCTCTCTCACACACTTTCTCTCTCTCTTTCTCTCTCTTTCTCTCTCTCTCACACACACACTTTCTCTTTCTCTCTCTCTTTTTCTCTCTCTTTCTCTCGCTCTCCTTCTCTCTCTTTCTCTCGCTCTCCTTCTCTCTCTTTCTCTCTCTCTTTCTCTCTCTTTCTCTCTCTCGCTCTCCTTCTCTCTCTCTTTCTATCGCTCTCCTTCTCTCTCTCTTTCTCTCTATCTCTCTCACACACTTTCTCTCTCTCTCTTTCTCTCTCTCTTTCTCTCTCTTTCTCTCTATCTCTCACACACACTTTCTCTCTCTTTTTCTCTCTCCCTCTCTTTCTCTCGCTCTCCTTCTCTCTCTCTTTCTCTCTATCTCTCTCACACACACACTCTCTCTCTCTCTCTCTCTCTCTCTCTCTCTCTCTTTCTCTCTCTACCCTGATCGTTGTCATTTTTTTATTGTAGGTTTGTTTATTTTTCCATATATTATCGCAGATTCTCTTTTACTATCACTCACTTCTAAGAAAAAATTGAAGGCTTTGGTTCATGAAGACCAAGAAATGATGGACCAAATAAATAAGTACCAACATCAATTAGAATCGAAGTGGTCACATTACAAAAACAACGCCACGCAAACTGCAATAAGTGATATTTTAAGCCTACACCAGTGTGAATAAATAATTTTTATTTCTTTTGTTAACCGTTCTAAATATGTTTTTAATGTTAAAATAAATAATTATGCTGAATAAATTTTTCAGAGTTAGACCATCTTATGTTCTCATTTATTTATTACAAGATTACATGGTAAAATACTAAAATATGTACATTCTGGAGAGTGAAATATACGATTGCGGGGAAAATAGGTCACGATTTTTAGTGAGCGACCACCTGTTGTATGCGACCAGTTTTAATAGCAGTAGGTGTGGTCGCATACAACAAGTTCCACTTTATATATATATATATATATATATATATATATATATATATATCGTCTACCGATATATATATATATATATATATATATATATATATGGGCGTGTATAATGATAATATACACGCTAAAATGTCTGCCTCCTTCTACCGAGTGTCCATAGCTCAAAGGTAGAATCGGGTTTCAATCCTGGGTAGAATGCAGTCGGCTGTCTAACCGTACTGATGAGCTGTGATACAGCGAAACAGATCTGTCTGCGGATGACTATATATATATATATATATATATATATATATATATATATATACTGTTTAATTAAAAACCAGAATATCTACTCAAATATATTTATTAAATCTATTCTATATCTATTAATTAGTATCTATTAAAAATAATTTTCAAACAAATAAATTAAAATATGTCGGTTGTTAATCCATTTCGTAAATCTCCGGAAATTTCCATATTATTGTAAATGTAATCTCAAAATAAATGTTATCATTTATTGTCCACCTACTTTTGGACCACTCTGTATAAAAGCATGCATGAAAATTCCAGTCGTATTGGTCCATAACCAATTATATCGATAAATATTTCCAGAGAATGTGAGTAATCATGAGCGCAAACATTTTGCGTTCCCCTAAATTCGGTTCCCCAGGAAGGCGAGAAAAAATAATTTTTCATATATATATATATATATATATATATTTTTTTTTGTAAATACTTTGAGCACTAATAACAATTGGGATTTTCGGAGTTTTAACAATGCCCCATTTTTTGAATTTCAAATTCTAGAAATTTGGATATACTCAATTTGTTGAATAACTTGACTGAACTATTTACATCAACAGGAATTGTAACCTCAATGAGTAAGCACTTAAAACAAATTTTTATAATCAAATCCGGTGAATTAATGGCTTTAATTGTCTTGTCTGTTTGGATTGAGAAATTTCAAAACACATACAGTACTGTGCAAAAGTATTAGGACAAGAACTATTTTATCTTTTATGAGACATATTGACAAAAAATAAACAAATGAATTAAAGTAATTTTATTTGATTTACTCAACAAATGCATTAACAAGAAAAAATATTTGTTACAAAATAAATTTAATATTTAGTATAATAGCCTTCTGCTTTGAAATCATAAAATAATTGCGACAATTTAACAATCGCACCTAAAATATATATATATATATATATATATATAGTACTGCGCAAAAGTATTAGGACAAGAACTATTTTATCTTTTATGAGACATATTGACAAAAAATAAACAAATTAATTAAAGTAATTTTATTTGAAGAAAAAATACTTGTTACAAAATAAATTTAATATTTAGTATAATAGCCTTTTGCTTTGATCACAGCCTTCATTTTGTCAGGCATTGACATCACAACCTTCTTTAATGTATCTAATGGTATCTCCTGCCAAGCAGCTTGTATTTATTCTCAAAGTATGTCTTGCGAAGTAACATTAAATTTATCAATTTTCTTATCCAAATTATACCATACATGTTCAATAGAGTAGTTTCAAAAGAACTTGTTTAATAGAAAATGGGAAAAATTAAATATAAAATTTTTAATACATTTCTGTTACACCTAGTTTTAAATAATCAATATTTATTAGCAATTTGCTTGTCTTTTCTCCCTGTATTTGAATTTCAGTGAGGTTTTTAGAAAAATCACCCCTGTCTTAATACTTTTGCACACTACCGGTAGTGTGCAAAAGTGTTAAGACAGATAAAAAAAGTTCTTGTCCTAATACTTTTGCACAGTATATATATATATATATATATATATATATATATATATATTCTTAACATATACTCTTAAATATAAGAGACGAGTGTCTATTATGTTTAATCATGAGCCGTTCTAAACGTCGTATTTTGGCTTTAATTTCAGTTGAAAATAAAGACAAAATTCTCCAACATTTGGATAATATTTTATTAATTTGTTTCTAAGCTTTCGGCGCACATGAGCCATCTTCAGAGAGGTCACCAAGATGGTAACACAATAACATCCACCATCACCGACGATTTTATTTTGTGTTGACATAAAACTCCGCTAGGCTACGGCAATAGTTACCAAAAATAACAAACGCAGTATATATATATAGATTGGGCGCGTATAATGATAATATACACGCTAAAAAGTTTGCCTCCTTCTACCGAGCGCCCGTAGCTCAGAAGTAGAATAGCCGACTGACGCCAATTCGGTCGGGTTTCAATCCTGGGTAAAAGGTAATCAGCTGTCTAACCGTACTAATGAGCTGTGATACAGCGAAACAGATCTGTCCGGGGATGACTATATATATATATATATATATATATATATATATACACTGTGCAAAAGAACTTTTTTATCTTTTATGAGGCATCAAAATAAAGTTAATAATTGTTCAAATCCTCCTACTACTTCTGTCATATCGCTGTGTTTCAACCAGCTTAACATGCTATGGATTTAGCGGCTTGTGTTGGAGAAGTCGTGACTCTGGGAAACAGTGCCTACGGGTAAAGGAGCTCGAATGAGCTCCACCACGGAATTTGTGAATGGGCGGCGCTTCATCGAGTTTAATTCATCACCTCTTCGTCACCAGAGCCCGTGGTACAGTTAGTATAACATCAGCTTAATAACCAAAACTGTCTGGGTTCGATTCCTGGTAGTGGATGCGCACTGCTGAAGGGTCCCAAATATAGAACGGAACTGCCGAATAAAAGCTCGATGAATTATATATATATATATATATATATATATATATATATATATATATAAACAAACAGTGATTAAGTCTGTGTCGTTCGATCGAGACAAATGGAAAGAGTGAATCAGATTAGGTGCTCGTTTATGTAGCAATCCTACGAGCACTTCTGGCAATGACCCGCTACTCTCGTTTTCCGAGCACACCCATCTACTCGGTCAGCTAGCCAATCCTTTTCGCAGACATCTGCTCAGACACATTTGTGTTTATTCAACACCCGCAGAGCCTATCTCTGGTTTATACGGCAACTATGCTGAGCTGACCTTAAAATTACAGTTTATGGACGAAAGAGCGTTATCTGTCCTAATCAACGGACTGAACAAGGCAAGTACACTCAAACCCTCAGTAACGATGACTTGTGACTTCGTTCTAGCACCAACGAATTCCGAACGGCTCCGTCAACCCAATTTCACTCACAAGTTTTCGGTCAACGCCGAGTATGGTTTTTCAGGAACTTTCCAAAGGCGTCGCGCACGGAGATCGCTTCCCCTAGATCCTGATAATCAATAAGTCACCTTCCTGGTAAAATTCGAACCGCAGATTCCTGGTCGGAGAGTGAAAGTTTTAACCATAAGTGAGGACGTATACACATGAGTGTGCGTATGTGCTCTAATCACAGGATCGACTATATAAAAAAAACATTCATATGTGCATACGTACATACATGCGTATTTTGATGTTATGATACCCTCCTACGAGGAATGGACTTTTCCTTTTACTACGCATAAGTTGCCTGCGTTATTTTCAGTAGCGGATCAGTCGACTAGAGCAGTTAAGAGCAGTCAAGTACAGCAGTTAACGACAGCTATTAGTCAGGCAGCGTAATAATACCTTCGGACTTACATATTATTAACTCTTCTTTGAATATCTTGTTTTCTTGTTATGCTAATACACTGTTTTGAACCTACCTTCTTGTTCCTTGTCTTACTTCCAACATTAACCGGTCACTACAACTTTGCATGTATGGTGATTTTCTAAACGCAGCTTAGATGTGGCACAAGGCTGAAAGTATAGAGCACCCAAAGAGAATTTTACTGAGACCACGGTTTTTCGGTGGTCTCGATTGTACTCACTACTCAATTGTAATGATTCTAGCGCGACAAGTTTGCTAACCATTACACCAGATCGAGGTGCTCATATGTGTGTGAGTCGAATATGAGCGTGCTAAGTCAAAAAGTCCAAAAACAAAAAGGTCCAAAAACAAAAAGGTCCAAAGAGTCTATAAGCTACTCGGTGTCGCTAATATTCTTCTTCTTCTTCTATGTGCCCTGTCCCTTCAGGACGTAGGCGATCATGGATCTCCACGTCTCCCTATCCCTTGTGGCTCTTAGTATGTTTGCTCCTGTTGCTCCTGGCAACCCCCGTTCCGTCATCCACCTGATCAGACTCTGCAGATATGTTATCCGCTGCCTTCCTCTGTCTCTCCTTCCTTCTATCTGACCAGTCAGTATCAGGTTCTCCAGGCTCTCCTTCAAATAAACTTAAGTTTATTTACAGTAAGCATTTTTTGAGGGGAGAGAAACAAATTTAATTTGATATTGATAAAATGTTTATGTCCCCAAATCATTTATTGTTGGGGAATGAAGCTACTGATTTTATTATTAATAGAAACCATTTTGTGGGTGCGTTGGGGCCATAAAACAAAGTGAGAAATTCTTCTCAAAACATCAACTGAATTTTATCTTTAAAAATACGTATATAAAATGAGATTTGTCGTAGCCATATGAATTTTTCGAGATTCATTCATGCAATTAAAAATTCTTTAAATGTTAAAAATACAAATTTGAGTGTATTTTTTCCAAAATATACATAAGAAAAAATTTTATCAGATTTTTATACATTTTCATGATTTGGTTGGAATTTTCACTGTGCATGTAGTGAAAAAAATAAATTTATAACATTGATAAATTACTTTTAAATATAATTAAATATTTAAATTTAAAAAAAAACAGGGTTTCATCAATGATTTAAATTCTCCGCCACAAACTAAACAATAAAAGTACCAACTGGCGGTGAAGGATAATTTTTTCATCTACAAATTAAGTCAACAGTTGAATAAAAGGGACAAAACAAACATTTAATATAAATAAAGCTAAATAAAACAAAAAACATTTAATATAAATAAAGCTAAATAAAACAAAAAACATTTAATATAAATAAAGCTAAATAAAACAAAAAACATTTAATATAAAGCTAAATAAAACAAAAAACATTTAATATAAATAAAGCTAAATAAAACAAAAAACATTTAATATAAATAAAGCTAAATAAAACAAAAAACATTTAATATAAATAAAGCTAAATAAAACAAAAAACATTTAATATAAATAAAGCTAAATAAAACAAAAAAACATTTAATATAAATAAAGCTAAATAAAACAAAAAACATTTAATATAAATAAAGCTAAATAAAACAAAAAACATTTAATATAAATAAAGCTAAATAAAACAAAAAACAAATGAATGCACATCACTTTATTTTTAGATTTTCAATTCAGAATCATTAGAGAACATATTAGATGATATCTTGGAAAATAAAACACTCTCTAGAAGGACATTTCACACGTTGAGAATAAATATTAAAAAGTTCAGATGATACAAATATAATTTTACCTTAAATCGTGCATGTGTTGTAATACTAGAAATATAAATATAGTTACTAAAGAGAAGTTGAAAATAATAAGATAGAACAGTTAAAATAATGAAAATAAATGATTTGGGGCCATAAACATCTTATCAATACTCAATTAAATTTATTTCTCCCCACTCAAAAAAATGCTTACTGTAAATAAGCTTAAGTTTGACATATTAGCGACACCGAGTAGCCTATAGATTTTTAGTTTTTCAACCGTAACATCTGCACGGAGACGGCAGCGCACGGACGACTTTTGGTCATTTACTTTTTGGTCGTGAAAGCGCTAACATCCGGTCCATCGCTTTTGCTCGGTATCACCACAACTTATCCTTTAGAAAAAAGGATCAATACAGATTTCGTTTACAAAATATATTCTACGAACATAGCCAATTTTTTTTTTTTAACCTTTTCGTCTTTGGACCTTTTTGATTTTTGGGTGTTTTGACTTGTAACCAATATAAGGACTGGAAACGTATTTCAATCTAACATGTTTCACTTTTATTAACTCTCTTTCAGAGACTGAAAGAAAATTTAAAAAACAAAGAGATTGCTGTGTTATGATTTGGAGTTCTTATTGGTCAGATGTGTGTCGTGTATATTAACGCAATAGATAATTTTTAAATGTATGTGCTTGGAATATTTTGGATCGTAACATATTTACATATTACTACTAAGTATCATATTACTATTAAGTAGCAAGGTTTTGAGCTTGGTAACACATATATCGGAGATCGTTGGACCTGGTGTTACCAAGCGATCTCCATCAAGATACTGGCAAAGCTCAACGTTGTTTAACTTCGGTGATCGAACGGAAACACTTTAAATACCTCTGTATGCGGATCATCTAATAAAATTTAGTACAGGAGAAAAGGAAACTGAATATAGAATAGACTGCGCTAGAGATAGTTTACCCAATACCACAAGTAGCTACGCAACCAAAACATTAGCCTAAAAACTCTAATCATATTTTTAACGTCAGAACGAATCTTTTATATGGATATAATACGTGGCTCCAAACTCAGTTGTATACAATTGCGTTCTCATATCAATGATTAAATTTGGCTTCGAGTGAATGAACTTTGTAGGTCTTTTAGAGAACAATCTCTTTTCGAACCTCGAAGAGAGCTGGTCCTATAAAAAAAACCTCGAAGAGAGATGGGAACGAATTGTAATCGTTACAATTTTGCCATTTTGCCACTTTCTTTTTTGAAAAAGCAGTGGAGTGTGTTTTCCTTGCTTTGTCCAAAAATTCAGAGCATTCCTACTCGTAGACTGACCAAGGTCAAGGTATTCATCCAAAGTATTCATCTTATTCTGTTGAGCACTATGTCAAAATGTAGAAGGACAAAGTGTTTAAAGACGTGACAAATAGTCAACAGGATGAATGGACAAAATGACGAATGAACAAAATGTCAAACAGAGTATCAAACGAACAAAGCGTTGAATGGACAGTGTCGAACAGAAAAATAGTCGAACTAGTGACGAAAGGACAAAATATCGTATAGAAAAAATGTCGAACTAAGCAAATGACGAATGGACAAAGTATCAAACGAAAAAGAGTAGAACTAGCTAAATGACGAATGAATATGTCAAGTGAAAAAACAGTCGGACTAACGGAATGGACAAAATATCGAATCAAGAAAGTGTCGAACTAACTAAATGACGAATGGTCAAAATATCGAAAGGAAAATTTGTCAAACTAATTAAATGCCAAATGGACAAAGTGCCAAATGCAAAAGAATCGGACTAGCTAAATGATGAAATGAAAAAATATCGAATGGAAAAATTGTCGAACTAACTAAATGACTAATGACTAATGGACAGAGTGCCAAACGAAGTGTTGGACTACCTAAATGACGAATGGACAAAAAATCGAATGAAAAAATCGAACTAACTAAATGATGAATGGGCAAAGTGCCAAACAGAAAAAAGTCGGACTAGCTAAATGAGGAATGGACAAAATGTCAAATAGAAAAAGAGTCAGACTAGCTAAATGACGAATGGACAAAATATCGAATGGAAAAAGTGTCAAAGTAACTAAATGACGAATGGACAAAGTGTCAAACGGAAAAAGAGTCGGACTAGATAAATGACGAATGGACAAAATGTCAAATGGAAAAAGAGTCAGACTAGCTAAATGACGAATGGACAAAATATCGAATGGAAAAAGTGTCAAAGTAACTAAATGACGAATGGACAAAGTGTCAAACGGAAAAAGAGTCGGACTAGCTAAATGACGAATGAACAAAGTGTCAAATATAAAAAGAATCGAACTAACTAAATGACGAATGGACAAAGTGTCAAACGGAAAAAGTGTCGGACTAGATAAATGACGAATGGACAAAGTGTCAAATGAAAAAAGAGTCGGACTAACTAAATGACGAACGAACATAATGTCGTAAAGACAAAGTGTCAAAAACAGATAAAATGTTGAAGAAAGTAAAAACAAACATATCGTCAGAAGTTTGAAATTTGATTCAAATAATTACGCTATTTTAAACATTTTATTGCTTAGCTTTGGCCTCTTTTAATAAATAATAGGCTCAAAATAAAAATTTCATTTTTACTACAATTGTAATTTCTCACAAATAAAAATGCTAATTCTACAGAAAGATGCTGAGAATGAACGATTGGAAAGGATGGATACGAAAAAGAAAACTTAAACTTATTATCAGGAAAAGACAGCTGAAGTTTCTGGGACATGAAGTGTGGAAAGGTTTGGAGAATATGATGCTCACGGGACGGATAAAGGAAAGGCGAGACAAGGGAAATCAACGCGTGATATACTTGAGGGACTTGAGCAACTGGATATCGGAGCGGGATTTGAACGATATAATAGGAAAAGGGTTGTTAAGAGCTACAAGGGATAGGGAGATGTGTAGGGCTATGATCGCCCACGTTCTGAAGGGACACGGCAAGTAGAGGAAGAATTCTTTACTGTAGTTTGAATGCAGATCCTTATTCAAAAAAGTTAGCATTCATGAAGAAATTTTTTTTTATCGGATATTTTTTTATTTAAAATTAAAAGATAATTATTTACCGGCGGGTTGCTTGCATGCTAAGTAAAAGGTATTCTAATGTAGACACATTTCTGACCTTTCGTTATTTAGACAGTTCAACTCTTCCGTTCAGCATTTTGTCCGTTCGACACTGTTCAACATTCGCCATTTTATTTATTCGACACTTTATCTGCACACGATTCTGTTACATGGGTGGGGGAAAGAGATGGATATATGCTTTTCTCAGGGATATAGAAAATAAACACAACAAACTCGTAAAATAAAATACAATTTAAATCCTTAAATTTAATGTAAGTTTAAGGACTTCCTGTAAGTAGACCCTTCAAGGGTATTAAAAATAAGTAAAGACCTCTTGCAAGTGAAACCATCAATCTGGTTTGCTTATTTCCCCTTGGGTACACTAGACAGTGAAAACGATGTCCGGTTCAAGAACAGACCCCAACCCTATTCGTTGTAAGAAAGGAAGTATGCCTTTAAAACAAGGGATGGTTTCACTCTCTATTGACTAGCTCACTGGCCGGCCATCGTACTGTTTGTTGCAAAATCAACAACATTAGCGACAAGCTTGTTAGATTATTTGAGTCTCGAGGTGCCAAATATCTGGACCAACAACAAACGTACTTATCTCGAGTCAGGGGTCGGACAGGTCAACCAATGGAAATAGATCAGCGCTAATTTGAATCGCGCGAATATTTTTTCCTCGTTATCTTCTCTTGTTCTTTCTCCTTCTTTTTTCTTCTTTTTTTTTTTTTCCAAAATCATCCTTTCTATTCTTCTTTACTTATTCCTTTCCTTGTAAAACTTCTCTCTTTGTTGTCTTCGCGAAGTGGCGTAATGGTTAGCAATCTCGTCACGCTAGAATCCGTAGAGTAGTGAGTTCGACCCTCACTGAGTGTCCCATACTTTCGGCTTTGTGTCGCATCTAAGCTACGCTTAGGAAATCATCTCTTTGCTAGCTTTTCTTTCTTACGCGGGGGTTGCTGAAATGTCCATGTCTTAATCTACTCCACCAAAAATCAGATCAAATAACCAAACAATGCACTTGTTTCATCTGTTATTTTTATTTTTACTTTTTTTTTTAATCATATCACCTCGAGCAAGGCGGTAACGCCACTGATGCGCAGGGGGCTACGTTAGAGTGAAAAGAAGAGAAAGCCGGAAACCACACCCTAAACCGGGAACAAGGGATGAGCCTCTTCACCTGTTCAATAGACGTGGGTGGAGTTTGAACCGGGCGATAGTTTAGTCTATTTACTCCAATTAAAAAAAAACAAAAGAAAAAAAAAGAAAAAAGTGAAAAGAGTGAAAAAATTGGATAAGAGAAAGCCGGAAACCACATCCTAAACAGGGAACAAGGGATGAGCCTCTTTACCTGTTCAATAGGCGTGGGTTGGTGTGAAACGAGAGATTGGTCGAACGGATAAATTTTCAGCACCCCCTTGTATCTTTCCTTTGCTTCTTTCCTTCCACAAATCTTTCTTTCACTCTTTAATTATTCCTTTACTTTTCCTTGTTTTCGTTCCTTTTCTTTTACTCGCCAAGTAATCTAAGGTTCGGCTCGGAGCGAGAAATCGGGGAACCGAGTTCGAATTCCAGTTGAATTCCTTGCATTCACATACGCGCAAATACCCTTGGGAAAGGTATTAATCCGACTCTTCCCTCCAGTTATGGGTTAAATAATAGGACAGATTGGGTTCTATAGCCTTGATCGGCAACCAGTCTACCGCAGAAAGCAATGGCAACCTACTGCGGGATAATCTTCTGCCCAGTCAGTCATGCCTCTTTCGAGACATGATCGCCCAAAGCGTGTATCGCGCATGGCACTAAACTGACTGAATCTAAGGTTACCAGAAAATACTTGTAAAAAATTGAAATTTTACTCGTAAAAATAACAAAACAATATTGCTCAAAATAAAGACCATCATTTTCCAAGACTTTTTGCCATCGATCTGCTAGCTTTCGGATCTGGTCAAAGTACCATTCAGTCGGCTTCGAATCAAAGAATTTTTTACACGCTTCCTCGACTTCATCAAACGAGTCGAATCGGCGGCCCTAAAAAGCTTCACCACATCAATACAAAATAAACAAAAGCTAAACATTTTTTTAAATCAATTTGCATATCAGTCATTTACACGGATTAAAGATTAAAGCATAATGTTAAAAAAAAAATCTATATGCAACCAAGAACCTAACGTTTGTTTACAATAAAACCGGAATAAAAAAAATTAAAGGCTTAATTTTTCTTTAATAAAAAAATATGAATATTTATCCTTCTTTGAATGATGCAAACATTACGAAAATAAAAATCAAATAAAATAAAAGCCAATTAAATTTTTCTTTGAAATGAAATTGAAGAATTAAGGTTTTTTTTGTGAAATACTGACAGAAAACTTAAAAGGCATATCTAACAAAAAAATATAAACGCTTAACTTAAGCGGCTTTAAGGAATTGTATTTGTAGTGTGCGTTGTATGTGTCTTTCGAGACATGATCGCCCAAAGCGTGTATCACGTATGGCACTTAACTGACTGACTGAATATAATAGCTGAAAACATGATTAAGGTTTCTACTGGACATAAAGTGGGGATCAGTTTTATATTGTTAAGAAGTAATAAACTGATCCCCCACTAATTACTACTTAATAATATAATACATCTCTTCCCTCTTTAGCTGTGAGTCAAATAACAGGACATATTGGGTTCTATAGCCTTGGTCGACAACCAGTCTACCGCAGAAAGCAATGGCAACTTACTGCGGGATAATCTTTTGCCCAGTCAGTTATGTCTCTTTCGAGACATAATCGCCCAAGCGTGTGTCACGTATGGCACTTAACTGATTGATCTGTAGTGTATAAATACATGCAGTATATATTATAAATTGATTATTTAACATCCAATGAAGAAGTCTTTTAGAAGTCATAAATAATAATTCAAACAAAAAAAGCATCTATTTTAATAATTCTTCATATTATTAGAGACATACAAAAAGTAAAACTAAAAAAACTCCGTATGTTGGTCAGCAGCAGGTTAAAAAAAAATCTACTTGTAATTTTTAAGCAATTGTGCTGAACCTTAAGCAGAACAGCAAGTTTGAAGATTTAAGAATTCACATTAAAAAAGAAATATTAGGTTGTCCCAAAAGTTCTTAAACACTTTCGAAATGGGTCTATCTGGTCCAGCACAATCGAGACAAGTGATGTGTTCAGAAAGGGCAAGAGACACCGTCAGTTCCAAAACAAGATCGATTCGGCAAGAAAGTCATGTTGTGCGTTTGGTGGAACTTCGAAGGAATCGTGCATTTTGAGTTGGTTCCGAATGGTCGAGCCATCAGTGCCGAACTTTACTGTCAGCAACTTGAGCGGGTCTATGAAAAGTTGAAGCAAAAGTACCCGGCTCTAATCAAAGACCAAAGACAAGTTTGAAGAGCTGGACGGCGTTGAGGTTCTGCTCATATCCAGCTTACAGTCCTGACTGTGCTCCATCAGATTACGGCCTTTTCCGCTCAATGCAACACTTTCTGAAGGGCCGCCGATTCGACTCGTTTGATGAAGTTGAGGAAGCGTGTAAAAAATTCTTTGATTCGAAGCCGACTGAATGGTACTTTGACCAGATCCGAAAGCTAGCAGATCGATGGCAAAAAGTCATGGAAAATGATGGTCTTTATTTTGAGCAATATTGTTTTGTTGTTTTTACGAGTAAAATTTCAATTTTTTACAAGTATTTTCTGGTAACCTTAGATTACTTGGCGAGTAGAATTTCAATTTTTTGCAAGTGTTTACGAACTTTTGGGACAACCTAATAGTAGCAGCTTCTGCTTATTTATGGTCATAGTTACATAGTAGAACTAGCTACTAATGACCATTGCATTATAACTGACTAACTTATTTGAAAGCAACGAATTAGCATATTCATGTTAAATGTTAGAGATGCAATACGACATAGCAGTAAACAAACGATTTTTGTTTCAAAAAGAAATAAAATTTTGGATACTGCTAAATGGATATATATATATATATATATATATATATATATATATATATATACTGTAATGGTTTACATTTGTATCGAGCACTCTTTATAAAAGTAAATGCATGAACAAAAAGGTAAATAAACCTACGAGTTCAACAACTTAGTTACAATATATATATATATATATATATATATATATATATATATATATATATATATATATATGTATGTATGTATGTATGTATAGTTAGTGTAAACTTTTCGCTAAAAACGTTGCAAAGTACATTTTCAAAACCATTCTGGAAATATTTTATTCATTTTGATTTTTCTTTCTTTTTTGTATTTTCTTTTTTTTCTTTCTCTCTTCTTTCTTTCTTTTTAATTTATTTCTTTTATCTGCATTTTTCTGTTTTCTCTTTCTTTTTCTTATTTCTCCTTACTTTTCCTGTTACCCAGTTTACTACTCATTTTCTTTATATTTTTCTTCTTTTTTCAGTCTATGCATTCATTCTCCCTTCAATTATTTATGCCTTTCTTTTCTTTTCTCTTTTCCTTATTTCTCTCTCTTTTTTTATTTTCCCTTGCTTTCTGTTCTTTGTCTGCGTTTTTATTTGTATTTTATTATTTATTTTTAGTATTATTTCATTTACGATTATTTATTATTTTTTCGTATTAAGAATTTTCAGTCTATTTCTTTTTTGTTATTTCACTTCTTTCTTTATTGCTTCTTTCTTTGTTTATTGCACTTCTTTTTTTTACTTTTCTTTTTCCTCTGCATTTTATCTGATGTTTCCTTCTTTCGTTTTTGGTTCAGTGTTTATTATTTATTTTTCTTTCTTTTCTTTTTCCTTTTTCCTCTGCATTTTATCTGATGTTTCCTTCTTTCATTTTTGGTTCAGTCTTTATTATTTATTTTTCTTTCTTTTCTTTTTCCTTTTTCCTCTGCATTTTATCTGATGTTTCCTTCTTTCATTTTTGGTTCAGTCTTTATTATTTATTTTTCTTTTCTTTTTCCTTTTTCCTCTGCATTTTATCTGATGTTTCCTTCTTTCATTTTTGGTTCAGTCTTTATTATTTATTTTTCTTTCTTTTCTTTTTCCCTTTTCCACTGCATTTTATCTGATGTTTCCTTCTTTCATTTTTGGTTCAGTCTTTATTATTTATTTTTCTTTCTTTTCTTTTTCCTTTTTCCTCTGCATTTTATCTGATGTTTCCTTCTTTCATTTTTGGTTCAGTCTTTATTATTTATTTTTCTTTCTTTTCTTTTTCCTTTTTCCTCTGCATTTTATCTGATGTTTCCTTCTTTCATTTTTGGTTCAGTCTTTATTATTTATTTTTCTTTCTTTTCTTTTTCCTTTTTCCTCTGCATTTTATCTGATGTTTCCTTCTTTCATTTTTGGTTCAGTCTTTATTATTTATTTTTCTTTTCTTTTTCCTTTTTCCTCTGCATTTTATCTGATGTTTCCTTCTTTCATTTTTGGTTCAGTCTTTATTATTTATTTTTCTTTCTTTTCTTTTTCCCTTTTCCACTGCATTTTATCTGATGTTTCCTTCTTTCATTTTTGGTTCAGTCTTTATTATTTATTTTTCTTTCTTTTCTTTTTCCTTTTTCCTCTGCATTTTATCTGATGTTTCCTTCTTTCATTTTTGGTTCAGTCTTTATTATTTATTTTTCTTTCTTTTCTTTTTCCTTTTTCCTCTGCATTTTATCTGATGTTTCCTTCTTTCATTTTTGGTTCAGTCTTTATTATTTATTTTTCTTTCTTTTCTTTTTCCTTTTTCCTCTGCATTTTATCTGATGTTTCCTTCTTTCATTTTTGGTTCAGTCTTTATTATTTATTTTTCTTTCTTTTCTTTTTCCTTTTTCCTCTGCATTTTATCTGATGTTTCCTTCTTTCATTTCTGGTTCAGTCTTTATTATTTATTTTTCTTTTCTTTTTCCTTTTTCCTCTGCATTTTATCTGATGTTTCCTTCTTTCATTTTTGGTTCAGTCTTTATTATTTATTTTTCTTTCTTTTCTTTTTCCTTTTTCCTCTGCATTTTATCTGATGTTTCCTTCTTTCATTTTTTGGTTCAGTCTTTATTATTTATTTTTCTTTTCTTTTTCCTTTTTCCTCTGCATTTTATCTGATGTTTCCTTCTTTCATTTTTGGTTCAGTCTTTATTATTTATTTTTCTTTCTTTTCTTTTTCCTTTTTCCTCTGCATTTTATCTGATGTTTCCTTCTTTCATTTTTGGTTCAGTCTTTATTATTTATTTTTCTTTTCTTTTTCCTATTTCCTCTGCATTTTATCTGATGTTTCCTTCTTTCATTTTTGGTTCAGTCTTTATTATTTATTTTTCTTTCTTTTCTTTTTCCTTTTTCCTCTGCATTTTATCTGATGTTTCCTTCTTTCATTTTTTGGTTCAGTCTTTATTATTTATTTTTCTTTCTTTTCTTTTTCCTTTTTCCTCTGCATTTTATCTGATGTTTCCTTCTTTCATTTTTGGTTCAGTCTTTATTATTTATTTTTCTTTCTTTTCTTTTTCCTTTTTCCTCTACATTTTATCTGATGTTTCCTTCTTTCATTTTTGGTTCAGTCTTTATTATTTATTTTTCTTTCTTTTCTTTTTCCTTTTTCCTCTGCATTTTATCTGATGTTTCCTTCTTTCATTTCTGGTTCAGTCTTTATTATTTATTTTTCTTTCTTTTCTTTTTCCCTTTTCCTCTGCATTCGATCTAATTTCTTCCTTCTTCCTTTTTTTAGTTCTTTTTTATTTATTTAATTTTTTCTTTTCTTTTTTTCCCTCCATTCTATCGAATTTTTTCTTTCTTCCTTCTTACTTTTTTTGGTTCTTTATTATATATTTTTCTTTCTTCTCGTATTTCTTTTTTCTCCTCATTCTATCTATTTTTTCTTCTTCTTCTTCTTTTCTGTTTCTTTCTTTATTATCTATTATTTTCTTTCTTCTTTTTTCTTTTTTCCTATACATTCTATCTTATTTTTTCCTGCTTCCATTTTCTGTTTTTTTATTATTTATTATTTTCGTTCTTCTCTCTTTTGCTTTTTCCTTTGAACGCGACCTATTTTTTTCCTTCTACCTTTTTTTGTTTTCATTATTATTTATTACATTTTTCTTCTCTTTTTCTTTTTTCCTCTGCTTTCGATCTAATTTTTTCCTTCTTTCTTTTTGTTTAATTCTTTATTATTTCTTGTTTCTCTTTCTTTTCTTTTTCCTAATTACTTTTTCTTCTGCATTCTATCAAGTTTTTTCTTCTTTTTTTGTTTATTATTCATTATTTTCTTTCTTTTTTTCTTTTTCCTTTGCATTCTATATTTTTCCTCCTTCCTTTATTGTTTCTTTTTTGTTATTTATTATTTTCTTTCTTCACTTTTTCCTTTTTCCTCTGCATTCTATCGAATTTTTCCTTCTTCCTTTTTTGATACTTTCTTTATTATCTACTTTTTTAAAAATATTTTTCCATTTTCTTCTGCATTTTATCGAATTTTTTCCTTCTTCTTTTTTTGTTTCTTTCTTTATTATTTTTTCTTTTCTCTTTTTCTTCTGCATTTTATCCAATTTTTTCCTTCTTCTCTTTTTGTTTCTTTCTTCATTCTTTTTTCTTTTCTCTTTTTCTTCTGCATTTTATCTAATTTTTTCCTTCTTCTGTTTTTGTTTCTTTCTATATTAGTTTTTCTTTTCTCTTTTTTTTCTTCTATATTTTATCCAATTTTTTCCTTCTTCTCTTTTTGTTTCTTTCTTCATTATTTTTTCTTTTCTCTTTTTCTTCTGCCTTTTATCCAATTTTTTCCTTCTTTTCTTTTTGTTTCTTTCTTCATTATTTTTTCTTTTCTCTTTTTCTTCTGCTTTTTATCCAATTTTTCCTTCTTCTCTTTTTGTTTCTTTCTTTATTATTTTTTATTTTCTTTTTCTTCTGCATTTTATCGAATTTCTTTCTTCTTTCTTTTTGTTACTTCCTTTTTTATTTGTTCCTTTTTTCTTGTATTTTTCTTTTTTTCATGCGTTTTTTCGAATCTTTTGGCCGTTTTTCCGTTTTTGTTTCTTTCTTTATTATCTGTTGCTTTTCTTTCTTCTCTTTTTCTTTTTCCCTGCTTTCTATCTACTTTTTTCTTCGTCCTCTTTGTTTTTCTTTCTTTATTATTTATTGATTTTCTTTCTCCTCTTTTTTCTTTTTTCCCTGTGTTCTATCAATGTTTTTCCGTCTTTATTTTTGTCTCTTTCTTTATTTCTTTTCTTCCTACTTTTTTCCACTTACTCTGCGTTCTAATTTTTTCCTTCTTTCTTTCATTCTTTTTTCTTTTTTTATTTATTACCTTTCTTCTTGTTCTTTTTTCTGTTTTCTGATACATTTTCTTTTACCTTCTTTTTTCTTCCTTTTATCAGCTTCTTTCTTTTACATTTTTTTTTCTTTCTTTTGCTTTTGTGTCCTTAAAACGTCTTTGTCACTGATTTTACTCATCTTTTCTTAATCGGAATTGACACATCTTTCTTCTCATCTTCCCTGTTCGTCTTTTCCCAATAGAATCTAATTTTCTTTTTATCTCTTTCACGTTTTTTCTCTTCCGTTGTCACATTTCGAAAAACGTGATAACCTAACCCTAAGCTGTTAGAGGTGGGGCAAACTCAAGCAGCGTCTTCATTTTCAGACGCCACCACTATCGTACACACAACTTACGAATGAGTTTGAATATATGTGCGTTGTGGTGCAGTGGATACCGGCTCGGAACGAGAAATCGGGGTGCAGAGTTCGAATTCCAGTTGAATTCCTTGCATTCACTTTCATTTCGCAAATCCCCTTGGAAAAGGTATTAGTCCGTCTCTTCCTTCCAGTTATGGGTTAAATAACAGAACAGATTGGGTTCTATAGCCTTGGCTGGCAACCAGTCTACCGCAGAAAGCAATAGCAACCTACTACGGGATAATCTTCTGCCCAGTCAGTCATGTCTCTTTCGAGACATGATCGCCCAAGCGTGTTTCACGTATGGCACTTAACTTACTGACTTCACTAAATTAAATGGAATAACTTTTCGGTCATAGTAGTAGAGTTCTAATCTATTATTGTCCTCTTTTCCACTCTCAATCTGTTGGAACACAAGCGAGGTTAATTTCAAAACAAAATCAATACTAGCAGAACAGTGTGATTTGTCTGCTCTGATTTTTTTCTTTTACAAAACTTTTTTTGAAGTACAGCAAATAAATGGAAAGAAAAAAATAAATGCAAAAATAAAATAATAATACGAAATCAGTCAAAATTCTTCTTCATCTTCTATGTGCCCTGTCCCTTCAGGACGTAGGCGATCATGGTTTTCTACGTCTCCCTATCCCTTGTGGCTCTTAATATGTTTGCTCCTGTTACTCCTGGCAACCCCTGTTCCGTCATCCACCTGATCAAGCCCTGCAAATATGTTATCCGCTGCCTTCCTCTGTCTCTCTTTTTTTCTATCTGGCCAGTCAGTATCAGGTTCTCCAAGCTCTCCTTCCTCATTGCATGTTCAAGGAACTTCAGTTGTCTGTTCCTGATGCTCAGTATTAATTTCCTTTTTGTTGCCATTATTTCCAACACCTCATCCTTGCTTGCATGCTCAGTCCACGCAAAAATCAGCTAAAAACTTTATGCTTCCTGCAAAGTCCGATTGTAAGAACAAAAAGCTACTTTTAAATAAGAAGATAATTTAAATAATATTATTTCTCCATGACCCTGAAACAAAGCATCACATCTTATCAAAATCAGAGACTGATCAGTTTTATAAATTTTCGAAGCTTATAAAAGGTGAGGGGCAACCAAAGAGCAAGCTAAAATGGTGGGGGTGGCCCCTTCTAGCCCCCTGTCCAGTAGAATTGCCACTGCTTAGACCAATGCTTCCCAACATTTTTTACATCACGGCCCACTACTGAGCTATTTAACTTTTCGCGACACACCTATCACAAAAAATGAATATTTTCTACTCATAAAGCCTTTTTTACATCACGGCACACTACTGAGCTATTTAACTTTTCGCGACACACCTATCACAAAAAATGAATATTTTCTACAAATAAAGCCTTTTTGCAATAAAATAATAATAAAAAAAAAACGCAGAAGATAATATAAGAAAAATGTTTATTCACATAAATACAACATATCCTGTATTCAGTATCGGGTATAGAATAATAATGGTTAATGTCCGTGGGACAGTTGTGCCTGGTGTTTCATTACTACTACTGCAATTTGTGGGCGAATGTGAGAGAGACATACTCTTAATTCTTCTTCAATGTTTTTAGTCTTTCACGTTTTTTATTTTTATGTTGTTTAGATAAGAATTTAAGAACAATAATTTCTGCCACCTCCTATGAACCAAATTGAGCTTTTTCAGACACAGTTACTGTTTTCTTAAATAGTTGACTTTGCGTTGCATTTGATTCTAAAAACCGTTGGAAATAATCGACATTTTTAGTTTGAAGGTTAGGATGTTTTGTAGTAAGATGTCTTTTCATCTTACTTGAAACCATTGCTTCATTAGACAGCGTTTGGCCACACACAACACACAGCAGATAAAGAATCTGTGTATCTCCAGTCCAGTGAAATCCAAATTTCAAGTAATCATCTCTCTACAACCGATGAACTTTTGGTTCTTTAAATGAAGTTGTAGAATTATTCTTGTCACCATCGCCTTTTCTTTTGAGAAACTTGTCCATAATTAAGGGTGAATTGAATCTAAAATTGAAAAAATAAATCTAACAGAACTTTTATCATATTTAATCATGTTTTTTATTTGTCCTACTAAAACCTTCATTCACAACAGCTAAATATTAAAAAAGAAATATCTACAAAGAATCTGTTAATATTGTAAACGAGATATATAGATGATATGAAGCATAACAGTCAGTCAATTAAGTGCCATACGTGATACACGCTTGGGCGATCATGTCTTGAAAGAGACATGACTGACTGGGCAGAAGATTATCCCGCAGTAGGTTGCCATTGCTTTCTGCGGTAGACTGGTTGCCAGCCAAGGCTATAGAACCCAATCTGTTCTGTTTTTTAACCCATAACTGGAAGGCAAGGCTATAGAACCCAATCTGTTCTGTTGTTTAACCCATAACTGGAAGGAAGAGACGGATTAATACCTTTCCCAAGGGTATTTGCACGTAAGTGAATACAATGGATTCAACTGGAATTCGAACTCGGCTTCCCGGTTTCTCGTTCCGAGCCGATATCCACTATACCACAACGCACATCCAACCACAAAGCATAACAACGCTTACCAATTAGTATGCGCGAATCGTTTAGGTTCCTGAAATTCAGCAATTTTAAATTGCGCGCTGTCATCTTTATTAAGAAATTAAACGTCTTCATTAAATAAAATGAAATTAAATGTCTTCCACCTCTTCGTGGCACACCAGTAACCATTCCGCGACACACTAATGAGCCGCGGGACAGTGGTTGGGAACCACTGGCTTAAACAATGACAAAAATTTCGTCAGTTTAATAAAATAATACTTCCTAAAAATTATATCCATATTATGCCTTCATTCCTGACCAGATACGAACACTTTTTTTATTTCTTTTTCATATCAATATCTCCCTATTGAAGGCAGTAAAACCACAAAAACACAAGGGGCTACATGGCATGGGAGAATTAGAAACAGAAACATTAATAATGAGCGTGAAAAGGAAAGACTAATCAGGAGGGCAGTAGATAGCGATTGACATTGCATTTGAATTTTTAAAGATTAAAGTTCACTAGAAAGCAGTAAGTCGAAGATAATCCCGCCTTTTATTGTGCTTGGCCCGCCTTTAATTAACAAATAATGAGATTATGGAAACATTTCTTAGAAGAGAGAACAAAATAAGAGTAATAAAAAAGACAGTAGATAGCGATTGACACTACAGTTAACTTTTTGCAGATTAAAGTTGACTAGAAAGTAATAAGTCGAAGATAATCCCGCCTTTATTGTGATAGGCCCGCCTTTAATTAACAAATAATTAGAAAACAGAAACATTGTTAAGGAGAGAGAACAAAAGAAGAGTAATCAGAATGACAGTAGATAGCGATCGACATTGTATTTGAATTTTTGCAGAATAAAGTTGGCAGGAAAACAATGAGCCGGAAGGGAGTTCCAGAAGTGAGAAGTGCGAGAAAAGAAATTGTAAGCATAGAACTTGCGGCTACATCGAGTCAGCTCAACTGTAAATTGACGAGATCTCGACTTCAGTCAAGCATAAAGTCTAGGTACCACAACAAAGAATTCATCTGAACAATTATCATTAAAGTATTTATAGAAAAGGCAGAGAGAGGCAACATTACAGTGGTAGAAAAATGACTGAAGCTGACACTCCAGATCAGAACCAATAATAATTGCATTTCTATAGCAAAATTATTTCAAACATACTTCTATGTTAAGATAAACTACAATAAATTTACATCTTTCCCATATAAACTCATAAACTCTGCATCTAACCGCTCACAACCTTCTTCAGTAACACAATCTTGAGTGGCTCTTGGGCCTTATAAAGAATGAACATTAATAAAAAATATAATAATAAAATCATTCATGCGCATAATAACCGTGTTCTGTCCGTTAACCTTGCCAAGTAATTTTATTACAAGTTCATTTTCAACCACCCTCGTATTTTTTAAATTTTGCTTTAATGGTTTTTATTTTTATTTTTATTTCAGTTGGACACCGGATAAACATGGACTTTCGTACCTGCTGAAAAAAGTACAGTATCAGAAGGACAGTTTTTCCCATGACACCGCTATTATTTTAACTACCTTCACTCCTCGGCAATGTTTATTGTTTTAGAAAGTGACGATTAGAATTGTAATAAAACCTGAAAGAAAATTTATACTTTTTTGTTCTTGAAAATTTGCAACAAAATTATTTACCTCATAGCTATATAACCCATAGCTAGAGGGAAAAGAGATGGATTAATACCTTTCCCAAGAGTATTTCTTATACTTTTTTGTTCTTGAGAATTTACAACAAAATTATTTATTTGTTAGATTTTTTATTTAGAAGAATCATTTTCTATTTACAACATTCTAAAAATTAATACAATTAAATTAAGGCTAATGTAATGCAATATTTATAATTTTTTTTTTTAATCATTTCACCCTGAGCAAGGCGGAAACGCCACTGATGTGCAGGGGGTTACATAAATGTAACAAGATTAATTAGAAAAGACTGAGGAGTACAAACTAGTTAGAAAGGAACAATAGAAAGCTGAGAAAGCAGGTGCGATGACAGATACATAGGTGGAGAAAGGGAAGGTTATACAGGGGAGGGGAGAGAGCTAGAGGCCATTGGTTAATAGATGAGTATTGACTTTGCATTTAAATTTCTGGAGGTTGTAGCCGTCAGGAAAGCAAGAATACGGGAGTGAGTTCCACAGGCGGGAAGTGCGAGAGAAGAAGCTGCAGGAGTAGAATTGTCGTCTGCAGTCATTTAATTGTCATACGTGATACACGCTAGGCAACCATGTTTCTTTCGAGACATGACAGACTAAGTAGAAGATTTCTCCGCAGTTGTTTGCCATTACTGCCAACCAAGGCTATACAGCCCATAGCTATACACCTCATAGCTATATAACCCATAGCTAGAAAAAAAAAAGAGATGGATTAATACCTTTCTCGGGGGTATTTGTGTGTAAGTGAATGCAACAAATTCAACTGGAATTTGAATTCATCTCCCCAAATCATCATTCTGAGCCGATATCCATTACGTCACAGCGCACGTCCATTTGTCATTTCTTCTTCTATCTGATGTGTCATTTCAGGACGTAGGTTATCATATCATAACATTCCACATCTCCCGATACCCTTGCCAAGTAATTTTATTACAAGTTCATTTTCAACCACCCTCGTATTTTTAAAATTTTTCTTTAATGCTTTTTATTTTTATTATTTTTAATTTTTTTTTTCAGTTGAACACCGGATAAACATGGACTTTCAAACCTGCTGAAAAAAGTACAGTATCAAAAAGACGGTTTTTCCCATGACACCGCTATTGTTTTAACTACCTTCACTCCTCGGCAATGTTTATTGCTTTAAAAAAAACGACGATTAGAATTGTCAGTCAGTTAAGTGCCATACGTGAAACACGCTTGGGCGATCATGTCTCTTTCGAGACATGACTGACTGGGCAGAAGATTATCCCGCAGTAGGTTGCCATTGCTTTCTGCGGTAGATTGGTTACCAGCCAAGGCTACAGAACCCAATCTGTCCTGCTATTTAACCGATAACTGGAGGGAAGAGACGGATTAATACCTTTCCCAAGGGTATTTGTGCATAAGTGAATGCAATGGATTCAACTGGAATTCGAACTCGGTTCCCCGATTTCTCGTTTCGAGCCGATATCCACTGCACCACAACGCACATGATAGCCTATAGCAGATAGCCTGCTGCTGATTGTCGCTCTTAATACCTCTTCTCCTGTTATTCCACTCAATCCTCGCTCCACCATCCATCTGCTCAAGTCCATCAAGTATGTCATTCGTTGCTTTCCTTTGTCGCCTTCTATCCGTCTCGCGAGCATCAGGTTCTCCAAGCCTGCTGTCTTCATTGCACGACCCAAAAAATTTAGCTGTCTTTTCCTGATGTTAAGTATCAGTTTTCTTCTCGTGTCCATCCTCTCCAAAACCTCATCGTTGCTCATATGTTCTGTTCATGGTATCCTCAACATCCTTCTGTAGAATTACATATCTGTTGCTTCAAGTTTTTCCTTTGTCTTTGATGAGATTTTCCAGCATTTTTACCAAAAGGGGCTCTAGGTAAGGAATTAGAATGATATACCACAGTGATTGTAATAAAGAGTTCAGTTCGATGTTTCCGCAGTAGGTTGCCATTTCTTCAGTAGACTGGTTGCCAATCAAGGCTACAGAATCCAATCGGTTCTGTTATTCAACCCATAGCTGGAGAGAGATAAAATGGATTAATATCTTCTTTCCCAATGGTATTTGCGCGAATTCGTTGCATTCACATACTAGAAAATAGCTTTAGGAAAGCTATTTTCTAGTATGTGAATGCAACGAATTCAACTTGAATTCGAACTCGGCTCTCGGAGCCGATATCCACTGCACCACAAACAGTCACGGCTACGAAATTCGTCAGTCCCCCTACACAACGATTTTTACCGGCCTGTCGTTCCATCGGCTGAAACACTTGAGATTTATTGAGCGCTCTGAAAACGAACCCCTTTTTTGTTTACCACAAACAAATCAAATTACTCGACTTCCTCACATCAAAGAAAAATCTAAAAAAACAAATTACGGACTTCAAAGTATTTACAAATTGAATAAATTCAAATCGAGCTTCAATTTTCTTTATTTTGTCAACATAAATTTACGAGTTAATTCGCTTTTTATTTTTCTCGGACAATTGGTCTCTTAATATTTGGGTTGGTTCCTTTTATTTTAAAACGATCTCTTTCTTTTTGTATTTGCAATGATTTTTTTTTATTAACCCTCTAGGGCCATTCGTATCATATTTGATACAGTATGAAAACAAGCCTTGAAAGAAATATTTTCCTGAAAAATTTTTTAAGAGAAATATTTTATAAATTTCAAATGAAAGCAGTACTGACTGCTCAGTCAATGAATACCAAATGTTTCCTTATAGGGAAATACCAAATGTTTCCTTATAGGGAAATACTGTATCAAATATGATACAAATGGTCCTAGAGGGTTAATAGATAGATAGATAGATAAACAGACTGAGATTAACCCTCTAGGGCCATTCGTATCATATTTGATACAGTATGAAAACAAGCCTTGAAAGAAATATTTTCCTGAAAAATTTTTTAAGAGAAATATTTTATAAATTTCAAATGAAAGCAGTACTGACTGCTCAGTCAATGAATACCAAATGTTTCCTTATAGGGAAATACCAAATGTTTCCTTATAGGGAAATACTGTATCAAATATGATACGAATGGCCCTAGAGGGTTGGCTTTGTCTTTTAAACATTTCAGAAAAAGATTATCGAGGCTTATTATCATTTCACCCCAAGCAAGACAACAGAACCACTGGCACGCAGGATGTTACTGAGTACGAATGAATATAAGAAAAATATTAATCTGGAGGGAGAACAATAACAGAAGAGGAATTAAGATAGAGAGCAACGATTGACATTGTATTTAAATTTTTGGAAAGCAAGAAGCCGGAGGAGAGTTTTATAAGCGTTCCACAAGCAAAGAACTTACGGCTATATCTACCATTTCAAAAATAGCTGCCCCCGAAAAAGTGATTTAAAACGTATCAATGTTCCACCCTTTTAACGTAGAAATAGTTAAATGTAACCGCCTCTTCTACTTTAAGAGATTCTTTATTCGCACTTCTCGTTTGTGGAACTCATTTCCATTCTTTTGCTTCCGTGATTGTTACAATCTCCAAAAGTTTAAAGGCAACGTCAGTTGCCATCTTTTATCTACTGGTTTCACATCCATGTCATATTTTCTTCGACATCCTCTGTACCTTTTTATTTTCTTTCACTGTAACCCCCTGCACACCAGTGGCATTTCTGTTTTGCTTGGGGTGAAATGATTATAAAAAAATTTTAATGAAAAATCTATCTTGAAGCTTATATTTTAGTTTTAACTCTAAGCTAATAGATTAGATTTAATATATCCCATAAGCAAATTGTCTGCCATATTTCAAACTGATTTAACATTTATTAAAATTAATATTTCTTAATTATTAGTAAAATCGCTAAAATCGTCCATATTGACAAATCTGTCAATACAACATAAATTTCTTTATTAAAATATCTTTAAAAAATTGAATATACTTTTCTGAAAAGTATTTTTCTCAAAAAACACTTGATTCAAGTTTAATTTGAATTTAAATAAATATTACATTTATTTTTAAAATATCACAGAAAAGCATTTTTAATGAATTTGCTTGTTTTTATAACAAATTTATCGGCTCCATGGATAGATTTCCCTAACATTAGGATGTCAGATTACATAAGATTTAATTGTGCAAAAATCCGAGATTATATTCACAAATAAAAAATGTATATACATTTATTCATTAACCAATTAAAAGTTCATTTCATAAGGCAGTTGGTTCACTAAATGTTATGTGCTGACGTCTGCAAAAACAAAATAAATGCAACCTCTTCTTTTTGGGCCGATCAGGAGCAAAAGAATCTTAAAAGTTGATCCGATTCTATTCTCCACAAACGTATAAATATGAGTGACTTTTATTTTTCTCTTCAGAGTACCACAGGTCGTTTACTGTCCGCCAAGTCCAGTCAACCTGCATTTTCTCACTCTCTCACTTTCTCTTTCGAGCTGAATTCATTGATTCTTCTTCTTCTTCTTCTTGTACTGTCAACAAAGAAAGAACATCACAGAGAGCTCCATATCGTTTGACTGATGCCAAGCCCAGCTTTCCGGCATTTTTTCAAGCTTTCTCACTCTCTCTTTTACGTTGCACTAATTGATTCTCCCCTTTCCGCGTTTACAACAGCAAGAAAAAAGAAAGAAGAACACCATTTCCGTTCGCCTACTACAATTGTACACGCTCATACTTGTCTTTTCTTCACAAATCATTTTCGTCTGTCTTGAGAAAACTGAACTCTTAAACACGCATTCAAAAGTAAGACTTTACGCAGAACTTTCAAACATAAATGTTATTTCAAAATAACAAAATTGATGTCATTCTTCTCTTTAAATAAATTTGCACTTATTAATACCAACGAGATTCTTTTATCTTTTGTTCAAGCTTCTGATTCTTTCAAACGTGGTGGGATCGATTAGGTTTGACACAAGGCCATTTCGCAAGTATAGCTGACTCTACTTACAAGGATAGTGATAAATGTGTCAACAACTAATAAAAATACACCACTTCATATTAGAAATGCATTTCTCTGATATTTTAAACTCAGACTAAACAATGTTTGTAATATTTGGAAGATGTCATTTGGTTTGATATCTTTAGAGGCAATAAAACAATATTTGTAATATTAGATAGATGTCTTTTGATTTGATATTTTTACATAGAAGCTATAATTGGTATAAAATTACATAACGAATACAATGCAAACTTTTTTGTATATTTTTAACTACCCAGTAATCTTTAAAATTTTAAATGTTTTAAGCTTTCTAATATTTTATTAAACTTTTAAGAAATTTTGACTTTATAACCTTACTTACGAAGAAAGTTGTTGCGAACAGGTGAGAAAATTAGCAATAGATATTAAATATACTATGGTTATCTTCTTATTTTCTGATAATGTTGTGTATGAACGCTCGTATTTACAAAAGTTGACACGTTTGTACACGCACAAAAAATACAAAATTCATTTTAAAAACTGGGAGTCGGTGAATTGTAACAAGCATTTCTGTTTATGATTAGTAAATACAGTTTTCATTTTATAATGACATTAAAAAAACTGACATTTTAAAAACTGGGAGTCGGTGAATTGTAACAAGCATTTCTGTTTATGATTAGTAAATACAGTTTTCATTTTATAATGACATTAAAAAAACTGACATTTTAAAAACTGGGAGTCGGTGAATTGTAACAAGCATTTCTGTTTATGATTAGTAAATACAGTTTTCATTTTATAATGACATTAAAAAACTGACATTTTAAAAACTGGGAGTCGGTGAATTGTAACAAGCATTTCTGTTTATGATTAGTAAATACAGTTTTCTTTTTATAATGACATTACTTGACCGCTACAAATTAATACAGAATCTTAAAATGTTTAAAAGGTATAAATTATCCTAAATAATTTTTTTTTAAATGAAACCGATTCTTGTCATTATACATCAAAAATACTTTTTCATGAGACAATAATATCTACAATATATTTTTATTCATAAAAGCAATTAAAAGATTTTCTGGCAAAATAATATCAGTTTTATTGCATTTTTTATTTTACGATTCGGAGCAGATTTTCTGCAGGCTTACGGCCATATCACGTTGAATACACCGGTTCTCACTAGATCACCGAATTTAAGCAACGTTGAGCCTGGTTAGTACTTAGATGGGTGACCGCTTGGGAATACCAGGTGCTGTAAGCGTTTAGTGACGGATGTGCGTTGTGATGCAGTGGATATCGGCTCGGAAAGAGAAATCAGTGAACCGAGTTCGAATTCCAGTTGAATACCCTGAAGACATTTAATTTCATTTTATTTAATGAAGACGTTTAATTTCTTAATGAAGATGACAGCGCGCAATTTAAAATTGCTGAATTTCAGGAACCTAAACGATTCGCGCATACTAATTGGTAAGCGTTGTTATGCTTTGTGGTTGGATGTGCGTTGTGGTATAGTGGATATCGGCTCGGAACGAGAAACCGGGGAGCCGAGTTCGAATTCCAGTTGAATCCATTGTATTCACTTACGTGCAAATACCCTTGGTAAAGGTATTAATCCGTCTCTTCCCTCCAGTTATGGGTTAAATAACAGGGTAGGACTTGGAAACCCTGCCCTTAAAAACAAATCTTGACACTCTAAAAGAAAAAAGTATTACTAGACACAAAACTTATATAAAAACAACAATAAATTGTTGAAAGAAAAAGGTATTACTGGCAATAAATGAATAAAAATTTAGTTGGCAATAAATGACCCGCCGAGGTTGATATGCCTAAAAAAAAATAGATTTTCTGTAACTGAGAGTACTGTTTAGGATTTCAATTCGTAGACGACCTCTCTTAATAACGATTATAAACATTAAGCACTACAAAAACAAATGCAACGAAATGCTATAAAATAAGAGTCAACAAACGCAAAATAACATATATTTTTCCAACAATTTTCTAAAAAAGAAAATGTTTCTACAATAATTTCATTCATTAGCAAATAAGTTCTGGTGATTATCTTATTTTTACAAGAATTTCCAAATCAATGTGTTTTTTATCACAAAAAGGCGCTCAACTTTCTAATGATTTTATAGTATGCCAAACTATGATTTTATAGTATGCCAAATGACTTTCTAATGATTTTCTAATGACTTTCTAATGACTTTCTAATGACTTTCTAATGATTTTATAGTATGCCAAACTATGATTTTATAGTATGCCAAATGACTTTCTAATGATTTTCTAATGACTTTCTAATGATTTTCTAATGACTTTCTAATGACTTTCTAATGATTTTATAGTATGCCAAATAGTATGCCAAATGACTTTCTAATGATTTTCTAATGACTTTCTAATGACTTTCTAATGATTTTATAGTATGCCAAACTATGATTTTATAGTATGCCAAATGACTTTCTAATGATTTTCTAATGACTTTCTAATGACTTTCTAATGACTTTCTAATGATTTTATAGTATGCCAAACTATGATTTTATAGTATGCCAAATGACTTTCTAATGATTTTCTAATGATTTTCTAATGATTTTCTAATGACTTTCTAATGACTTTCTAATGATTTTATAGTATGCCAAATAGTATGCCAAATGACTTTCTAATGATTTTCTAATGACTTTCTAATGACTTTCTAATGATTTTATAGTATGCCAAACTATGATTTTATAGTATGCCAAATGACTTTCTAATGATTTTCTAATGACTTTCTAATGATTTTCTAATGACTTTCTAATGATTTTCTAATGACTTTCTAATGACTTTCTAATGACTTTCTAATGATTTTATAGTATGCCAAACTATGATTTTATAGTATGCCAAATACATGTGGGGGATACTAAAAATGTTCCAGAAGCTGAGTAAAGTACCAAAAGACAAGAAACCTTCACTAGAAACAAAGAAGAGAATACTGGATTGCTATGAGATGTCAGTTCTTCAATATGGTAGTGAATGGTGGACAATATCATCGAAGATGAAGGGAAAACTTGAAGCAGCTGAAATGTAGTTCTACAGAAGGATGCTGCGGATATCATGGACTGAACATGTGAGCAATGATGAGATTTTGGAAAGGATGGAAACAAAAAGGAAATTAATATTGAGCATCAGAAAGAGACAACTAAAGTTCCTGAGTCATGCACCGAGAAAAGAGGGCTTAGAGAACCTGATACTAATAGGCCAACATCATCATTCGTTACACGCAATGATGTGTAGGACAGCATTTTGTTGTTTCCGTAACAAACCCTTGTTTTATAAGGCAGGGTTGTTAGCCCTGCGCCCAACCTGAAGGAAGGTGATTTTCTAAGCGTAGCCTAGATGTGACACACCGCCGTGAGGATCAACCAGTGAGGATCGAACTCACGACTCAACTGTATTGATTCAAGCGAAACAAGCTTGTTAACCATTACACTATCGCTAGGTGCCCTCTAACAGGCCAGGTAGAGAGAAAAAGAGAGAGAGGAAAGCAGCGGTTAACATATTTGAAGGACCTGGTCAGGGGGGATGACAGAACGGGAGTTGCGTGGTGTTACAGGAGAAAGCGTGCTAAGAGCCATCAAGGATAAGAGACGTGGAAGGCCATGATCGCCTACGCCCTGAAAGGACAAGGCACATAGAAGAAGAAGAAGAAGAAGAAGAAGAAGAAGAAGAAGAAGAAGAAGAAGAAGAAGAATTTGACCCCAGAAAAACAAATATTTTGAAGGTTCTGAAAAGAATTTAGGAACATATTTTTTCATTAAAAATCTTTTGGTTTTTCCTATTAATATTAGCACAACGGTTTTGCCGATAAATTTCATTTTGCCTGCTCATGTTTTAGAGAATCTTTGCCCTAGCCTAAAAAGACAAATACTAAATCATATTTTTAAAACTGCGTTGATTTTAACGAAACAATGTTTTTTTTAAATCATTTTTTGTTGAGGCTTTGTTTTTCATAAGTGTTTTTATAAACTTCATTGATTTTTATTGTGACTTTGAAAAAAAAACAAATGTTAAGTAAAATTCAAATATTTATTAAAGTTTTGTTTTTTGAGAGGCTTTCAGCCAATGATTGGGTTTTATTTCGTCCACTGGGGTAGATTGTTCTTGTTCAACATGCCATGCCTTTTCTGGATATCTCAGTTTCAATCTACCCCAGGGGACGGAATAAAGGATTCAGTTCGAAATTCTAATGTATATCAAATGAAGAAGTCCGGAGCGTACAACGGTCGAAATATTCGTGATAAAGATAGGGACGACATGTTACAATTCTTCATCTCAGAATTATAAACAGACCTTTTTTCTTTCTTTTTTTTCTAATCTCTTCAGGGGTAAGCTGCGCCTTCACAGTCATCTCCGCCACCGCCACCGCCACCAGTGGGAAGAAAGTGAATAACAGGCGAGGATGACGATCTCGATGTTCGGATGCGCACGGGTGCTGACGACGGCGACGAATCATTTTTGTATAGCCTATATTTGTACATTAACAAGGCGACCTAACTGAAGAGGTCTGTGTTGATATCTGAAAAGATTAAAATCATTTAATTAAATCAAAATTTCACAATTTATTTTTTTCACACAAAACAGAATGTAATTGCTAAAAGTCCCCCCCCCCAAGGTATAATCCTACCAAGCAGAAAATATTTCTATGTTATTTTTCAATGACAATCCCAGTTACCGAAATGAGTTACCCATAGTATTATTCTGTTTACTTTGGCCTGTGCCTTTTATACTTTTCTATAAATGATCATGGTCAATCCTGGGTATGACGACAAACTACATCAGGCAGCAAGGCATCTGATCAGGATGTTTTGAGGCACCCATTTAATATAATTACGCGTTTTAACTGTAAATGAATTTTAGCTGTGCATACATATGCACATTTTAATGAAAGTATAAACTATACGCAATCTAGTCCTGTGTGTGGCTACACCCAGCATCAAGGCATTTGATCGGAAAAATGGATATTTTGGGAAACATGGAACCACCTCTTAAGTGCTGTTGTTCCCAGGTCCACCCTGACCTGGAATAACTGCAACTGTTAGGGGTATGACAATAAGCAACAGCCGGCAGCAAGGCCTCTGATGACTGGAGGTTTTGAGAAGCGTTGGACCATCTCCTAATTGTTGTTGTTCCTAGTTCTACCATGACCCGCGGTGGTAGCACCTGTTAGGGTCCCAGCTATGGGTAAATAGGTTACTCCCAAACTGGAGGTTAAAACATAAAAATATAAAAATGCATTAAAAAATGCATTAAAAAATGCATTAAAAAATTACCAGCCATATATTTTGGGGAAAATATTACCGGCAGTACATTATTGAAAAGAAAAAAAAAACAATTACCAGCAATACACTTAAAAAAAATATTGCTAACGCTCACAAAATAAAATTTCAGCATTAAATGACGATCCCGAAGCTCGGATGTGCAAGGGTGCTGGTGGCGACAAATCATTTTTTAATAGTCTACATATGTACATTAACAAGGCGTCCAAACTAATGAGGTTTATGTTGATATCTGAAAAGATTAAAATCATTTAATTATGTCAAAACTTCACAATTTATTTTTTCACACAAAACAGAATGTAATTGCTAAAAGTTCTCCACATAGATATAATCGTACCAAGCAGAAAATATTTCTATGTTATTTTTCAATGACAATCCCACTTAATGACTTTTAGACTTATTCATCAATGAATGAAATTATTGTAGAAACATTTCTTTTTTAGAAAATCATGGGAAAAATATATTTTATTTGACATCTGAAGAGAACAGAGGAGAGTTCAGGGGAATATTTCTTCAGGACAATGATTGGGATTCAATCGCTGCCGCTTGCTTTATGGTGGTCAAGCTTTGAAATTATGTTAGAGATTACCGAGGGGGTAATATGTATGTCATTCATTTGGGCTTCAGTTCGGATTGGGAAGTCGGGTACAGATACCCCAGATGAGTTCAATGTCGAGTTGGTGGAGAATCTGCGAGCGAAGCACTCCTCGGCCTTATCTGCTGTAGAGGTAAGAACATCAAATTTGTTGATTAGAGGTGGGGATTGAGGGTTTGCTATTGTTTAGTACACATTTACAGAGCCTCCAGTCTTTGGAACCGAACTTACGGGATGCTATGCGCTGCTTCATTCTGATTGCAAACAGCAGCTTAGCTTCTTTAAGTATCTTCTTGCACTCATTGCGAGCAGAGGCAAAGAGGCACCTGTTATAGTCTGGCGCGTGACTCCAATAAAGTCGAAAGGAGTGATTTCGATGGGAGATGGCGGCCGAGCAAGTGAGAATTTGTGAGGAGCATGGAACCACCTCCTTATTGTTGTTGTTTCCAGGTCCACCCTGACCCGGGGTGGTAGCACATGTTGGGGTCCCAGCTATGGGCAAATAATTAACCCTTAAACTGGGGTCAGAACACTATGAAATAGACTTTTATAGAAAAATATACATTTCTGAAAGAAAAAGATTATTAACAGTAATACATTTTTTTAATACCAAACTAGAAGACATCTTCAGTTTTCTAAAATTTAAAAAACATTTTCATTAAAATCTGACTAAATCAACCTTTTTATCACAACTGAATATTTTAAAAAATATCTTAAAACCTCATCTTTTGGGCATTAAATAACACACAGAGGTTATTTAATACCCAAAAGATGGGCATTAAATATAAATTTTATATGCAGTTAAACAAAACTCAAAATCAATAGCTAATTGGAGTAGATAGACTAAACTAATTGGAGTAGATAGACTAAACTAATTGGAGTAGATAGACTAAACTATCGCCCGGTTCACACTCCACCCATGTCTATTGAACAGGTGAAGAGGCTAATCCCTTGTTCCCAGCTTAGGATGTGGTTTCCAGTTTTCTCTTTTCCAATCTTGTCACTCTTACGTAGCCCCCTGCACATCAGTAGAGTTACTGCCTTGCTCGGGGTGATATGATTAAAAAAAAAGGTCTGCTGCTTAGTTCTCTGTGTTTTTCCAGCAATTATTTTCTTTCCAGAATCTATCTTACATATCTATAAGTCCACCAATCGTCAATGCCTTGATTATGCAAATTATGCAAATTATAGTCCGGTTTTCTTGTTATATATTTAGAGATTCTTGATCAAATCCAGACAAGAATCTGCAATGTTATTGGTCCTGATCAAGCATCTCACTTTCAGGCACTTATCTAAAGCTGTAATGTAGCTTATCTGAGCCTTTTCTATAAATAGTATTGTGGTACCTTTTCTGAAGTCTTCGCTGGACTCGAAATGAAAAATCGAAGAGCCGAGTTTAAATTCTAGTTGAATTCGTTGCATTCACTTATGCAGAAATACCCTTAGGAAAAGTATTAATCTATCTCTTCTCCTTCCAGATATAGGTTAAATAACAGAAGAGATTGAATTCTATAGCCTTAGTTGGCAAACAGTTTACCGCAGAAAGAAACGGCAACCTACTGCGTGAAAAATTCTCTGCTTACTCAGTTATGGATCGAAAGAGACATGATCGCCCAAGCGTGTATCACGTATGGCACTTAACTGACTAGATTGGCAAAAAGGTTTTCATTGATTTTCAGTTAAACTGGCAAGATGCAACCGCAAGTTCTATGTTAAAATCTCTTTTCGCTTGTGCTTTCCAGCCATACTTAATCTTCGAAAATTTTAATGCAATTTCAATCGTTATCTACTGTCTACCTAAAAAAAAACTGTTTAAAAAAAATTAATTAATTAAACTTTGTTTTTTAATCATATTTGTTTTTTCTGTGTTTTTATTTCTAAACGGCTTTGTTTTTTAAATAGTCAAACACTTTTGGATAAGCGATATTTGTGCGTTAACATGGCGACTAAAGAAAACGGGACTGTCGATGTCTGAAAAGATAAAATTAAGATTTAATTAACTTAATTTTTTTAACGCATTCCAGAATGCAAAGTCCTCTAAAAGAAACAATGTCACCAAACAGGAAAATATGGTTATTATTTCTATATAATCTTTAGATAAGAATTCCAGTATCATCGTATTATTCTGTTTGCTATGGCGTACAATTGTTACACAATGAACAGAGTGTAGCTGTTACTTCTATTTTTTCTCGATTTTATTGAGACTTTATTTTTTAATCATTAATTTTCGTAGCCAGTAATAAAGTAATAGGAAAAATGTCACAATTTTGGCTAGGAAAAAATCACAGTAAAAAAGTCACAATTAATTTATGATGCCCGATAATAAAACCATCTATTTTAGTCGGTTATAGGGGCGTAAGACAAGGATTTCACCGGATCTATTTAACTTGTACAGCGAGGCTATTATAAGGACCCTAGAAGTTATGTCAGGATTCGTCATCGGCGGTCACAATCTGAACAACATAAGATACGCAGATGATACATTGCTGACAGCAGACGCGGAAAGGAAACTACAAAATCTCCTACAGAAGGTAACTGAAGAAAGTTGCAAGAAAGAACTACAAATAAACTATAAAAAAAAACCGAATGCATCGTCATCAGCAAACAGAGGAACACAAAACACCAATTACGGCTAGGGGATACTAAAATCAAACAGGTTCAAAAATTTAAGTAATTAATAAGTGTTCTAATAGAAGACGGAAAGTGTGACACTGAGATCCAAAGGCGAATTGGAAAGGCAAAGGGCGATTTCCAGAAGCTAAGTAGAGTATTAAGAGACAGGAAAAATTCGCTAGAAACAAAGAAGAGAGTACTGGATTGCTATGTGATGTCTGTTCTTCATTATAGCAGTGAATGCTGGACAATCTCATCAAAGATGAAGGAAAAACTAGAAGCAACTGAAATATGGTTCTACTGAAGGATGCTGCGGATATCGTGGATCGTGGGTCTAAACATAAACTACAAAAAAACTGAATGCATGGACATCAGCAAAAAGAGGGACCGAAAATGCCAATTATAGGTCGGAGATACTAAAATCAAGAGCACGTGCATGTGAGCAATGATGAGGTTTTGGAAAGGATGGAAACGGAAAGGAAATTAATACTGAGCATCAGAAAAAGGCAGCTAAAGTTTCTGGGACATGTAACGAGGAAGGAATGCTAGGAGAATCTGATACTCACAAGTCAAATAGAGGGAAAAAAGACAAGGGAAAGCAGCGGGTAACATACTTGACAGGCCTGAGCAGGTAGATGAGAGGGCGGGGTTTGGTTGGGGTAACAGAAGAAAGTGTGCTAAGAGTTACCAGGGATAAGAAGACGTGGAGAGCCATGATCGCCTACGTCCTGAAGGAACATGGTACATTGAAGAAGAAGTATCTCATGGAACCCGTCTACCCAGGTTTTTGTTATTATCCGAATGTCGGGATTCTAAACATTTGCCACATATTTTAAAGAGAACATACAAAGGTTATCTTTTAAAGAATGAGTAGAAGCAGAACGTTAATTGAAATAAAATTTATATGTTTTATGGTGCCCTATTTACAGTGGAATGGACTCTTCCTACTTGTATAAATACTAACCTGCGTGACTTCCGGGGAGGCAGTCGAGGCAGTCATGAGGCAGTTGTGAGGTAGTCGAGACGCAGTGTAACTATACAGTTCGGACGTTCACTTCTATCTGCTGACTACTAACACTCTTATTTTGTATATATGTTCTGTTATTCCAATACACTGGTTCAAACTACCTTCTTCTTTCCATGTCATTCTTCCTGGTCCTAACAGGCCACAGCAATATATTCTTTTCAGAAATATATAATAGCAATAAAAGTTTCAAGTTTCCTTACAGTGAAGCTGTTTTTATAAAGTAATTAAGTGTTCTAGTGCGGTATGTGCAGAGAGACTTTCTTTATGACGGTCAGCCTAATGTGCTTGGGAGTTCGTATACAAAAAGCTTAATCAGCGATTGCTGATTAATCTTTTTTATTATGTATGTGGACAAGGCCTTAGCCAACGGTTACTGTCTGTCGTCTTTTCCACTGTGTGCGTGTGGGTGCCTGTATGTACGCACGTGTAGTTCAAAATGGCTATCGAAATTGTTTTGAGCACCGAGAATGAGTAGGCCTCTATTTTTATATCCGTAAAGGAGGTCCAATTTAATTTCACATAGAAGTTTGAACCTTTTAAATAAAAGGTTTTCATTAATTAGGAAATAATTTCACACTGGTTCACGAAAATCTTTTTCTCAAATTTTCGGGAGTGATGAAGAAAGTTATTATTGTTATTTTCTAAATAGTCTAAAAATAACACGTGGTAGGTTTACAATTTGGTCCGTCAAGTATTCTGGCTGCATTTGTCATAGTAATTATTGTTTATCCAATAAACAATTTGATAGGACTTTATTGACTGAAATATATATAATTATAGGATTTAATTCCTTTAAATACTTCTAGATTGGTAAATATGGGAAATATTTTTGATATCCGATATGTATTTTAAAGTAACCTAATTGACTTTTGTATCGGATTTTATTGCGAAATTTTATTTTATTGAAAATTTTATTTTATTAAAATTTGCAAGTATGCTTGTTGGAAAAGAGGTTGCTACGCGTACCTTGGTATCTAGCGGAAGTGTGGAGTGTTCCGTCGTTCTGTCTTTTGTAGGTAAATCCCAATACGCCAGTTTTATTTTGTCTATAGAGACAGTATCTTGTTTATCATATGTTGGACAATATCAACAAAAATGACGAGAAAACTTGAAGCAGCTGAAATATGATTCTACAGAAGGATGCTGCGGATATCGTGGACCGAGCATGTGAGCAATGACGAGGTGTTGGAAAGAATGGAAACGAAAAGGAACTTAATATCGAGCATCAGGAAGAGACAACTGAAGTTCCTGGGACATGCAATGAGGAAATAGGACCTGGAGAACCTGATACTAACAGGCCAGATAGAGGGAAAAAGGGACAAAGGAAAGCAGCGGATAACATATTTGAAGGGCCAGAGCAGGTGAATGACAGAACGGGGGCAGCGAGACGTTACAGGAGAAAGCGTGCTACGAACCACCATGGATAGGAAGACGTGGAAGGCCATGATCGCCTACGTCATGAAAGAACAACGCACATAGAAGAAGAAGAAAAAGAAGAAGAAAATATTTTGGTTTCCTTTCTAATACTTTGAAAGATCTCGTAAGTAAGAGGGACAGAGAGTTTTTCTGCTGCATTATTTTATCTTTTTTTTTTTTTTAATTAGTCATTTCACCCCAAGAAAGGTTGGACCGCCACTAGTGCGCAAGGGGTTACAGTGAGAGAAACCACTCGGGATATTGAAGAAAGGATAAAAGATGAACGGGTTTCAAGAAAACTGAAGATGGTAATTGACGTTGCATTTAAATTTTTGAAGCTATGAAGGAAGCAAGTAAACGGCAGGGAGTTCTACGAGTGGGGAGTGCGAGAAAAGAAGCTGTTTGGGTAGAAGTGGTAGTTACATTTAACTATTTGAACGAAAAAAGGGTAGGACCTAGATATTAATCTAGTCATTCGGTTAAGTGCCATACGTGAAACACGCTTGGGTGATCATGTCTCAAAAGAGACATGACTGATTGGGCAGAAGATTATCCCGCAGTAGGTTACCATTACTTTCTGCTGTAGACTGGTTGCCAGCCAAGACTATAGACCCCAATCTGTCCTGTTATTTAACCCATAACTGGAGGAAAGAGACGGATTAATACCTTTCCCAAGGGTATTTGCGAATAAGTAAATGCAAGGAATTCAACTGGAATTCGAACTCGTCTCCCCGATTTCTCGTTCCGAGCCGATATCCACTGCACCACAACGAACATCTACGTCAGTCTAGTAGCACGCTTAAATTTACGTGGTTTGGGCGCCAGGGAATGAAGCTCATCAGAGCAGTTGTCATGAAACTTTTGTAGAAAAGCCTGGGGAAAACTACATCACGTCGGTGAGAAAGTGAATGAAGTCGAGATGCTGTCAGGATTGATTAAGTTGCAGATCCGTCTTTAGATTTTGTCGAGAACCTTGAGATGGATAGCAGGAGCATCCGACCAGATTTTTTTTTCTCGTTTCACCCCAAGAAAGGCAGAACCTCCACTGAGCGCAGGGGGAATACATCAGAGAGTTAAGGTTTTACGCAGGAGGAGAGTGAAGAGAAAGTCGAACCAGTTACAGAGAAAGGGCAAGAGAAGGATGGGAACACAGGCATGAAGATAGTTGCGGAGGTAGAGAAAAAGGAAAAGAACAAGGTATACTGGGTAATGTAGTATAAACTGGAGTCAAGTGGATAAGAGATGGGTATTGGCATTGCATTTAAATTCCTAGAGGTTGTAGCCGTCAGGAAAGCAAGTATATGGAAGGGAGTTCCACAGGCGGGAAGTGCAAGAAAAGAAACTGATGGAGTAGAATTGTCGTCTGCATTTGGTTGATCTAACTGTAAATGGGTAGCACCTTGTTTCCAGTCTGGTTGCACGAATAAATTATTGTGGTGCGAGCACCAGTGACCTAAGTTCGTCGGAGCAGAAGCCATGGAAATATTTATAGAAGAGACAGAGTGAAGCTACATCCCGCCGATGAGAAAGTGGCTGGAGTCGAGCTGCCAGGTCGGGGCCAATCACATTACAGATTCTCCTTTGGAGCCTATCGAGAACACTTAAATGAAAAGCAAGGTGGCAACAGTATTCAATGCACAGACGAATGGTAGATTTATAAATGTGCAAAATGGTTTCTAACAAGAAAAGCTTTCTGGCCCGACAGTGACCTAACTTTAGAGTAGTGCTTTGGTTCCAAAAAACCAGGATGTTCTTTCGATTGTAAGAACATGTCCTCTTTGCTTTGTCTGGTGTGGCATCCTTTTGTTGATCATCTATAATGAGGTCAAATGTAAAGGTTTCAGGATCTAAAGAATGTACGGTGGCGTAAGAGATTTTCTGTCACTATATATAACGGATATCCGACATAAATTATGGTATATAATCCAGTTGTCGAGTATCTCTGGGTGTGTATTTATGCATAAGTTGTATGTGAGAGGCTTGTGATCCATGAAAACAGTAAAATTTCGTCCTTCAAATAAATGCCGGAAATGACTTATACACAATTAAACTGCATTGTATTTCTCTTGAGTTTTTTTTTTTTTTCCATTTTGCAGAGAAAAATGAAATTGGTCTGTCTATGCCGTTTTGATATTGATATAGGACGGCTCCAATTGAATTTAAAGAAGCATTAGTCGTTAAAGTGAGTGTTGGATTATCATCTTCAGAGATATTATACAAATTTGAAGATGGCAATTGACGTTGCATTTAAATTTTTGGAGATTGTAGCTATGAAGGAAGCAAGTAAACGGCAGGGAGTTTCCATGGGTGGGGATTGCGAGAAAAGAAGCTGTTTGGGTAGAAGTGAAAGTTATATTTAACTATTTGAACGGAAACGAGTTTAGCGAAATTTGCTGGTGCTTTTTTTTAGATTACTAAGTGCAGTCGATGTTTCTCTTTCTAGGATTATTTTTGCATCCTTTTTTCTTTTTTTTTTTTCTTTTTTTTTTGGTTCTGTTAAAATTTGTGATTAGAGTCAAGGTTTGGGCACTGCCTGGAATAAATTTTCGGCAATATATCTGCGCGCTGTGTCTCTATCGATGTTGGTTGCAGAAGTTGTTTTATTGCTGCAACTTTATCTGGTACAGGGGCAATACGTAGAATTTATCTGGGTGGGAATAACAATTTCTAAAAATGAATCTCATTAGAGTAAAGTTCATCCGAACAATATGTATTGACGTACCGATATTATGAGAAAATAAGAGCGGTAACCATAGCAAATTTTAAATTTATTAACAATTTTCTAACATTTCCTCAACAAGGGTTTTCATAAGTCAGATTCATGATCATTATTTATGTGCCGTGTGATCATTTATGTGATCATGATTCTCTACTTCTCCCTATATATTCATAGGCGATCATGACTCTCCACTTCTCCCTATATATTCATAGGCGATCATGACTCTCCACTTCTCCCTATATATTCATAGGCGATCATGACTCTCCACTTCTCCCTATATATTCATAGGCGATCATGACTCTCCACTTCTCCCTATATATTCATAGGCGATCATGACTCTCCACTTCTCCTTATATATTCATAGGCGATCATGACTCTCCACTTCTCCCTATATATTCATAGGCGATCATGACTCTCCACTTCTCCCTATATATTCATAGGCGATCATGACTCTCCACTTCTCCCTATATATTCATAGGCGATCATGACTCTCCACCTCCCTATATATTCATAGGCGATCATGACTCTCCACTTCTCCCTATATATTCATAGGCGATCATGACCTTCCACTTCTCCTTATATATTCATAGGCGATCATGACTCTCCACTTCTCCCTATATATTCATAGGCGATCATGACTCTCCACTTCTCCTTATATATTCATAGGCGATCATGACTCTCCAATTCTCCCTATATATTCATAGGCGATCATGACCCTCTACTTCTCCCTATATATTCATAGGCGATCATGACTCTCCACTTCTCCCTATATATTCATAGGCGATCATGACCCTCCACTTCTCCCTATATATTCATAGGCGATCATGACTCTCCACTTCTCCCTATATATTCATAGGCGATCATGACTCTCCACTTCTCCCTATATATTCATAGGCGATCATGACCCTCCACTTCTCCTTATATATTCATAGGCGATCATGACTCTCCACTTCTCCCTATATATTCATAGGCGATCATGACCCTCTACTTCTCCCTATATATTCATAGGCGATCATGACCCTCTACTTCTCCCTATATATTCATAGGCGATCATGACTCTCCACTTCTCCCTATATATTCATAGGCGATCATGACTCTCCACTTCTCCCTATATATTCATAGGCGATCATGACCCTCTACTTCTCCCTATATATTCATAGGCGATCATGACTATCCACTTCTCCCTATATATTCATAGGCGATCATGACCCTCTACTTCTCCCTATATATTCATAGGCGATCATGACTCTCCACTTCTCCCTATATATTCATAGGCGATCATGACTCTCCACTTCTCCCTATATATTCATAGGCGATCATGACTATCCACTTCTCCCTATATATTCATAGGCGATCATGACTCTCCACTTCTCCCTATATATTCATAGGCGATCATGACTCTCCACTTCTCCCCATCCATTTCTGCTCGTAATATTCATTCTCCTGTTATTCCACTCAGTCCCCGCTCCGCTATCCATCTGTTCAATTCCATCAGGTATGTCGTGCCCTACTTTTCCTTGTCTCTCTTCCCCTCTCTCCATCTTATGAGCATCAAGTTCTCCAAACCCTCTTTCCTCATTACATGTCCCAAAAACTTTAACTGTCTTTTCCTGGTGTTAAGTATCAGTTTGCTTTTTGTGTTCATCCTCTCCAAAACCTCATCATTACTTGTGTGCTCTGTCCATGGTCTCCTCAGCATAAACCCAAACTACCTAAAATTTAACCCTGGAACACTAACCATCAATTAAAGTTACACCACTACTAACCATGGGTATATCATACACGATTTTGAAAATATCAAAAATATATTAAATATAAATCTTCATTTGAAATATTTTACATGCAGGAACTCCAAAATTTGTACTTTGAGTTAACATTAACAGGAACTGAAAAACATTATTTAGGTAAGAAAATCAGATGCTGAAAATTTAATTAAATTGTAATTAAAATGGCGTCATTTTCGCTGGGTGCTATATACCTATGGTTAGTTTTCTCGGGTTAAGAAAATATTGGAATATTTAAAATCATTTATCTTGGATTTAAATAAATTTAAAGATTAAAAGGGGGTTTACGTTGTATTCGTCAGATAATTTTCAACAATTATTGCCTCCTTAGATAAGTTTTTAACTTAGAGAGAGAGACACAGAGAGAGAGAGCTATGATCGCCTTCGTCAGATAATTTTCAACAATTATTGCCTCCTTAGATAAGTTATGCGCTTAGAGAGAGAGAGAGAGAGAGAGAGAGAGAGAGAGAGCTATGATCGCCTTCGTCAGATAATCTTCAACAATTATTGCCTCCTTAGATAAGTTTTTTTTTAACTTAGAGAGAGAGAGAGAGCCATGATCGCCTTCGTCAGATAATTTTCAACAATTATTGCCTCCTTAGATAAGTTATGAGCTTAGAGCGAGAGAGCCATGATCGCCTAGGTTCTGACACGGTACCTAGAAGATACCTAAAGACCTGACTGTCACAGCGCGAAAAAAAATATATTTCAGGTAGTAACTACCCAGGTGTTGGGTATCAGGATCTTAAAAGACCTCATAATAGCTCCGACGGTGATTTCCTTCTGGCTTTAAACCTCTTTGGCCATGATATCTTTGCTCAAAATTCCCGCGTTTCTTGTGATATTAAACAAGTTTCTCTTGCGAGCCGACTTCATAATAGTCACAATGCAGGTGCCTGCGCACAGGATGAAATAAAGTGGAGGTCAGGGTTATAAGTAACGAGCGGGAAAGAAGCACGCTCACTACCGTGAGACATTCAGTCCGATGTCTACGTGATTTTTGGCTTTCAACTCATTTGTTTATAACACCCCCCCCTGAAAAATGATACGCGGTAAATGACAGCACAGGTGTTAAATTCCTCTGCGACAATCCTCTTTCTTATCGGGATATTTTATTTTTATTTTTTTTTTTTTTATAAATATCCAAAAACCTTATTACGGCAATACTACTGATTTCCTCTTTTTCTTTTTTCCCCTTTTTGTAAAACGAAGAGAAAGCTGGGCAAAAGCTAAATAATAATAATAATAATATTCACCTGTTCTTAGAAGTTCGACCAAAGAATAATTTGTGAAACCAATGTCATAAAGTGCTTGCGAAAAAAGAAAGTTAAAAAAATGATGTGCTGCAGCTGTGACAGCTGTGGGTGTATCTAGAACAAGACAGCGTCACGGAGCCCATCCTTCTTCAGGCTGCCTTTTTTTAAATTCAGAGTTGTTCTTTTTATAGCTGTTGCCAAGTAAGGCTAGAGAAGCTAGTCTGTCCTGCTATTTCTCGAATAGCTTGGGGTAGAAGAGATCGATTTATTCCTTTTCTAAAGGCATTTGTACGAACGTGAACGCAACAGACCAACCCGGAATTTGAACACAGCTCGTTTACTTCACTTTCAGCGCCGATATCCGACACACTACCCGTACAACATGTAATAAAATAATGCGTTAACAATATATTAAGTTAAACGAACTTAATAATAATAATAATAATAATAATAATATCAGGCAAATATCATGCATAATAGTGTGGACGCAAAATGCAAGTTCTGTGACAAATACCAGAAAACAATTGACCATCCAACCTCAGGATGTTCTGTACTTGCCCCAAATGAATATAAAAACTGTCACGATAGAGTGAGACACTATTTACACTGGACAATGTGCAAACACTTTGGAAATTATGTAAACAAACATTGGTATGAACATCACCCAGTACCGGTTACAGAAATAGACGTCACCATTCTATGGGATTATACCATGTACACAGACAGGTAAAGAGAGGCAAATAGGCCGGACATTATTGTCAAAAACCGAAAAAAAAAAAAAGAAAAATCTTGACTACTAATGGCTTGTCCAGCGGATTGTAACATAGCAACCAAGCAACCAAAAACTATCAAAATATAAAGACCTGCCCAATTTTTTCGTACGAGGTAAAGAGGACAGGAAAGATGCGAAAACAAAAAGAGAAATCAAAAAAAGAAGAATGAGAACGACACAGAGGAAATAAAAAACAAAGAGAGTAAACAAGAAAGAAAGAAACAAACAAACAAACAAACAAACAAGAGGAAAGAGCCAATGAAAAACGGCTCAAGAAGAAATAGACCTCAAATTTAGGCAGGAAGTAAAGTATAAGCATATACAGACATGTGTCACGCGACATCTTTCCCCTTTTTATGATTTCTCTTTTTGTTTTCTCATTTTTCCTATTCTCTTTACATCCTACGAAAGATTTTGCCAATAAAAGGAAGTGAATTTTCATAAATTTTCTTTTAAAAAATACCGTTTATTATCATCATTGTTCTTTCAATGTCGAAACATAATGTACAATTTTGTAGTAGATTGTAGTCTGTACAAACATATTCTAAAATATTGTATTCTATAGTATAGTATAGTATAGGATAGGATAGGATAGATAGATAGATAGATAGATAGATAGATAGATAGATAGATAGATAGATGTGAGTTTGTAACCTAGGTTTCACGCTCTTGCGATCGTCAGACAAACTGATTAATTTTTTAACAAATTGGCTATATGCAGGGCTGCATATATTCCTGTATTTTTTGTGGAAGTGGGGGGGGGGGGGGAATCTGTCGTCATGACAGACGCAGACATATATAGATATTTGTACACCCATTGACGTGCACAAACACACACACACACGCGGGGCTCACACAAACATATATGCGAATCGTGCGGGGCTCGGCATATATATGTATATGTGTACCGTTGCGCACGTATATATATATATAGAGAGAGAGACAGAGAGACAGAGACAGAGACACACAGAGAGAGAGAGAGAGGTTGGCAGAGAATTAAATTGTCTCACTTAGCTGAGCAGTGTTATTTCATTTATGCCAACTTCGAAGTTTTTTGAAAGCATTATTGTGTTGTATTCACTTTTCAGGACGCTTTTTCAGAAAAAAAAAAACCTTTCTTCTCACTTTACTTTTCTACGTTCAGTAGGAGATCTTGAAATTTTCTTTCCGTGTCTGCTATCAGCACTGTGTCATCTGTATATCGTATATTGTTAAGATCGTAGCCGCTAATGAAGAATCCTGGTAGAATTCTCAGAATCACATTGCTGCATATGTTGAATGTATAACCGGAGAGAAGACAGATACTTGTCTTACATCCTTTTCTACTCGGCTTAAAAATAAATGTAAAAAAATGTAAGTTGGTTGTTCATCAATTGGCTTTCTTTGGTCATACCAGCAGTCGGCAACCCCCGGAAGAGTGATTTTTTCCGGCTCGCCTCTTTACTCTGGACACGATATAAATATAGATAAACCAAACCAAAGTGACAGTTGATCGTCTCAATATATTGCGTCGAAATTTTTAAAAAAATATTTCTTTTTACCTGGAGACTGTGTCCTAATTATAATTATTTTATTTGTAGGGATCGCCAAAATTAGCGTAAGGCCTCACTTTCACTTTTTCTGTAAAATTGCTTTCGTGAGAGGGGACTTTTAAATGAATATAAAATACCGTTTTCAACCGATTTTAATGGATTTTTTTTCAATATTGATTTAGGAAACACTAGCAGTATAGTTACTCGGGTGTAATGAAAGCTTTAAAATTAATCCATGATCCTGGAACTCAGACTCTTTAAACGTTGGCACGAAAGACTAAAAAGCAATAATTGTTTCCAGTTAAAGCAAAACCGTAGACTGAAAGAAAAATTAATGGATGTTAGTAAAATTTTGATTTCCTGGTATCGAAAATCGATAATCGAAAAAATCGGGTTATAGAAGGAGTGGTCCGATTTTAATCAAATTTAATACACTCATAGACAAAGACATAAGAAACGATATTCAGAAGTTTCAAGGTTGCAGTTCTTACAATAGTGCAGAAAATCGATAATATATATATATATATATATATATATATATATATATATATAAAGCAAGATAGTTTGTGTGTGTGTGTGTGTGTGTGTGTGCGTGTGTGTGTGTGTGTCTGTTTATTTGCCTGTATGTCTGTATTTTTTTTTTCAGCCCTTTTATTTTAATTTTTGCTTCGGGTTTGGCTCTAAGTAGGTATAATTGTAGTTCTTAGTCTCAGCCATGATACCATTTACTCAGAGGACTTATTTAGCCTTCAAAATTCAGTTTACGACAAAAAAAAACTTATTTGATATCGATACCAGGAAATCAAAATTTGACTTACATCCATTCATTTTTCTTTCAATCTACGGTTTCGCTTTAACTGGAAACAACTATTGCTTTTTAGTCTTTCGTGCCAACGTTTAAAGAGTCTGAGCTCCAGGATCATGGATTAGTTTTAAAGCTTTCATTACACCCGAGCAACGCCGGGCTATACTGCTAGTATATATATATATATATATATATATATATATATATATATATATATATATATGATAAAATCGTTTTTCATTTGATGTCACAATTTTATGTAATATTTGCAAACACAGACAAATGTTTTATGCAAACACACACACACAAACAAACATTGAGTTTTATATATTAGATTATCACTGTCGTCAGGTAAGAATTCTTCGGAAATATCTAACTTGGAGCCGATAAATATGTGAAACAAAAAAGAACCTTTGAAATAAACATTCCAGGTGTGTTTCTTTCGACGATAAACTATTAGACTGAAGGTCAATGTGTCTGTTGGTTCTTTCTACCCAGGTGCGAATGTCGGGTAAAGGTAAATAACAATTCACATAAATAAAGTGAATTAAAATTGGATACAGGTGTGTCAGGTATCTTGATTTTTACCTGTTCTGTCGAAGTCAACGAGCGATAAGCAGCAGAAGGTAATTTCGTAATGCAAATCAGAAAATTCATGACTTTGTTATTTAGAATGTTTAAAATGTTCGGAAGCTCACTTATCTATCGGCCATTGCAACGCCTATCGAATTACAACGGGCTATTTCCCTGAATAGGAAAAAATCTCCAAATGATGTGGGCTTAACGTTTGTTAATGTTATTGTTTACGCATGTGACCGCGCGATTGGCGTGGTGGTTGGCATCGTTAGAAATGAATTCTGCAGGCAGATTTCGAATTCCAGGAAAGGCTGTTATATTCATTTCGCTCTAATACATTTGGAAAAAGGCAAAAATAACAAAACATCTCTCTCTCTCTCTCTCTCTCTCTCTCTCTCTCTCTCTCTCTCTCTCTAAGAAACAACTTCATAGCATGTTTTCAATCATTTCACCTTAAGCAAAGTGATAAAGCCCCCAGGCAAACAGACAGCTCTCTCTCTCTCTCTCTCTCTCTCTCTCTCTCTCTCTCTCTCTCTCTCTCTCTCTCTCTCTCTCTCTCTCTCAAGAAACAACTTCATAGCATGTTTTCAATCATTTCACCTTAAGCAAAGTGATAAAGCCCCCAGGCAAACAGACAGCTCTCTCTCTCTCTCTCTCTCTCTCTCTCTCTCTCTCTCTCTCTCTCTCTCTCTCTCTCTCTCTCTCTCTCTCTCTCTCTCAAGAAACAACTTCATAGCATGTTTTCAATCATTTCCCCTTAAACAAAGTGATAAAGCCCCCAGGCAAACAGACATCTCTCTCTCTCTCTCTCTCTCTCTCTCTCTCTCTCTCTCTCTCAAGAAACAACTTCATAGCATGTTTTCAATCATTTCACCTTAAGCAAAGTGATAAGGCCCCCAGGCAAACAGACAGCTCTCTCTCTCTCTCTTTCTCTCTCTCTCTCTCTCTCTCTCTCTCTCTCTCTCTCTCTCAAGAAACAACTTCATAGCATGTTTTCAATCATTTCCCCTTAAGCAAAGTGATAAAGCCCCCAGGCAAACAGACAGCTCTCTCTCTCTCTCTCTCTCTCTCTCTCTCTCTCTCTCTCTCTCTCTCTCTTTGTTTAGCAATGTAGAAAAGGAAAAACACCTAATTTAGAATTAAAAAGATGACAACAAAGAAACAACTTCACTAGCCTGTTTTCAATCAGTTCACTCTAAGCAAGCCTATAATACCACTAAGACACAAGTGATTTCTGAGAGTGAAAGAAATTGAGAAATTTTATTGGACAGGACTATATTTCAGACTGAATTTAAATGAGTTTTTTCATTATCAGTAAAAACGCTAAAATCGTTAATCTTGACAAATCTATCAACACAACGTAATCATCTTTATTAAGACATCTTTCAAGTATGAAATATACGTTTCTGAAGCTTTATTTGAGAGAGATTAGCTGAGTTAAAGTTTAATTTATCCGATTTGAAACAAATAGTGACAACTTTATTGATAGACTTATGTAAATTGTGATGATTCAGTGCAATTGTGATGATTCAGTGCACTCTAGCTGGAGGTCCTGTTTGACAAAAGAAAATTGATGATTTAAATTTTCCAAAGACTTGTCTTTATAACTAATATGAGAATTAATTGTCCCAAAAGAATTTCTCGAAATTTCATGAAATGAAATAAGTAGGAGATAACAGATATAAAAAATATATATATATTTTACAAAGATTTTCTAAACAAGAAACATTTCAAAAATAATTTCATTTATTTGTGAATACTTTCTGTATGAAGCTTTAAATTCTAAAAGTATAACCCGGATATAAGATACCCGGATATAAGAGAGGTTGTATCTGGTCCCAAATTAGAGCCTGTGGTAATGTATATAAAATAGAAAAACCCGGATATAAGAGAAACCCGGATATATCAGTATATATTTGTACCGATTAGGTGATATTCTTATAAAGTAAAAACGGTATTTACTAATCAAAAATGGAAAAGATTACTTAATTCATCGACCCAAATATTTATATTTTTTTTGTATGTGTGTGCATAAAAATGCCGATTTCTGTAATACGGGTTTTCAAATACGGTATTTTTAGAAAATATCATCATCATTTACCCATCACACCCAGATGGTGCATAGGGCAGCAACTTTTTGTTGCTGTTTCTGTAACAAACTGTTTTTTTACAGGGCAGGGTTGTTAGCCCTGCACCTCAAACCCCAAACCCCAAACCTGGAGGAGCCGTGTACCATTCTTGGTCCTTACGTTTACAGCACCTGGTATCCCCAAATGGTCACCCACTTAAGTACTGACCAGGCTCGGTGTTGCTTAACTTCCGTGATCGAATGGGAACCGGTGCATTCAACACGATATAGCCGCAAACGCATCAGAGAACATAAGTGGTAGTTATAGTAAATTTTAAGTCAAAGTACCTAAAATTCAATAAAAGCATTCTTCTTCTTCTTCTTCTTCTTCTTCTTCTTCTTCTTCTATGTGCCCTGTCCTTTCAGGACGTAGGCGATCATGGCTTTCCACGTCTTCCTATCCCTGGTGGCTCTTAGCTTCTCCTGTTCCACCACGCAACCCTCGTTCCATCATCCAATTGATTAGGTCCTTCAAATATGTTATCCTCTGCTTTCCCCTGTCGCTTTGATCTAGTCTGTTAGTATCAGGTTCTCCAAGCCATTTTTTCCTCATTGCATGTCCCAGGAACTTCAGCTGTCTCTTCCTTATGCTCAGTATTAATTTCCTTTTTGTTTCCATCATTTTCCAGACTTCATCATTGCTCACATGCTCGATCAATGATATTCGCAGCATTCTTCTGTAGAACCACATTTCAGTTGCTTCAAGTTTTTCCTTCATCTTTGATGATTTGCCAGCATTCACTGCCATATTGAAGAACGGACAACACATAGCAATCCAATCTCTTCCTTGTTTCTAGCGAAATTGTCCTGTTTCTTAATACTTTACTCAACTTCTGGAATGCTTCCTTCGCCATGCCAATTCGCCTTTGGATCTCTGTGTCGCACTTTCCGTCTCCTGTTATAACACATCCCAGGTATTTAAATTTTTGTACCTGCTTGATTTTAGTATCACCGACCTATTGGGCTGCCTTTTTTTACTGATGACCATGCATTTGGTTTTCTTGCAGTTTATTTGTCCTTTATATTTCCCTAAATTTGAAAGATTACTGGGTAGTTAATTATATGTAAAACGCACTCACGTTATATTCCACAAGTAACTTTTACAGATATATCTCCATTAAAAAAAAATGGATAAACTTTCGGCTGTTAACGAAGCTGTCAACGCCCTAAACACCTACTGTATTGTTTAAAGGGCACGTCTGCGATATTTCGAACTAACAATAATATCTTATTAGTTCGCAATTCTTTGAAATGCTGCGGCATTATAACGACTGTAAGGCGAATGAGATGTGTAATTGCAATGTCAATACTGTCTTCTTGATTCTTCTCATTTTATTGTTCTCTCTCCTTAATTGTTTTCTTCTTTTCATATTATTATAAGTCCTATGTTAACAGTTTCTTCTCTCGCTTGTAGAACTCCCTTCCGGCTTTTTGCTTCCCAGTCAACTTTGATCTTCAAAATCTAAATGCAAAGTCAGTCGTTATTTACTCTCTTCTGATTCATCTTCTTTTATTGTTCTCTTTCCTTTATTATGTTTTCTTCTTCTCATATTATTATAAGTCATATGCCAAGAGTTTTTTCTCTTGCTTGTAGAACTCTCTTCTGGAATCTTGCTTTCCACTGAACTTTGATCTTCAAAAATCTAAATGCAATGTCAATCATTATTTACTGTCTTCTTGATTTCTCTTCTTTTATTGTTCTCTCTCAAGTATGTTTTCTTCCTCTCATATTATTATAAATCCTATGCTAACTGTTTCTTCTTTCACTTGTGGAACTCTCTTCCGGCTTTTTACTTCCCAGTCAGCTTTGATCTTCAAAAATTTAAATTCAATGTCAGTCGTTATTTATTGTCTTCTTGATTCCTATTTTTTCATTCTTTTCTCTCTTTAATTATGTTTTATTCGTCTCATATTATTATAAATCCTATGCTAATAGTTTCTTCTCTCGCTTATGGAACTCTCTTCTGGAATCTTGCTTTCCTGCTAACTTTGATCTTCAAAAGTTTAAATGCAATGTCAATCGTTATTTACTGTCTTCTTGATTCCTGTCCTTTTATTGTTCTCTCTCCTTAATTATGTTTTCTTTTTCTCATATTATTATAAGTCCTATGCTAACTGTTTCTTCTCTAGCTTGTGAAACTCTCTTCCGGCTTCTTGCTACCCAGTCAAATTTGATCTTCAAATCTTTAAATGCAATGTCAATCATCATTTACTGTCGTCTGATCCTTGTTTTTTTTATTGTTCTCTCTTCTTAATAGAAGTCTTTCTCATGTTGCTTTAAATGCCAATAAGATGAGAAGTTTCGTCCTAAAACATTGCAGACAAAACAAATGACATTTCGAAATATGAAGGAGGGCGAAAAAGTTTGAAATAGCGTTTTATTTCAAAGGTACAGACAATACTATTTAATTTAATCGGGAAAAAAACGAACGATACCGTATAAAAAAGGGGGTTGGGGAATAGACAAGAAGAGAGGATAATGACAACAGAGGAAAAAAACGAAAATATACGACATCCGTTTCGGTGAGGAATTAGAACATGCGTATTTTTTATCAGCCTTGGAGTGGCCTTTGCAGTACTTCGGGACTTTTCTAGTGTGTATGAGAGAGAGAGAGTGTGTGTGTGTGTGTGTGAGAGAGAGAGAGAGAGAGAGAGAGAGAGAGAGAGAGAGCAGAGAATGTTGATCCTCTGGGAATAACAACAACGCTCTCTATCTCTTCTCTTTCCGGTTCTGTTTTAAAGACGGTCGGTAAATTTCCGAGACAAACGACAATCAAAGCTGAACCCTAACAAAGAGCGCTATAAACAGCAATGTGGCTGGCGTCCCCAAAGACAATGCGCATGATGGTGAATTCAGAACGAGGCTCTTTATTTACCTTGGCTCGATTTGTCTTACCTGAGCCGACATCAAAGCTTTTGAACGTGCCAAAATGAAACTAGAAAAAAGTGTTTTTTCTTCTTTTTTTTTTCTTCATTAAGACAAAGAAAACCATGAGCGACTCATATGATACATCTACTAACTGACCAATCAAAAAGCTTCGTTTCGAAGTCACATACCCAACGCCTTCTTTCGAAAAAGAAAAAAAACTGTCAAAAAAAGATTGGACGAAGACTCATTAAAAGAAACAGTTAGCTGATCATGGTTCTCTACATCTTCCTTTCCTTATTGTTCTTTTCCAATCTCTTGCTCTGCATTTTACACTAGGTCGTTGTTCTTCCTAAATGTTTTGTGTGCCTTCAAGACATGGCTGATCATAGCTCTCCAAATTTTTCTAATCTATGTAGTTCATAGCAAAGATTGTCTTTTTTATCTCACCTAATCCCTGTTCTGTCAACCATTTACACAAGCTCGTTCTTCCTATGTGTGCTGTGTGCCTTCAAGACACTGGCGATCATAGCTCTCCAAACTTCCTCATCTTTATAGCTTTTAGCATCTTTTTACTATCCCTTCTAATACCTGTTCTGCCAAACATTTACAGAAATTCGTTCTTCTTCTTCTTCTATTATCCGTGTTCCTTAAAAACATGAGCGATCATCGCTCTCCACATCTTCCTATCTTTTGTAGCTCTTAGAAAAGATTGACTTTTTATTCTCTATCATAATCTCGGTTACAAAAATAATTTGCACAAGGCCGTTATTCTTCTTCTATGTATCACCGTGTCTCTTTCTTGATCTTGATGATCATGACTCTCCATAACTTCCTATCTTTTATAGCTCTTTACGATCAAATTACTATGGACACGTTGCACCTGCTGGATGTATAAATGTGGATTTAATTTTTCACTGCGTTTTAAGAACTTTAAATAAAAAATACCTCGATGATCCCATCATACGCCCAACATTAACTTACTTCCATAGAGCTCAGCTTTTGGGGGTTGAGTTTTAGAGTCAATCCTTGTCAGTGCACTGACTTTTGTGTAGAAACTTCCGAAGTGATATGTAAGCTTTAAAATGTAGTTTTAAAAATGTAAAGTTTATTGAAGCTTTGACTTTAGTTATAATTTCAAGCTAATAGATTACGTTTAATTTTTTTTTTTTAATCATTTCACCCCGAGCAAGGCGGAAACGCCACTGATGTGCAGGGGGTTACATAAATGTAAAAAGATTAATTAGTAAAGAGTGAGGAGTACAAACTAGTTAGAAAGGAGCAATAGAAAGCTGAGAAAGCAGGTGCGATGACAGATACATAGGTGGAGAGAAAGGGAAGGTTATACAGGGGTGGGGAGAGAGCTAGAGTCCAGTGGTTAGTAGATGAGTATTAACTTTACATTTAAATTTCTGGAGGTTGTAGCCGTCAGGAAAGCAAGAATACGGGAGCGAGTTCCACAGGCGGGAAGTGCGAGAGAAGAAGCTGCAGGAGTAGAATTTGGCTAACCTGACTGTGAATGGGTGGGACCCAGTTGTCAGTCTGGTTGCACGAGTAAACACCTGTTGAGGAGGCATCAGTGACTTAAGTTCGTCTGAGCAGAAGCCATGTAAGTATTTATAGAACAGACAAAGGGAGGCCACATTTCGACGATGAGGAAGTGGCTGCAGTCGAGCCGCCAGATCAGTACCTATCATATTACAGACTCTCCTTTGGAGCCTGTCAAGAACACTGAGGAGAACGGCAGGGACACCTGACCATAAATGGCAGCAGTACTCCATGCACGGACGGATGGTTGACTTGTATATATGCAGGATGGATTCAGGTGGAAAAAACATCCTGGATCGACATAGTGACCCAACCTTCTTAGCAGTAGATTTTGCTATGGATTCAATATAGTGGTTCCATTTGAGGTCTGAGGACAGGGTAAGTCCGAGGAGGCGTAGTGTATTACTCTCCGGGAGAATCGCTTGGTCCATGCTTATGGGAGGCAGGAGAGGTTGCCTGTAATGGTTGACAGACAACAGCTTGGTCTTAGATGAATTGAAGTTGACAAGCCACTTCTTGCCCCAGTTCACCACAGAGTGTAGATCCCGTTCAAGGTCAGCAGCGAGATTATGTCTGTCCGCCACGACAGGTTTCTTACTGGTGCGGGAGTATATTGTAGTGTCATCTGCGTAGATGCCTACTTGGGACTTGATCTCATCTGGGAGGTCGTTGATGAAAATAAGGAAGAGCGTCGGGCCCAGGATAGAGCCCTGTGGGACACCAGCATTCGTGATGTAGGACGAAGAGGCACGTCCATTCAGAACGACCTTCATTTTGCGGTTATTTAAGAAAGATTGGATTAGGTCAAGCAGGCGACAGGTAATACCATAACCGCGTGGTTTGCATAGGAGGCCAGAGTGCCAAACCCTGTCGAAAGCCTTGGAGAAGCAACCGCGCGAGCCTCGTCAGACTCATCAAGGGTTCCAATATGTAAAATTCTTATTTCAAACTGAATTTAAATAAGTTTTTTTTTCATTATCACTAAAACGCTAAAATCTTTCATATTGACAGGTCTGTCAGCACAACGTAGTTAACTTAACTAAAACATCTCTCAAAAATAAAATATGCCTCACTGAAATTTTATTTGAGGAAGATTAGCTGATTTCAAGTTTAATTAATCCGATTTGAAACAAATAATGCCATCTTTATCGATAGACTTATATCTGGGACCTTATACTAAGAGGAACAAAATTATAACGATTCAGAGCAGATCTACTCTAACTGGACGATCATGTACATGGAAAATCCAACGAAGAGAAACTAAAGGTCAAATTGACTACATAACAGACCCTTGAACGACCCGAACCTGCAGAGAAAATATATGGACAGTGTAAAAAGAAAGATATGAGGGATAATTTGAAAACGGAAACACCTAACACCTAAATGGGTCATACTAAGAGAAGCTTTACGGACATCATCAAACGACATCATCTCAAAGGTAAATGGACATTAAAGGAAAAACGAGTAAATCACAAATGATATTCTTTACATGATGCAAAGGAGACAGAAAACAATGCCAAGATATGGAACGGAATACAGAAACCTACATAAGGAAAAAATACAGACAAGATGAAGAAGAATGGCTCAAAATATCTACAGAAATACAGAGACGGTGTATCACAAAGGAGATAAGCATAGAAAAGGAGAAAACTAGCAGGGCAAAAAACATGCTTATCAACAGGATGCATAAAATCCAAGAACGGAACGCTCAGATTAAAGAAAATGAAATCCGTCTCTTCCCTCCAGTTATGGGTTAAATAACAGGATAGATTGGGTTCTGTAGCCTTGGGTGGCAACCAGTCTACCGCAGAAAGTAACGGCAAATTACTGCGGGATAATCTTCTGCCCAGTCAGTCATGTCTTGAAAGAGTCATGATCGCCCAAGAGTGTACCACGTATGGCACGTATGACTGCCTTTCTACGATGACAGAGATCAACCAGCAATACACAGAAATACTGACGGGCCCAAAATATTACAAAAAAGGAAGTGGAAACTGCACTGGCCAAATTGAAAAGAAAGAAAGCGGCAGGACCAGACGGTATTGTAATAGAGATGATGGTGACCTTAGAAGATTTCGGTCTAGACAGAATTACAGAAATAATAAATGAAATCTAGAACTGTGGCGATATACCAGAAAACCTAAGCAGATTGATTTTCATAACACTGCTTAAGAAACCAGGGGCAAACGAATGTAAACTCCACCGAATAATCAACTTAATAAACCACATAACAAAACTTATCATCCGGATTCTGATGACTAGAGTGCGCAGGAGAATCAAGCCAGAGATCGAATAGAAAAAAAAACAATGCGGGTTTGCCAAAGACACCGCAACAAGGAACGCAATATCTATGGTAAGAATGTTCTCAGAAAGAGCAATACAAATGCAGAAGAACCTGTACCTGTATTTTATAGACTACGCAAAGGCGTTCAACAAAGTACGCCACAAAGATATGTTAGAGGTTCTCAGTAACCTTGACATATTCGGGAAAGACATTAGAATAATTAAGAACCTAGACTGGCAGTAAACCGCCTGCATACGGACATGAAATGAGTTTAGCAAGTATAAGGGGTGTAAGACAAGGGGGTGTCGTCTCACAGGATTTCAGTCAGTTTAGTGCCATACGTGATACAAGCTTGGGCGGTCATGTCTCGAAAGACTGAGTGGGCAGAAGATTATCCTGCAGTAGGTTGCCATTACTTTCTGCGGTAAACTGGTTGCCAGTCAAGGCTATAGAACCCAATCTGTCCTGTTATTTAGCCCATAACATAACATAAAGGGACGAATTAATACCTTTCCCAAGGGTATTTGCTCGTAAGTGAATACAAGGAATTCAACTGGAATTTGAACTCGGCTTCTCGATTTCTCGTTCCGAGCCGATATCCACTGCACCACAACGCACAGCGTAGGATTTATTCAACCTATACAGCGAGGCAATTCTGAAAGAACTAGAAGTCCCGTCAGGATTCTTCATTGGCAGCCACAATGTTAACAATATAAGATATTCAGATGACACAGTACTAAGAGCACATACGGAAAGGAAATTAAAAGACCCCCTATTGAAAGTAGCAAAGCGAAGCGAGAAGAAAAAGTAAACATAAACTACAAGAAGACTGAATGCATCAACAAAACGGAGAGCCCCAAATACCAACTACAGGTCGGGGATACTAAAATCGAGCAGCTACAGAAATTTAAATACCTGGGAAGTTTGTTTTTTTTATCATATCACCCCAAGCAAGGCGATAACGCCACTGATGCATAAGAGTAAAAAGATTGGAAAAGAGAAAGCCGGAAACCACATCCTAAACAGGGAACAAGGGATGAGCCTCTTCATCTGTTCAATAGACTCGGGTGGAGTGTGAACCGGGCGATAGTTTAGTCTATCTACTTCAATTGAAAAAAAAAAGTAAAAGGATTGGAAAAGTGAAAGCCGGAAACCACATCCTAAACAGGGAACAAGGGATGAGCCTCTTCACCTGTTCAATAGACTCCGTGTGGTATGAACCGGGCGATAGTTTAGTCTATCTACTTCAATTGAAAAAAAAAAAGTAAAAAGATTGGAAAAGAGAAAGCCGAAAACCACATCCTAACCAGGGAACAAGGGATGAGCCTCTTAACCTGTTCAATAGACGTGAGTGGAGTATGAACCGGCGATAGTTTAGTCTATCTACTCCAATTGAAAAAAATAAAAATAAAAAAAAGTAAAAAGATTGGAAAAGTGAAAGCCGGAAACCACATCCTAAACAGGGAACAAGGGATGAGCCTCTTCACCTGTTCAATAGACTCGGGTGGAGTGTGAACCGGGCGATAGTTTAGTCTGTCTACTTCAATTGAAAAAAAAAAGTAAAAAGATTGGAAAAGAGAAAGCCGGAAACCACATCCTAAACAGGGAACAACGGATGAGCCTCTTCACCTGTTCAATAGACGTGGGTGGAGTGTGAACCGGGCGATAGTTTAGTCTATCTATTCCAATTGAAAAAAAAAAGTAAAAAGATTGGAAAAGAGAAAGCCGGAAACCACATCCTAAACAGGGAACAAAAGGATGAGCCTCTTCACCTGTTCAATAGACGTGGGTGGAGTGTGGACCGGGCAATAGTTTAGTCTATCTACTCCAATTGAAAAAAAAAAAAAGCAAAATGATTGGAAAAAAGAAAGCCGGAAACCATATCCTAAACAGGGACCAAGGGATGAGCCTCTTCACCCGTTCAATAGACGTGGGTGGAGTGTAAATGTTCTAAAAGAGGACGGAACGTGCGACATTGAGATCCAATGACGTATTGGCATGGCCAAAGATGCATTCTAAAATCTAAGCAGAGTATGGAGACACAGGAAAATTTCGTTGGAAACAAAGAAAAGAGTACAGATCTGTTACGTGATATCTGTCCCATCCTCTATGGCAGCGAATACTAGACAATCTCCTCAAAGATGAAGGAGAGACTCGAAGCAACAAAAATGTGATTCTACAGAAGCATGGTGAGGATGCCATGCCGTTGAGGTTTTGAAAAGAATGGAAACAAAACGGAAACTGGTGCTAAATATCAGGAAGAGATAGTTGAAGTTTCTGGGACACGTAATAAGAAAGAAGAGCTTGGAAAATCTGATATTCACAGGGTGGATAGAGTGAAAGAGAGACAGAGAAAAACAGGGTTTGACATACTTGATTGTTGGATGGCAGAGCAGGATTTGGGAGGAATAACAAAATATATTAAGAGCTACGAAGGACAAAAACATATGGAGGGCCATGATCGCCTACGTCCTGAAGAGACACGGCAAATAAAAGAAAAATAGTGTAATAGGTATTCAGAGAAACTAAGCAAGCAAAGGTGTGGTCGGGCTGGAGCCTAGATATGAGGGTCAAAATATTATACACTTTTCCTTCCCTTTAAAAAATTACACGTTTTATGATTGCACCCTATATCGAAATGCACTTAAATTGCACATATGTGCCTCTACTGGTCCGCATAAGATTGTCCCGCATGAAGCCGGTCCGTCGCAGAAAAACAAAAAAAGTTGAAGACTACTGCACAAGATTACCAGAGCTTCACATCTAATCTCTCTTCTGGCCACGCTCTAACAACGCAGTAGTGGATAGAGGGTAAAGTGGCTGGTCACATTCAATGCTTCGAAAACCAAATTAATGACATTCAATCATCACCAAGCGGACCCAGTATTTTCAGCGTCTATTCAACTCAGACCTCATATGTTCATACGATCTATCGCTAAAGATGCTGAACAAATTGTCCGCCCTTTACCACCCCGGTAAGTATCTGACTCCTGCTATCATCTACATTTACAAGAAAGTAGTACTTATGCCAACGTCTATTGAACAGGTTAAGAAGCTCACCCTTGTTCCCTGTTTAGGATGTGGTTTCCGGCTTTCTCTTTTCTAATTTTCTCACTTTGTTTTTTTTTTTTTTCAATTGGAGTAGATAGATCTATCTATCGCCCGGTTCACACTCCACCCATGTCTATTGAACAGGTTAAGAGGCTCATCCCTTGTTCCCTGTTTAGGATGTGGTTTCCGGCTTTCTCTTTTCTAATCTTCTCACTTTGTTTTGTTTTTTTTTCAATTGGAGTAGATAGATCCATCTATCGCCCGGTTCACACTCCACCCACGTCTATTGAACAGGTTAAGAGGCTCATCCCTTGTTCCCTGTTTAGGATGTGGTTTCCGGTTTTCTCTTTTCCAATCTTTTCACTATTATGTAGCCCCCTGCCCATCAGTGGCGTTACCGCCTTACTCGGGGTGATACAATTAAAAAATATATATAAAGACTGGAGCTATACAGTCTTCACAGTCCAAAAACGTCTTCGCGTAATTGTGGATGACGAATTATTTCCCGCCATGCAATTCCTTTGTCACAGACGAAATGTCGGAAGTCTCTTCCCACCAGTTCTAACCTTGACGGCTAAGACACGTCATGTCCTACGCATTGTAGCGAACCACCCTCATTCCCTTCGTAGTCCATTGTTGAGATTTAAGTTCAACTGAAAAGTCTTCTTTCCACGAACCTCTGCTTTGTGTAACCGACTCACAAGAGAATACTTACTCGACCCCTACAATCTTAAACTGTTTAAGGAAAATTTTTAGACTAACTACTTTACTTTCCGGATGTGCGTTGTGGTGCTGTGGATATCGGCTCGGACTGAGAAATCGGGGAGCCGAGATCGAATCCCAGTTGAATTCCCTGCATTCTTTTACGCGCAAATAACCTTGGGACAGGTATTAATCCGTCTCTTCCCTCCAGTTATGGGCGAAATGACAGATTGAGTTCTATAGCCTTGGCTGGCAACCAGTCTATCGCAGAAAGCAATGGCAACCTACTGCGGGATAATCTTCTACCCAGTCAGTCATGTCTCTTTCGAGACATGATAGCCCAAAGCGTGTATCAAGTATGGCACTTAACTGACTGACTGAATATAATCGTTGAAAACATGATTAAGGCTTCTACTGGACATAAAGTAGGGGATCAGTTTTATATTGTTAAGAGGTAATAAACTGATCACGTACTACTACTTAATAATATAATACATCTCTTCCAGTCTACCGCAGAAAGCAATGGCAACCTATTGCGGGATAATCTTCTGCCCAGTTAGTCATGTCTCTTTCGAGAAAAGATCACCCAAGCGTGTATCACGTTTGGCACTTAACTGACTGAAATCCTGTGAGACGACACCCCCTTGCCTTACACCCCTTATACCTGCTGAACCCATTTCCTGTCCGTATGCAGGCGGTTTACTGCCAGTATAGGTTCTTGATTTCAATGTCTTTCCCGAATATGTCAAGGTTGCTGAGAACCTCTAACATATCTTGACTATGTTTTTCTAAGAAATATTGTTTAATTGTACTCTGATCAGTCATGTAGGTAATATCAGACAGATTTTAGTCAACAATACAATAATCCTTACTCATACACACAGTAAAAAGAACCTTCAGATATTGGAGGCCATCTACATTAAATCCTAACAACCCACACTTAATAAAATCACGTTTAAATCTGGTCATAACACATTACATTGCATTTAAATATATGGTTCTGTTATCATTTCGAGCTCTCACGCGGTGTGACGTCATCGCAACGCATTACAAATTTACGAACAGCGTTTGCTATTTTTGGTAACTGTCATTGTTGCTTAACAAAGTTTTATGTCAACACAAGATAAAATCGTCGCTGATGGTGGATGTTTTTGTGTTACCGTCTTTATAACCTCTCTGAAGATGGTTCATGTGAGCCAAAAGCTTAGAACCAACTTAATAAAAAATTATCCAAATGTTGGAGAATTTTTGTCTTTATTTTCATCTGAAATTTAAGCCAAAATACGATGTTTAGAATGGCTCATGATTAAACATAATAGACATTCGTTGTCTCTTATATTTAACAGTACTAGCAGTATAGCCCGGCGTTGCTCGGATGTAATGAAAGCTTTAAAACTAATCCATGATCCTGAAGCTCAAACTCTTTGGATGTTGGCACGAAAGACTAAAAAACAATAGCTGTTTCCAGTTAAAGCGAAACCGTAGGCTGAAAGAAAAATAAATGGATGTAAGTCAAATTTTGATTTCCTGATATCGATATCAAATAAGTTTTTTTCGTCGTAAACTGAATTTTGAAGGCTAAAAGTCGTATGAGTAAATAGTATCATGGCTGGGACTAAGAACTACAATTATACCTACTTAGAACCAAACCCGAAGCAAAAACTAAAATAAAAGGGCTGAAAAACTGATTTTGGTCAGACCCGGTAGGATATCGGAGTATCGATTTCCAATATCGGAGTCAAATAAGTCATCCAGCCTTGAAACTTCTGAATGTCGTTTCTTATGTCTTTGTCTATGAGTGTATCAAATTTGATGAAAATCGGACCCCTCCTTCTATAACCCGATTTTTTCGATTATCGATTTTCGATATTTATCGGGAGTACCTCGACACAAAACCTAGCTAAGAACACTCGCAGACGCTTATAGTACAACTGTGTAAATTTTTTAAGAAAATCGGTTCAGCCGTTTCGGAGTCTATAGGTAACGGACACACACACACACACACACACACACACACACAGACACACACACGCACATACACACACACACACTGAAAAAGTTCCCTTTATAAATAAGTTTCGATACTGATATTGGAGTAGACTCTACGTTTATTTTTTTTTATTATTTATTCTACAAAAAGAAGAAAAAACTATTTGTCTTCAAAATACAATTGTCGAGGAGGAGAGTTTCAAACAAAGGCATGGCGTAAACATTTTTTTAATGATATAGAAACTGAGAAGCTCTACTTAAGTTCATCATGCAAATAAAAACAAAAAAACAAAAAACATTCAATCCCATGTCCGGCAGTTTCTTTTTATCTGCCTTTTTTTGTTTTACTAACGATAAAAGAGGATGTGCGTTGTGGCACAGTGGATATCCGCTCGGAACGAGAAATCGGGGAGCCGAGTTCAAATTCCAGTTGAATCCATTGTATTCACTTACGCGCAAATACCCTTGGGAAAGGTATTAATCCGTTTCTTCCTTCCAGTTATGGGTTAAATAGCAGGACAGATTGGGTTCTATAGCAACCAGTCTACCGCAGAAAGCAATGGCAACCTACTGCGGGATAATCTTCTGCCCAGTCAGTATGTCTCGAAAGAGACATGGCCGCCCAAGCGTGTATCACGTATGGCTCTTAACTAACTGACGGAACGATAAAAGAAGTGAATTTACTTTGTTTTTAAAATCCTGTTTTGTAATATATATATATATATATATTCGTTTTTAAACGAGTTATTTCGCTACCTTGGTTTCTACCATGAGTGGTGTCTTCAGGCGATTTTTAATAACTAAAATTATTAAAGACACCAAGGTAGCGAAATAACTCGTTTAAAAATGAAAAATATTCAAAAGTTCTACAATATAATTATATAGAACACTTTTTAATACAAATGCGTACTGGTCTATTAGGACCAAAAATTAAGTATTAAACAATCAATATATATATATATATATATATATATATATATATATATATATATATATATATATATATATATAAACTGTACTTTATTTTCGTTGATTTTTATCAGGTTTAATTTAATTGTAAAAAAAGTGAAAAAATTTGATAAATTTGAATATTTCACCGAACAATTTTTTTTCTGATATTTTTTTTTTTTGGCTCCTAACAGTAGCATAACTGTTTAGTACAAACTTATTGGATCTATCAGATTTTACAAGTAAAGAAATGTATTGGGAGAAATACATCAGAGTTTTCTTTACAAATAGTTTTTGTAAGAAAATAAAATTGAACTATAAAGCATATTTTCTCAATGCCAGTGTAGAGATAGAAGGATAGATCAGTCAGTCAATCAGTTGGGCGATCATGTCTCAAAAGAGACATGACAGACTAGGCAGAAGATTATCCCGCAGTAGGTTGCCATTACTTTCTGCAGTAGACAAGTTGCCAGCCAAGGCTATAGAACCCAATCGGTCCTATTATTTAACTCATAACTGGAGGGAAGAGACGGATTAATACTTTTCCCAAAGTGCGTAAGTGAAAGCCATAGCTGATTTTCTAAGCGCAGCTTAGATGTGGCACAAGGCCGAAAGTATGGGGTACCCATTGAGGATCGAACTCACTACTCAGTTGTAATAGTTTCTAGCGAATCAGCTTTGCTAACCATTACACCATGTCGAGGAGATAGATAGATAGATAGATAGATAGATAGATAGATAGATAGATAGATAGATAGATAGATAGATAGATAGATAGATATTTTTACGACATAAACTAAATTATTGTTTATCCCTCTGCATCTCTACCGAGTTAAAAAATGTTTATCCGGCTTTTTGGGTGATGAACGATTTTCTACTCTACAAACCTAGTGAGAGGCTAGTAACGTTTTCATTTGTAAAGACAAATGAAAACGTTACTAGCCTCTCACTAGCCTATCGTTAGCTTCATGGCAGACATTCGAGTGAACTACTTTGCCGAGTTCCACTAGTTCAGGCCTTCACAGCTAGAAACCCGCCATGCCATGAATCGACTCATTCCCTTCGCATTTCATTAGTGAAGAGGAAGTTCTACTCAGACTGCTCCTTCCCTAGAATGTGGAACGGGTTCCCAAGAGGATGCTTCCCTGATTGTTACAATTTTAAGTTGTTGTCTATCCTTCATATTCTCATAAGATGCAACCTCTACCCTGTTTCTGTTTACCCTGTGAGTAATACTAAAAAATCTATCCATCTGTTTATGCACGTGTTTCTATTTTCACGGATTGCGTGCATTTGGATGAATCTGTAAATATGATTGATTGATCTGTTTTCTATGGTTTATCACCCCGTTGCATGTTATTTAAAGCCATGAAAAAGTTTTAGTATTTATTAGATAATAATTATTTCTTAGTATAAGTCTTACCAATTAACCCGTAGCTGGGGAGAAGAACATGTGGATTTAGACCTTTTTCCAAAGTTATCTATCTCATTCTGTTTATATTTTTGTTCATATCTAGCTAATGAATACAATGTTCATATCTAGCTAATGAATACAATGAACCCGACTTAAATTTGAACACGACACTCCGGTTTGCAATTCCAAGCCGTTTTCTATTCCACACGTGCACATCCAAGCTTACAACACATGGTATTCTCCAAGCGGTCACCCATCTAAGTACTGACCAGGCTCAAATTTTCTTAACTTCTGTGATCGTTTGAGAACCGGTATTTGAATGTGACATGAGAGTAAAACTGTGTCTGTGTTTGTACACAAATACAGGGTGTCCATAAAGTTCATCTGCACTTTAAAAAAATGTATAACTTTATTTGTCTTTGCGATAGAAATAATTTGTAAAAAAGATTAGAAAGAAGTAAATGTATATTTTTTAAGCTTTCATTGAAATTTTATTTAAGTTTCCACATGTCCTCCATCATTAGCAATTTTTTTTTAATCATTTCATCCCATACAAGGCATTCCACTGCCACTATTTTGCTTGGGGCTACATAGGGGGAGGTAAATAGGAAGAGTGGTTAGATATAGGAAATGTCAGAAGGGGGGTGATAGATAGTTGGGTGGGTGGGAAGAGTGTTTGAAAAAATGGAAGTCAGTGTGTATGAAAGAATGGAAGTTAGTTTGTTAGGAGGTGTCTATTGACCTTATATTTAAACTCCTGGAGATTATAGCCGTCGGGGAAGCAGTCATATGGAAGAGAATTCCACAGTCGGGAAGTGCGAGAAAAGAAACTGTTGGAGTAGAAGTTTCGGTTACATTTTATCGGTTTCACTGTAAAAGGGGTGGGATCTAGTTGCTAATCTAGTATCTCGTGCAAATTCGAACCTAGGGGGCACCAATGATCTAAGTTCATCGGAGCAGAAGCCGTGAAAGTATTTATAGAAGAGACACAGAGAAGCCACGTCGCGCTGGTGAGAGAGAGAGATTGCAGGCGGTCTGCTAAGTCGGTATCGATCACATTACAGACCCTCCGCTGTACCTTGTCTAGAAGCCCAAGGAGAATAGCAGAAGCACCAGACCAGATATGGCAACAGTATTCAATGCACGGGCGGATGGTAGATTTATAAATGTGCAGGATAGATTCAGACGGAAAAAACCTCCGGGCCCTGCACAGAGAACCGACTTTCATAGCAACGGATTTAGCAATAGATTCGATATAGTCATTCCACTTGAGGTCCGCTGAGAGTGTGAGACCAAGGAGGCGTAGTAATACGATTTTGCAGTTCACGGAAAACATTTGCCAACTGATTTACAGTAATGCATGAAAGCACGTTAGTTATTTTAGCTTTCAAATCATCTAATGAACTAGGTTTGATTGCATACACAATTGTTTTTACATGTCCCTATAAAAAAATCTAATGGTGTCAAATCTGGCGAATGTGGAGGTCAATAAAATGGTTCATCTCTTCCGATCCATCTGTTTACTTATCTAAAAATTGTTACAAATTTTGTGGTAAAGAATTATTCAATAGCTATACTTAAAAGTAGGTGCATTAAACCTTATATCATTTTTTACTGATTATTTCTATCGCAAATACAAATAAAGTTATAAATTTTTCAAAGTGCACGCGGACTTTATGGACACCCTGTATTTACACATTTCAGAGACCTGTATGCATTCAATGTATATGTTATTTAGTTTTAACGGCTTATCGTTTGTTTTCTGCGTGCGTTTATTATGTATATCTTGGTTTTATACACATATTTATTTAAACTTATATTTACACACAACCTTGTCACCCTCACATTTGCACATATGCACATAAGCTGACGCTTATCAAGCGAGGGAAGTTAATGGACGCGTTGATGATTACAAAATGAACTTTAGTTAAACAGAGTAACAAGAGGTAATAGATTAAAAGAAAAAAAAAGGTTTTCTTGTTGTTACTTTATTTTCCTTTTTGCTTGTGCTGTTTTTGTTTTGTTTGAACCTAACTTCCCTGTACACAAGGAATCTGGAAAGGGGTTTCATAGTGAACTTGATGAAGGGTCACGGTTTTCATCGGGTGACATTAATCGAGAGTTTTGGTCCCCCTTTTTTTTTTTTTTCATCCATTTGCCCCCGCCTCCTTGCACTTCTAAAATCTGAAAAGTACAAAAGAAAAACAATTGTGCGACACTTTTAAAGTTCGAATGCACCTTTTGACTGCCACTCATATGAAAATAACTTTAAAATGATAAGCAAAAAGAATTCCCTCTCTACACATTCTCACCCCTTTTTTTCTCGCTTTCTCTCTCGATTTTTCTCTTTCCTGCTCTCTCCCTCGCTTTCTCGTTCTTTCTCTCTCAAGCCCCCCTCTTTCACTCGTTCTCCCTCTTTCTCTTGCTAGCTCTCTTTTTTCTCTTTTACTAGTTCACTGTCTCTCATTCTCGCATGGTCTCTTTCTATCTCTTTCTCCACCTCTTTCTGTTCCTCTTTTTCTCTTGCTCTCTCTTTATCTCACTCTATCTTTCTCGCTTGTTCTCTCTCGTTATCTCTCGCCTGCTCGCTCGCTTTTTCTGTCTTTCTCTTTCTCTTTCTACTCCGCTCTTTCTGCACTTATTTCTGTCACTCTCTCTTTCTCTTTCTCTCACTCTCGCTCTCTTTCTTTCTCACTCTGTCTCATTTGCTCACTCCCTTTCAACCCCCTCTCTCTCTCTCTCTCTCTTCTGGCCCTGGGCATGACGATAAACTGTGTCCGGCAGCAAGTCCTCTGATTAAGAGGTTGTGAGGAGAATAGAACTACCTCTTAATTGCTGTTGTTCCCAGGTCCACCCTGACCCGGAGTGGTAGCACTTGTTAGGGTCCCAGCTATGGGCAAATAGTTAACCATCAAACTTAGGTCAAAACACTATGAAAGTATAAAAATACACTTTTATAGAAATATATACATAAAAATAGACTTTTATCGAAAATATACATTTTTGAAGGAAAAAATATTACCAACAATACATTTTTGAAGGAAAAATTATTGTCAGTAAAACATTTTAGAATACAAAACTAGAAGGCATTTTCAGTTTTTTAAAATAGAAAAAAACAGTAAAAAAAAATGATTTCATTAAAATTTGACTAAATCAACCTTGTCACTATAGCCGAATATTTAAAAAAAAACTTTAAGCTCCACCTTTTTGGCAATGAGTAACCCACAGAGGTGTTGATATGCCGTTAAACAAAACTCAAACTCTCTCTTCAAGATAAATAACTACTGACTTGGTTTTAAACTGCGCTATCTACAAACAAAAGGCACAGACAAAAAGTAACCCTCAGCAAAAAATATGCTCCCTATAATTGTCTTGTGATTTCATCTTTTTCTACAATGGCACAAGACCCGTAAGTCTTTCTCCTGCTTCATCGTCACCACTCAATATTTATTAAAGTTTCGTTGGGATAGATTTTACAAAGAATTACGAATAGCCAGAAAAACATTAGCTAACTAATGATAGCTCAACTATGAAAGCACACATCACTGGAATGAAACACATTGGTAAAACACTGTACGGGAAAATCTTTACTCCGTTTTCTGGGTAGAAAAAAAAACTAATAAAAAACAATTTTTTTTATTTCAGGTACGTAAAATCATAGTGGAAAACAATTATTAATGTGGAGTATTGGCCATAGACAAATGCAAAATAAATGGTAAAACTGCCCATCAAACAGAATGGACAAAGTTTGCAATAAGCAATAACAAGAAAAGTAAAGAACGAAGCAAAAAAGAGCATAAACCATGCAAACATTATATGAACGGCAAATTAACAGAAATAAGGAAAAGCAGCAGTAATATGTCAGAACGCCAGTAATATGGCAAAGCAAGAGTGTTATGTCGTGAGTAAGAATAAATAACTCAACAACAGGAATAGGTTAATTGTTGTATTCCGTGAAAATAGTATTTACAAAGGTTATTAGTATCCAATACAAGAATAAATGTTAATCGTCTCAACCGTCGTAAGACGTAGTATGAGCAATGGGTACTTCCGGGTCGTCACCGGAAGTCTACGACTGACTTGTCGATCGGCTACGTAGATGCCACCATTACTTTACATAGTAATGGAATAGTCCATTATAGGCGAATAGGCGCGGGTGTCCCAACAAAGAGTAATAACGAAAAACGAGAGTAATATGGCAAAACGACAGTCATATCGCAAAGTAATAGTAAAATGGAAAAACAAGAGTAGTATGGCAAAGCAAAAGTAATAAAGAAAAGCAACAGTAATGTGGTAAAATGTTAAGTCGCCAAGTATAAATGAATAATTCAACAACAGAATCAGAATATAAGTTGTATTCCGCGGAAAGACGGTTAGTATGTACAGAAGTGATTAGTAATATTTACAATAGAAAGATACAAGAGTCCAATCCGTCGTAAGACGTGTGTATACGTGATTACTTCCGGTACGCCACCGGATGTGTGACTAACTCTTCACTGACTCGCACTGACTCTTCAGTAATTCATTAGAGACTCTCAAGTGACTCTCTACGACTCATTATTTAGTCGTCCCTCCCAGTAAGGGCAACATATGACACATGGTCAGTTTATATCTGGGATTTCCGGGCTATATGGCCCGGCCAAAAAATGTCTGTCTATTTTTGCCCAGTCGTGCTTCTACCCTTCGGCGGAACCACGACTGGGTTATTGCTCTCTGCTCGGAAGCAGAGAGCGCCCTCTACCCGAAGGAGGGAGAGCTGACAGTGTCGTAGAGTCGTCAGTCTAGTGACTCGCTACGACTGTATTTACTAGCCTTCCCACGCAAGGCCGGATGTGACACATGGTCATTTTATTGTGGGTATTCCCGGCCATATAGCCGGGCCAAAAATATGTCTGTCTATTTTTGCCCAGTCGTGGTTCTACCCTTCGGCGGAACCACGACTGGGTTATTGCTCTCTGCTCGGAAGCAGAGAGCGCCCTCTACGCGAAGGCAGAGCGCTGACAGTGTCGTAGAGTCGTCAGTCTAGTGACTCTGTACGACTGTATTTACTAGCCTTCCCACGCAAGGCTGGATGTGACACATGGTCAATTTATTGTGGGTATTCCCGGCCATATAGCCGGGCCAAAAAATGTCTGTCTATTTTTCCCCAGTCGTGGTTCTACCCTTCGGCGGAACCACGACTGGGTTATTGCTCTCTGCTCGGAAGCAGAGAGCGCCCTCTACGCGAAGGCAGAGCGCTGACAGTGTCGTAGAGTCGTCAGTCTAGTGACTCTGTACGACTCTCTTGTAGAGAATCCACCATTGCTATATATAGCAATGGGAACAGCCCATTTGTAGTCAAATAGGAGCGGCGCCCTAACACAAAACAACACAAGTTCGGGCTTAATGTGGGGAAGCCGTGCACGTACACCCGATTCAAGGACAAAAATTGCCAATCCCTTGCAAACATCGGTTGCGATAGCATCGGTATGACTACCGAACCTCTTCTTTAGTGCAATGGGGGTGCAACCTTCGGCAGATGTTCCACGTGAACAGTATTTACTTTCCAGACAGAGTCTCTACTAGCATGTTCCAGGTAAGTTCGGACAAGCGAACGTAGCGTTCGGATTTCAAGACAAGACAAACCGGTACTGATTCAGAGGAAACCAAGAACCGGCCTATTTTATTGGTTAGTAAAAATATCCCAGCATGCATTTGTGTGCTTCTTCCTATAAAGTGGGAAAGCGAAAGTGTTTTGCAGTACTGAAACAAACAAATAATTTAATATATCTTCATCAACAAGATATAGTTTCATATGAGCCGACAGAGGTATGTAGACTGAAAATAAGGATTCAATCCGACAGAATGTCCGAATAATGAACAAGGAGGAAATAGTTATTACTTCAACACGTTTCCTTGTTTATTTAGCTTCAACAGAATTTTAGAGCGGAATGACTTTTGTGGTATCACGACTAAGGAAAAAAAAAACACGGATACTCAGTTTAAGCAACAGCTAGCAATTGTTTTATTTCAATTCTGTACCAAAAACGTATTGGTTAAATATCAGCCAATCAAAATTTTCTTTACAGGATATTATACAACAGTTTGGTATTAGATATCAACTTTTAAATTACAATTTTTAAAAATTTTAAAGTAGTAATTATCAATCTACATCCATTTATATCGTTCCTGTCCCATTTGTATTGGGAAGGGAGGTAAATCAACTTAAGTTAGCAGTGACTCAGTCAGTTAAGTGCCATACGTGATACACACTTGGGCGATCATGTCTCATAGCTAGAGGGGGAAGAGATGTATTATATTATTAATTAGTAATTAGTGGGGGATCAGTTTATTACTTCATAACAATATAAAACTGATCCCTCACTTTATGCCCAATAGAGGCCTTAATCATGTTTTCAACTATTATATTCGGTCAGTCAGTTAAGTGCCATACGTGAAACACGCTTAGGCGATCATGTCTAGAAAGAGACATGACTGACTGGTCAGAAGATTATCCCGCAGTAGGTTGCCATTGCTTTCTGCGGTAGACTGGTTGCCGACCAAGGCTATAGAACCCAATCTGCCCTGTTATTTAACCTATAACTGGAAGGAAAAGACGGATTAATACCCTTCACAAGGGTATTTGCGCGTAAGTGAATGCAATGAATTCAGCTGGAATTCGAACTCGGCTCCCCGATTTCTCGTTCCGAGCCGATATCCAATGCACAACAACCAGTGACTACTTCTCCTTAAAAATCTGTACTTTCAACTGTTTAAATATCCGACGAGGATTATTTCAAGGAGACTCCCCGTCGCTGCTTCTGTGCTGCTTGTCCTTGTTCCCTCTCTTGCATAAACAGTAATAAGTGAATACAAAGTGAAAAACAAGGTTTGTAATCACCTATTACACATGGGTGATATCAAACTATTTGCCAAAGAAAACAATGAGTTGAAGGATATCGGCAATACTGTAAAATGTTTCAGTGACGACATCGGTGGGGATTTCGAAATAGATAAATGTGCCAAAGTAACAGTCAAGAAATGGAGAATTACAGAAACACATTCAATAGATTCAGATTTTATCAAAAGGATTAAGGAACTGGAACAAGTAGACACCTATAGATACCTAGGATTCAGCGAAGGAGATGGAATACATTACTAAAAATGAAGGGGAAAGTAAGA